>PIJE02000571.1:253855-295190 GCA_002895965.2 Coryphaenoides rupestris | reverse complement strand
ACCACCACTACCACCACCGCCACCACCACCACCACCACTACCACCACTACCACCACCGCCGCCACCACCACCACCACCATCACCATCACCATCACCATCACCATCACCACCACTACCACCACCACCGCCACCACCACCGTCACCCCCGTCACCACCACTGCCACCACCTTGCTTCTCCTCCTCCTCCTCGCCGGCTTGTTGAAATGTGAAAGGTCAGTGTGGTGATCAGGCTGATAATTAGACGGCCGCAGGATGACATGTTGGATGTCCGCGGTGCGCCAAACCCTTCTCTCACCGCACAGTCTGGCTGGCCTGATCCTCCCTCGCATTAAGGACCCCTGGTCTTTATATACATATAGATATATATGTACATATATTTATATATATTTATATATATATATATATATATATATATATATATACAGTATATAGACAGATATATATTAGGGTTGAACAATATGGTAAATAAAAAATCACAATCACGATGGCAATATGATTCACGAGTAGTGGGTATTATGGTTTTTGCATCACAGTTTCCATTTTTACAGAAAAAACCCCCGATTCTAATCTTGATGTGATGTGACATTTATTGGGGTCTGTACCAAACCAACATGTTTGCTTACATCTGTAGAACATTGTTCTGGAGGCCAGGGCATCTGTCTGCAGCACAACAGTTCTCCATATTCAGTGTAATGGTGTTAAAATGTGCCTATTACACAATTTACTCTTATCTAAAAAATGTTTGCTTGTGCGATTTGCATATTGCACATGGCCATATTACGATTTTGATAAGATTTAAATTAATAGCTCAGCCCTAATATATATATATATATATAAAATGGGCACCTGAAGTGAAGCAATCTGATTGGTTCATAGCGATGATATAATAACCATATACCACACCTAAGAGTTTAATTCCTTTTCATAATTTCACTCCGCCTGTGAGGGGAAAACAAGTGTGAAGCGTCTCTCCAGAGATACTGGTGACCGACACTCGGTGAGCGGAGAAAGTGGAGCAACATCCTCGCCACGCCAATCGACACACATCCACCCAACAACAAATGCAAGCCTACAAGCAGTTTTCAGTTTTCGCTGGACAGTTTTTCAGTGATTGCACAATAAATGGCAAGATACAAATTAATATATAAAAAACTCTTAATGGCAAGATACAAATTAATATATAAAAAACTCTTAATGGCCAGATACAAATTAATATATAAAAAACTCCCGCTAGTATGTTGCATAGCAACACGTGTGCAGGCAGCCAGGAGGGCCTATTTCTTTGAACAATGCTTTATGAACATCTTAATAAAAACTATTTAAATTGTAATGTGTCTATTAGCCTACTTTCATATTGCCATGCTTGGTGACTGTTTTCACGTCGGATTGAACAATGCCCATTAGCTGTGATAAAATAATCATATGGCACGGCCTGCTGTGAGCTAAAATATATATACAGTATATATATATATATATATATATAGAAGAGACAGGCTCACTGTTCCTTAAACCACCATGAGTGGTTAGTGGTTGTTTGGTTGGTAGGTTATGAGCCTATGAGTGACTCCTTTAGGACCCAGGGACCCCCTCTGGCCCTCTTCTGGTAGTCCGGGTGCTCAGAGGAGGTGCTGGGGGAAGGAGCAAGAGGAGATCACTGTGTGTGTGTGTGTGTGTGTGTGCGTGCACGTGTGCGTGTGCATGAACAGAAAATTAATTCGACCTTTGAACGCCCAAGGTCAATTGTTACTTCCATTAAACTTTTGAGTTTTCCGCTCACGGATTGAATGTCCTTGTATAAAACAGCACATCCCACGTTGTTCCCACATAGTAACGTCGTAACGTCCGAAACCGTCAGCTCCCAAGCAGCAATCCCACGGTGACGGAGGGGAAAAGCGCTAACACATAGTTGCATAAACTAGCATTTATTTTAAAGCCTTTGTGTTAGCACACTACCAATTGCTCTCCAGTAACGAATGGGGGAGGCCAGGAATAGAGATTCCACTTTGCGTTTATTTCTTTTACCTTAAAACCGACGGCAGAGGAAAAAGTGAGATGTGAAAAAAAATTTAAATGGCATTGTTTTGTCTCGGCGTCGCTGCGGTTAATGACAGGCTGTCGTCCAAGTCGATATCGAGGATGATTAAAAATGCATTGTCACGCCGCAATTTGGGCTTCACAGTTGATGAAACTCATGAATAACTAAATTAATATTGCCTATAATGTTGCCTGCTCAGGCATAATATTGTAGGAGCACGTTGAGAAGTTGTATGCCGCTCCAAATAACCTTATTACGGAGAGACATTTCCTCCACTTTCATCTTCATTCAAAACGGCATCTTTTAAAAGCTCCAACAGGGATACTCTATCTATCTCCCTGATGCTTTAGGCTCCTGTTTGTGTCTTCATAGTAACCCTTTAATTCACTGTGCAGACGGCGGTCGGCTTTGTGGTGAAACCTTTCAAGGTCTCGGAAAACAGAAATGAAAGCCGGGTTGGGAACAGAATGGTGGGGAGATCGCCCGCATGAGATCCATCCCCCACTAACTGACCATGTACCACGCTACGCCTCCATGAGAGGATGCATCTGTCCCCCTCCCCCCACCCTCTCTCTCTCTCTCTGGACTCATCTTACGACCGGCCATTGGCCTCTTCTCTGACTGTGTTCATTAAACTGGGACCCCCATGGAGAAGGACCACCCCCACCCCACACACACACACACACACACCCTCCCTCTCCTATACTCCCACATTCTAGCTTTGTCTGACTGCGTCTTCTCGGCACCATTAGCTCGGCCTTGTCCGGTCGTGAGAGGTGTGGCAACATCTTATAGTTAGGAGTGAATCTGTGTGTGTGTGTGTGTGTGTGTGTGTGTGTGTGTGTGCCTTGGTGTGTGTGTGTTTCTACATTTCTATTGATCACCTCGTTGGTTCAGAGGTCTGTTACGGGAAAATAACAGACCTTCTCAAAGAGAATGTCAATTTTTCCAGCTGCAGTTTCAAAGGATAAAAATGCAAACGGAAAACGGCAAAAAAAGCAAACAGCAAAAAGAGTGATGCACCTTTCTCTTGGTCAACTAGTGAACCATGTGCCAGAGCCACATTCTTGTCACAATTAGTGTAGCGCCAAACTCTACCAGGCAAGTGTTAACACTCTTTTGAATGTCATGGTTTAATAACCCTTGTCCCTATCTATCTACTGTATATATCTATCGTTCTATATATATACAGTATATACTGTATATTATGTAATATATTATATAATATATTATTAGGGCTGAAAAGTATGGTAAAAAAACCCACATAGGATTCACTCGTTGTGGGAATTTCCATTTTCACTGGAAGAAAAAACATCTGCACAACATTTTCACTGGAGGCCACAGCATCTCTCTGCAGCACTTCTTCTTTTACAGTGACAAGTGTTATAATGTAATGATAAAAACTGCTTTAACCAAAACCTGTAAGTATCAGTCTTCTTTGTGATTCGCAGCCGGGGCGACCAACCGAAATGTCACCGCTGTTCTCAGAGTCGGGTCACACCACTTGGTCGCACCGAGAGGCCGAGACAGCTGACTGACCCATCAACGCTTTTTGTGAAGCAATAAATTTGCTTTCAGTGAAACACATCCATGTGACTGCTAAGCAATACATCACTGTAACCTGAAAGGCATAACCAGTAAAAACTTAGTCCATGTCAACACACAGCACATAGATAGATTTAAACATAGTTTTCTTCTTATTTCCCCCCAGATTTGGCCATCTGTACACAATTAGTTGGCATTTTGCACCTCTAAATCTGACAAGGCCAGACTTGCGTTTCTGCATGTAGAACAGCAACACATCTCTAATTACATGCAATGACGTATCCTGGTCATCTGGACCAGACACTGAAGCAGCCTGCTCAAGTGCTATGCTTGCTGGGAAAGCAAGTGGTCTGTGTGGCAAAGCTCCTGCAACATGCCACTAAAGTGGCTTTTCTAGGGATCCCACAACGACCTGGTAGTTGTTGTAAAACCGCTTTATTGCAGAGTTGAGTTAGAGAGAGCAAGGCGGTAACTGCTAAGATGTTAGCGCCCCTGAGTGTGTGTTGTGATATGCACTACACTGTGTACTGTTGTCTGGTGTACTATGTGAGCCAAAGGATGCGTGTTTTTGTATAAACTACGGTGTCACAGTTACAAGGTGAGAGACTTACAAGGTATGAGCCACCATGCCACCCTAGGCTTCAGTTTTATATGGAGTGGTAAGCTTTGATAATGGGAAAACGTAACCATGCTGTTCTCCTATGGCGTGAGACTCAACATCACCTGTTGGAACAGACAGTACAGTCGTCTGGAGTGAAATATCTTGCTAGTTTGTAAGCGCTGTTGTATAACCTTTCGGCAGTACCTCTCTCACTCTTCTCTGAAATGATCGTTTAGTTTCCAATTTCATCTCTAATAACTGAACTCTGGCACTCCGTGGAATCTGACCAGATTTCACCATATTTCTGTCTTTACAACCATTTCTGCAACATCATTTATTCATTGAGCAAGAAGGGAAGAATTTAATATAAATAGAAGGCAAGGCGATACAAAACTATTAACAATTAAAAGTAAATCTATTAAAACCATCATTCTCTCTCTCTCTCTCTCTCTATCTCTGTCTCCCTCACACACACACACACACACACACACACACAGACAGTGACTGTGTGTCGTAACTCAAATAGCCTTCGAGAAATATCTATCTCACCCTGGTACATGTGATTCTGTTAAATAAAATAAGATAAGTGGAGTTTAAAGCGGTGGGCCTGTAGAATTATACATGGCCTCGCAGCCAAGCAGCAATGAATTGAGCTGAATTCATTTATATTGATGAATAAATGATTACATTTTACATTCCATAGTATATACAGTAGGTTTTCCATCCATATTTTACAGATCCATATGATTCCTGTTTTATTTCATTGTGAGTGACTACTGGGTAATAACAAAGGCAAGTCCGAGTGAGGGGTCCTCAAAACAGGAAGTAAACGTAGACATTCCCAAGTCAGGAAAGGGCTGGCAGGAGGTGTTTTTGGTGAAGGTTAAGATCCTTAATGCTTTTTTTATGTTAAAAGCCTGCAAATGTTCAGTGTCGTTGTTAGTACTGCAGAGTCATGTGTGTGAGTGTCAGAGGGTCCATGTGCTAACACGGTGCAGAGCGAGGTGCGGTCAAAAGGGTTTTACAATGTTTATTGAGTATTTATGTTCTTTTAGGGTGGCTATTGTAGAGGTTATCTAGGTTTGTACATATCGGGCAATATTAAACACAACAAAATACTACATGAAATACAGTAGTTTCATACACTTCACACAACACAGCGGTGAAACACAGCATCCGGAAATTACAGAAAAGCAGGTACCCCTAACACTGGCCAGGATTAAGGTCTGAGCTCATCCATGTGTTTATATTGTCTAGACTATATTACTGAAATGCACTGTTCTCTGCTATACCAAACTCCACTCCTAAAAGCCTCCATCTTGTGCAGGACGCTGCTGCTAGACTCCTAACTACAATGAGGAAATTCGACCACATTACTCCTATTCTTCTCCTCCCTCCGCTGGCTTACAATTAATGCCAGGTACTACTTCTACGACTACAAAGCAGCACCTTCCTACCTGAAGGTCCCTAACTTATTGTTCCCTGTTGTCCTTCTCACCCCCTTGGTTTCAAGTTTCAAGTTTCAAGTATTTTATTGTCACTTCACAATTTACACGTGAGTATAAGCAGTGAGTGAAAAACTTTTTGTGCAAAACGCCCGACAACCGACAGTAATTATAAAGGAATACAAAATAGAATAAGAACTACAAAATAGAAATAACTGTGCAAAATAGAAATTCTGTGTAAATAAGTAATGAAATATAAAATGAAATGGAATATACAACAAAAATATCCAGGTGAGCAATACACATATAAATCAATGTACTAAAATATACATTGTTATATGCTGACATTCACAGAATGTCACAGAATTTCCTCAGTCGCCTGAGGAAATACAGGCGTTGTTGGGCCTTTTTCACCACGTGTGTGGTGTGCGTGGTCCATGTGAGGTCCTCGGAGATGTGCACACCGAGGAACTTGAAGCTGCTGACCCTCTCTACTGCAGCACCGTCGATGGAGATGGGGGCGTGCTCTCCTCTCCGCTTCCTGTAGTCCACGATCAGCTCCTTGGTCTTCTTGACGTTGAGGGCGAGGTTGTTTTCTTGGCACCACTGTGCCAGTGATCCAACCTCCTCCCTGTAGGCTGTCTCGTCGTCGTCGGCGATCAGACCCAACACTGTCGTGTCGTCAGCAAACTTGATGAAGACGTTGGAGCTGTGCATAGCCATGCAGTCGTGGGTGTACAGGGAGTAGAGGAGAGGGCTCAACACGCATCCCTGAGGGGCTCCAGTGTTGAGGGTCAGCGGCTCTGAGGTGGTGCTGCCCATCCTCACCACCTGGCGGCGGCCCGACAGGAAGTCCAGTATCCAGCTGCACATGGTCGGGTGCAGGCCTAGACTCCTGAGCTGAACAAGTTCGGCATCAATGTCTAAGTGCTAGTGCTAAGTGTTACTGCCAGTGCTAGTCCTGGTGATAAGTGCTAGTGTTACTGCTGGAGCTAGTGCTGGTAGCAGTGCTAAGTGTTGGTGCTAGTGCTGGTGTTACTGCTAGTGCTGGTCCTGGTGCTAGTGTTACTGCTGGTGCTGGTGCTAGTACTGGTGTTAGTGCTAGTCCTGGTGCCAATTGCTGGTGCTAGTGTTGTGTTGACTGTCTGAGAAGGTATTCTGTGACATTCTGTGAATGTCAGCATATAACAATGTATATTTTAGTACATTGATTTATATGTGTATTGCTCACCTGGATATTTTTTGTTGTATATTCCATTTCATTTTATATTTCATTACTTATTTACACAGAATTTCTATTCATAGTTCTATTTCTATTTTGCACAGTTATTTCTATTTTGTAGTTCTATTCTATTTTGTATTCTTTTATAATTACTGTCGGTTGTCGGGCGTTTTGCACAAAAAGTTTTTCACTCACTGCTTATACTCACGTGTAAATTGTGAAGTGACAATAAAATACTTGAAACTTGAAACTTGAAACCAAGGGGGTGAGAAGGACAACAGGGAACAATAAGTTAGGGACCTTCAGGTAGGAAGGTGCTGCTTTGTAGTCGTAGAAGTAGTACCTGGCATTAATTGTAAGCCAGCGGAGGGAGGAGAAGAATAGGAGTAATGTGGTCGAATTTCCTCATTGTAGTTAGGAGTCTAGCAGCAGCGTCCTGCACAAGATGGAGGCTTTTAGGAGTGGAGTTTGGTATAGCAGAGAACAGTGCATTTCAGTAATATAGTCTAGACAATATAAACACATGGATGAGCTCAGACCTTAATCCTGGCCAGTGTTAGGGGTACCTGCTTTTCTGTAATTTCCGGATGCTGTGTTTCACCGCTGTGTTGTGTGAAGTGTATGAAACTACTGTATTTCATGTAGTATTTTGTTGTGTTTAATATTGCCCGATATGTACAAACCTAGATAACCTCTACAATAGCCACCCTAAAAGAACATAAATACTCAATAAACATTGTAAAAGCCTTTTGACCGCACCTCGCTCTGCACCGTGTTAGCACATGGACCCTCTGACACTCACACACATGACTCTGCAGTACTAACAACGACACTGAACATTTGCAGGCTTTTAATATAAAAAAAGCCGTTAAGGATCTTAACCTTCACCAAAAACACCTCCTGCCAGCCCTTTCCTGACTTGGGAATGTCTACGTTTACTTCCTGTTTTGAGGACCCCTCACTCGGACTTGCCTTTGTTATTACCCAGTAGTCACTCACAATGAAATAAAACAGGAATCATATGGATCTGTAAAATATGGATGGAAAACCTACTGTATATACTATGGAATGTAAAATGTAATCATTTATTCATCAATACAAATGAATTCAGCTCAATTCATTGCTGCTTGGCTGCGAGGCCATGTATAATTCTACAGGCCCACCGCTTTAAACTCCACTTATCTTATTTTATTTAACAGAATCACATGTACCAGGGTGAGATAGATATTTCTCGAAGGCTATTTGAGTTACGACACACAGTCACTGTCTGTGTGTGTGTGTGTGTGTGTGTGTGTGTGTGTGTGTGTGTGTGTGAGGGAGACAGAGATAGAGAGAGAGAGAGAGAGAATGATGGTTTTAATAGATTTACTTTTAATTGTTAATAGTTTTGTATCGCCTTGCCTTCTATTTATATTAAATTCTTCCCTTCTTGCTCAATGAATAAATGATGTTGCAGAAATGGTTGTAAAGACAGAAATATGGTGAAATCTGGTCAGATTCCGCGGAGTGCCAGAGTTCAGTTATTAGAGATGAAATTGGAAACTAAACGATCATTTCAGAGAAGAGTGAGAGAGGTACTGCCGAAAGGTTATACAACAGCGCTTACAAACTAGCTGAACTTGTTCAGCAGCCTGATGGCCTGACTGTGGAAGCTGTCTCTGAATCTGCTCGTGTGGCACTTGATACTGCGGTATCGCCTGCCTGACGGTAGAAGTGTGTACAGTTCGTGGCTGGCGGTGGTTATTGTCTTTAATAATCCAGTTGGCCTTGGGCTATCGCACCGCCCCTGGTGTATATATCCAGGAGGGAGGGAAGCTCACCTCCAACGAATGTACTGGGCGTCCGCACCCACTCTGTAGTGTTTACGCTGCCAGTGCGGTGCACGTCCCGTACCAGACGGGTGATGCATCCTGTAAGAACACTCTCGATGGTACAGGAGATAGAATGTTCTGAGGACTGCGGGGGCCACATTTGAATTCCTCAGTCGCCTGAGGAAATACAGGCGTTGGTTGGGCCTGTTTCACCCACGTGTGTGGTGTGCGTGGTCCATGTGAGGTCCTCGGAGATGGCACGCCGAGGAACTTGAAGCTGCTGACCCTCTCTACTGCAGCACCGTCGATGGAGATGGGGGCGTGCTCTCCTCTCCGCTTCCTGTAGTCCACGATCAGCTCCTTGGGTCTTCTTGACGTTGAGGGCGAGGTATGTTTTCTTGGCACCACTGTGCCAGTGATCCAACCTCCTCCCTGTAGGCTGTCTCGTCGTCGGCGGCGATCAGACCCAACACTGTCGTGTCGTCAGCAAAACTTGATGATGACGTTGGAGCTGTGCATAGCCATGCAGTCGTGGGTGTACAGGGAGTAGAGGAGAGGGCTCAACACGCATCCCTGAGGGGCTCCAGTGTTGAGGGTCAGCGGCTCTGAGGTGGTGCTGCCCATCCTCACCACCTGGCGGCGGCCCGACAGGAAGTCCAGTATCCAGCTGCACATGGTCGGGTGCAGGCCTAGACTCCTGAGCTTGGTGTCGAGCTTGGCAGGAACTATCGTGTTGAACGCTGAGCAGAAGTCCACAAACATCATTCTCACACAACAGTTTTTCCCCTCCAGGTGAGAGAGGGCGGTGTGAAGTGCCATGGCAATGGCGTCGTCGGTGGATCTGTTTTGACGGTACGCAAATTGCCATGGGTCCAGCGTGGCAGGCAACATGGAACAAATGAAGTCCTTGACCAGCCTCTCGAAGCATTTACTGACAATCGAGGTGAGGGCTACGGGTCTCCTCGTCTCCTCGTCATTCGGGCAGGTTACCTTGGGGTGTTTAAGGACAGGCACGATGATGGACATCTTGAAGACCTCGGGAACAACAGCCTGGGACAGGGATAGGTTGAAGATGTCTGCGAAGACTCCTGCCAACTGGTCTGCGCATGCTCTGAGGACGTGCCCCGGGATGTGGTCTGGGCCCGCCGCCTTCCGGATGTCCACCCGCTTGAAGGCTCTGCGCACGTCAGCCTCTGAGATGTTCAGCAGGCTGGCCTCCTCAGGCAGCGCTGACTTCGGCGGGCTGCCGTTCACGTCGAACCGAGCGAAGAATGTGTTTAGCTCGTCTGGGAGGGAGGTAGAGGAGTTCTCTACACCGCTGGTTCTCCCTCTGAAGTCCGTGATTGTCTGCAGCCCCTTCCACACACCCCTCACGTCGTGGCTCTTGAATTTGTCCTCCACCCTGTTCTTATACTCCCGCTTGGCAGAGCCAAGGTGGTCTTGCGGAGGTCGTAGCGGGCTCTCGTATATTCCACCATATTCCCGGAGTCAAAGGCGGCGTTACGCGTGCAGAGTGCGGCGCGAACATCGCCATTAATCCACGGTTTCTGGTAGGGATAAATCCGAACCGATTTAGTAGGAACAACGTCATCTATGCATTTCTTGATGAACCCGGTGACTGAGGACGCGTACTCGCTGATGTTATTGTCCGACGCGACCCGGAACATATCCCAGTCCGCGTCACCAAAGCAATCCTGCAGCATAGACTCCGATTGGTCCAACCAGCATTGGACCTCCTTCACAGCGATTGGTTGCTGCTTCAGTCTCTGCCTGTAGGCGGGGAGTAGTTGGATCGAGCGGTGATCTGATTTGCCGAATGGTGGGCGGAGGAGGGACTTGTAGCCGTCCCGGAAGGTGGTGTAGCAGTGGTCGAGGATCCGCTCGCCCCGTGTGTTGCTTGTGATGTGTTGGTAGAACTTCGGGAGAACTTTCTTCAGGTTCGCCTTATTGAAGTCCCCCGCCAAAATGAAAGCAGCCTCCGGGTGAGCCGACTCCTGTTCGCTGATAGCCCCATAAAGCTCCTTCAGCGCTATGTCCGTGTTGGCTTGAGGGGGAATGTACACAGCAGTCACGGTTACTGCTGTAAAACTCCCGCGGTAGCCAGAATGGTCGGCACATAAGCATCAGGTACTCCAGGTCCGGGGAACAGAAAGACTTGAGGGTCTGCACATGATTCTGGTTGCACCAAGATCTGTTTATCATGAGACATACCCCCCCCTCCATGATCTTTACCGGAGAGAGTCTTTGTTCTGTCCGCGCGGTGGAACGGAAAATCCTGTCGGCTCGATGGCTGAGTCGGCAACTCCCCTCCGACATCCATGTCTCCGTCAGGCAAGATGATGCAGTTGTCCTTTGTTTCCCGGTGGAATTGGATACGAGCCTGTAGTTCGCATAACTTATTGTCCAGAGACTGTACATTAGCCAGCAGAATGGTGGGTAGTGGAGGTCGATTGGCACAACGTCGCAGCCTGACCAGGACGCCGGCTCGCTTCCCTCTCCGTCGGCGACGCCTGCGTGTGATCGCGCCTAAGATGGACGGAGATAATCCAGCCACGACTCCGGGCGGGACGTCCGAGTCGAAAGACTCCGGTAGGCGGCGAGCGACTGTCGTTCTAATCTCCAGAAGTGTACAACTGTCGTAAGTGAACTTGCTGCTAATCTTCTTGTGCAAAGATAGTCACAATTAAAAGAGATAAATAACAAAAAACCTCGTTGGCGTACGAGAGCTTGCAACACGGCAGCCATCACGTACGGCGCCATCTGTTGATTGAGTAACCCTTCAGTCTTCAGGGGCTGGCCTTCTATCAATTCCAAAACGTAGAAAAAAATCAGCAGCAAATCATCTGCAGTCTGTCACCTGTAATGAGGGAAGCTGACTCAAGTTGACTCATTTGGCTTCTAGGAGTGTCATGATATAGCCGTCGTTCTACCGCCAACCAGCCAATGCTGGTTGGCGTCGAGGTCGGCAACAACCAAAACCCCTCCTGGCTTTTTCATTTGAGTTCCTTTTTTTTGTAGCCAAGAATAGTAGAATTAACCTGTTGGGTTATTTTTTTGTTTCCATTCAGGGATTATATTCATATAAAGAGAGAAACATCAAGTTGGACTAATTTCAAAATGTAACCGATTCATAAGTTACAAGAAAAAAGGGTTTTCGGCTGAAAGCACTCAGTGGACTCAGTGACACTCAGTGTCCCCCTCTTTTCTCTATTTCATTTCATTTCATTGCATAGGCCATCTAGCAGACAGTTGGACGACCCTTCAAGCCTCAAACAAGCATGAACACAAGACGGAGCGTGTTCTCCGTGATGGAGACGATTCAAATCACGGAACGTGGCCCACAGGCCAAAGTACCAACATACACCTCCTCGTCGTGGCATGCGCTACGTCTAACGCGAAACCGAGGCCAAAGCCCTCAGTTGTGCAAAAATAACCACTTTCTGAAAAACATTAAAGTGGGAGAACTGAGGAGAAAACAGAACACATGTTTAATGTATGGAGTCCGTTTTCTTTGTTACATGTTTTATGGGAACAACAGTTCTTTTCAGATTACTGAATTCAAACTGGGTGTTTTTTCATAGGCAGAGAAAGCATTGGGCTGCTGCACCACTATGCCTTGTTGTGGCGAGACGTCTCTGGCCAAAAGGCCATTGTTGCCTGGGGTGGGGACGATCGATCCAGAGGGCAGCCCTGGAGAAGGTCAGCCGCTCTAATGAGAAGGCCTGTAATTACCAATATTCATCTTTCAAATGCCTGACACCCGAATGGGCTTATCAATTACAAATTTAAACACACACACACACAGCCACACGCACACACAAGGGAGCACACACAACCACCTGCATTGCACACACACACACACACACACACACACACACACCACACACACACACACACACACACACATACACACACACACACACACACACACACACACACACAAACCTTGGGTCACACATTGGCCAAAGAGTGTGTCTGAGCATGCAGGCAATTGCATATGCATATATGCAACTATATGAATGCATGCTCACATACACAATTCAACCGAGACACACACAGACACACACACAAAGATATGCATGCACCAGCACACACCTGGCTTATTTCGTTCTCTCCTTTGCTCTGTCTCTCCCTCCCTCTTCTCCCTTCTCCCTACTTCCCTCAAGTCATAGATTCCATTTGACCAAGGAGAGGATGAAAAGGAGAGAGAGAAGACCAGACAGACAGAGAGATAGAGAGAGATAGAGATAATATGGGAGAAGCAGAGAGAGAGAGAGAGTGAGAGCACAGCAGAGCAGAGAGTGAAGCTCGCCTGTCCTCCCAAATGTCAGGCACATTAATGAAGAATGATTAATTAAAATCTGAGTTTGTGTTGGCTGTTGATATCTCCCAGTGTGTGTGTGTGTGTGTGTGTGGTTGTGTTTGCGCTCGTGGTGTGCGTGTGTGTGTGTGTGTGTGCTCTCTATATAAAACACATGGAATGCAAGGACTGGAGGAATCTCCTTGGATTTGGTGTGTGCATCCCCCACCCCCTCTACCCCCACCCCACCCCTACCTATTGGCAATCAATTGGGCTGTTAGCTAGATCTCATTTGCCTCTCCGCTGGCCGTATACAAGTATTCAAATTGTAGAGCAATCTGGCTGCCATTTCCATAAAGCCAAGGGGGGCGATCAGAAATAAATAGAGTAAAGACAATTGGAAAAACCAGGATCTTCAGGAACGAAGCTGGTGAAGTCAAATGAAAATGTGTAATGAATAAAGTACAACTTTGCGATATGATATAGTATTTTCATGTTCTACTGTTTGTGAGACAAACATTCTACTATATTGATCTGAATCGATCTTCACAAAGAGTTTCACTGTAATTCCCCCCCGCCCCCCTACCCAAGCAGAACCCAAACAGAGTCTTATAGAACACATTTATAAATACATGATAGCGGTTAAGCAAATTAGAGCTGGGATAAGCCTTATTTGACCATTTGTGGAAGTTTATCTTTTTTGTAAATATTTGCTGATATATTTTTTGAAAGAGCTGGTTACGAGGATAGGAATGTGAGTGCATGTGTGTGTGTATGTGTGAGTGTGTGTGTGCGTGTGTGTGTGTGTGTGTGAGTGAGTGTGTGTGTGTGTGTGTGTGATTCCCCTCACATACAAGGACGCGCACGCAGACGTGTGTCACAACAAGTCACGTCCACGAACATATGTGAGCTGTGTATTCAGTACTTTAGGAAATCCGCCTCACACATGCGTTCATTCCGCACATATGCTTGTGTGCTCATTCGCAATTAATTTCTAGTAATTTACCTACCAGTCCTAATTTAACAGGCCTTTTTAAATGTCACCCACTGCCATGATTGACATGCAAATGTGTTGAGCTAAATAGGAAGGCAGGTTGAGGCAGCCAGATAAGGATAGTGTTTCTAAGCTCTAGGCTTAGAGGGAGCCCGCTCAGAGGCTTCGCTGGGTTCACACGGAGGAGGCAAACTCACAGTATGCCACAATATGGCGGAGAAAACAGCACCAGCGGTCAAAGCCGCCGTTGCATTCAACGCATTTCTCTTTGATTCGTCTATATGTGTGTGTGTGTATACATTCGCTTACCTGACCGCGCACAGTCTCACAGACGCACGCATGAACAACACACAAACATACACAACGGGAGACAAAAAATGAATAAAATAAAAAAGAGAGAGGCGTCTCTGGGCTTTGAGGACCACGGTCGACCCTAAAAGTACTCGTTCAATAGCCAAGGTTTTTAGCAAAGCTGAGCTCAGAGGCTTTTCATTGATTTAACCGGGGCGTCTTGAAAGCGAGTGAAAATACTTGTGTGTTCGCAGAGGAGTCGGAACACAGAGGGAGACCATCTTGCCGAGATGAAGCAGCTCTCACAGCCCCTCGCTGTACCACCCATGCTTCCTTACAGGGGTCACTCAGAGCCCGGGCGCACTATAAGGACAAGCTGAGTGTGATGATACAATAACCTTCGTGTTATGATATAATAATAATGTTCGGGCAACGCTCGGTATGGTCAGTCTTGATTCCCAAATAAATGTATCAAATATGGAACATCTTCATGGGTTTGACCTGTGTAGTAAACTGTTATGGATGATTGACAAGTTTAGGCTAATACCGGTATCTGTGTAATATGTAATCTATTCATATATTCCTATATGAATATATGTATATTGCATGTCATGAATCAGCTGATCTCTGTCAAATGTGTGCGACTTGATTGTCTGACCTTTTGGCCAAATGCAAAATACACCAGCCAAGCATATTTTGTGTCTCAACTATTTATATGCATTCCCTACAGTTCCAGTTCATATCAAACATTATCATATCTATTGGAACGGATGGCCATTTGTAAAGCAAACGAAGGGGCAAGAAAATAAAGACATCTGTTCTATTTGAATACCTAATAACGTTGGGTCCTATATGCACAATGAAAAGTGTACATGTCTGCAAAGAGGTTTATTTTTGTAGATTTGACATTTTGCTACTGAGATTTGAGGAAATAACATTTCTGACCATTGTCAATGGAAAGGCTACTCTGATTGAGGGGATCTTGTTCACTGTAATCCGTATTTACTGTACATATGACCACATGCATTCACCACATGTACCACTGTGGAACCATTGGGACTACGAGTCAGAGCACCAGGGTCTAGCGATGTCTCCTCCATCTCGTCTTCTGAAACTAGTCAATCTCAGCCCCTAAAGAAACAAACAACATTAGGACATCGGATCATAATCCCTAATTTAGACGCTTTTTTCCTCTCTCTGCGTGACACATGGGTGAATGAACACCATCTGCAAGCCTATTGGTAAGAAGCCATGTGTACGTTCATCTGCTCTCTCTCCCGCTCTCTCTCTCCCTCTCTCTTTCCATCTCTCTCTCTCCCTCTCTCTCTCTCTCTCTCCTGATGTTCCTACTGACAAGGTTCACAGAGGACAGCCAGCCACAGCTCCACCGCCGCATCATCACCAGCGTTCCGGGTGCCCTTGGGCCCTGAGGACAGACCACCTCCAGGCTGGCACTGGTCTAGGGATGGGGACTGCAACTCCTCCTCCTCCTCCTCCTCCTATGACTATCTCCTGTTACAGCCCTCTGTTCTACTTTGATTTCCTCCATATCTTCGTTAAGGTGGCTCCCGTGATTAATGAGCCCCGGCTTTGCAACCCAAAATGAGAACAGCTGTCGCTGATCTCCAGTTGTATCCAGGGAGGTTGGACGGCCATGTTTCTGAGCATGTGTGTGTGCGCGCGTGTGTGTGTCAATGTGTTAACCTGCGAAAATATTACAAACTGCATATATAGGGTCATGTGTGTATATCTGTGTGTGTGTGTGTGTGCATGTGTGTGTGTGTGTGTGTGTGTGTGTGTGCGTGTGTGTGTGTGTGTGCGTGTGCGTGTGTGTGCGTGTGTGTGTGTGTGTGTCTGTGTGTGTGTGTGTGTGTGCGTGTACGTGCGTGTGTGTGTGTGTGCACAGCAGAGCAGCCATGTGAATGACAACATTGTGTACGTGTGTACACACTGTAGCAAACAAAAAGCCCATGTAGCACTAAGATGAAAAGACAAATATCTCTTATATATCTTGTCGTGAAAGGATGAAATACGTTGTCGGTCAAAATCAACTTTAGAGGTGTAGTCGTTATCATTTACTTCAGGCTTCAGTTCTTCACTACTGAGCTTCTATTCAGAGCCCAAGTCGAATGGTAATTTAGTCAGCGCCGACACACTGCATCTCACTAAAGAATCCACGCTGGCTCAAGGTTACGCTGCTTGCAGCTTGTATTGCGCGCTGCACACGCTCAGGTTATTATGTCAGAGCCTATTCATAAGATGATAAACACATATTTTTCACACATTCCTTCTTTTTATTTTTTTTTGTTCAAGCTGCGGTTAGCCTTGGCTGCGATAGTGCGGCAGTGACTATTATAAATGCTCCAGTCATTTGAGAAAGCCTTTGATTTTCTGTAAATAACCTTGCAAGATAGCATTCACCACCCCCCCCCCAACACACATCTGCTCAGAGAATCATCTTGTTTTTGTTCCTAGTTGCCTCACACTGTAGAATAGCCCAAATTCCTCTCATTTTCACATAAAATGCCCCCCCCACTCCACCCCTACCAATCGAAATGAGAAGCATGAATCACTATGCACCCCCCACCCCCCACTTCCAAACCCCGGCCCCTTACCCCTCTAATATGCCCCTCTGTGTCACATCAGTGTGAATTTTTTAACAATGCGGAACCAACACACACACACACACACACACAAACAAAAAAACAAAAAAAGGGCCGGGGACCCCTGAAGACACTTGTCCAGCCTGGGAGCTACTGTTAGTCAACCACTCATATCCATTTTTAATGAGCCCTCAGCCATGATATAGTGTAATCTCACCGCTAGGACCTCGCCATGCTATTTCACTGCTAATGAGAAACGACACAGCGGCAAACCAAACTCTTCCCGATTGGAACATTTGTGAAAAACCCAGGAAAAAAAACAACAAAGATTTACGACAAAGCACGCAGCCGTGTTTATCTTGTTGTTGTTTTTGTGTTCCGGTAATGGCTGGAAACCGTTTTTTTTTTTGTGCTTATGATTTGCTTAAGCACAGATGAAGCACTGATTGTCACGTTAAATAAAGCATTTGTACTCAGTAGAGGGGAAAGGGGCTCCATCAAGCAGTCTGATCTAATGAGCCCATTGCCTTAACCCATACACCTAGCAGACTTGGTGTGTTTGGCCATCGCACAGAAAGGAAAGCTAGGTTTTAGGAAGCTTAGGAAGCTTAGGTTTTAGGAAAAATATTTGGCCCTTTTTAATCAAACCTTGACGCATTTCCCCCATTCATTTGATGTGCTGGGGGAGGTGAGAACACACACTTGCCTACTGGTGTGCTCCAGAGTTTGAATCTGCATCAAGCATCGGCCTACTGATTTTATATTTCTGTTTGCTCCCTATAGTTACAATCAGTAACTGTAGTTAAGAGACCAGATCATTTCAACAAATGTAAAGAAATTGGAGAGCTAATAACACATACAAATACATTCTGATACAGAATGGCATTCATTATATTTCTTATGACATTTCCGCTGTTAAGCTGGACAAACACTGCACGATTTTTTAAGTGTTGTTGTTTCATTCCAACACCTACTGTACGAGTAAATCTTTTGCAATGTAAAATTCACGATTCATGTGCTCACATTGTATGGTCCGACCTGAGTGCTCACACGGCACTTAATAAAATGGCCCGTCGGATCCTGTCCGCATTCTGGCTATTGACATTTGTCGATAAAGATATATTCAAAATATGTGAGAAAAAAGGCACTGATCATGGGGAATGGACTCGTGGCTCTGCTTCAACTGTGCAAGAGCCTGATGACGGCCAACCACCTACCGTCGTAGGCCAGTCAGGAGCAGTGGATTGGACCGGAACGGTCCTCGCTCCCCCCTGTACACTGCACCGCAAACGCCGCCTGACGAAGGTGAAATGTGGCCTGAAATTATCGTGCGGCTCGAAAATCTAAAACGGGCTCAAATCGTACAGTGTATGCCCAGCTTTAAGTGAGTTTCTGGGACACCAGTTCAACAGAGTCACTGTGCTTACATTGAACATCCAGGGGAAATTTCGCCCCAAATGAGGGTCATTTCGATATCTATCTTTGGAGATGGGGAGACAATCGATCGCAAATTTATTCGTTGGCCTCCTCTTGGAACCCCACATTGCAGCAGTACTACCTGGCTGCCCATCCAACCCATGTAGTGTGGAACTCGGCCCAAATTCTTCATGTAATGTTGAGTTTCCTGTCAGAGCAAAAACCTCTGGAAGCTTCCACTGATAATGATGAGAATGTTGTTGAGATGGCGGTCCCCAGAAAACATAAATGACCCCTTTTCACAACTTTGCTATTTATAACGAAGAGCGGCCAGGGTTATGGCTGCCTATTAAAGTATATTATTGTCGCAACAGTTTGGAGAGTGTTGAGGTCTGGGTTGTTGACAGCCCAGCAACAGATGTAGGATGGTGAACTTCTCATAAGAGATCAAACAATCACAGTCTTGAGGAGAGTTAGAATCATAGTAGAAAACTAGAAGATCTCTTATATTATGCACACGTCTTATAGTATGAGTTTGATACTTGATATGCTCTAATGGAAGTATTTTTTTCTTTCCCCCAAAAATGTGTAATGTGTAAATATTTGACATTTAATATTTAATGGTTTAAATGCAGTGACAAACCGAAATTGCCTTCAATGTCTTCAGTGAATATTGCTCAGAAATGGAAAATAAGTGTAATTCAATCAAATGTATGTTTGTATTTTTATTCATGTTTAATTATCTTTTTGAGTGCTACCAATCTTTATATTGGGAAAAATGTCCTGGTGTTTGTGTCAGGAAAAATATTATCCAGTCAGCTTTTCTTCTTTGTTGTCTCCCAAAATGACATTGAGTATCTGCAATTCTTTCAACTTCTGGCATGTCACCATAGTTCACCAGGGCCTTCACTGCTGCCACGGGATGTGCACTAGCTTTACGGTTTGTGCACTAGATTTTCAACACGGTGTTGTTATTGTGACCGGGGGAAGACAGACGCTATTATTTTAAGCTTGCTCGCTATTGGACCTATAACTCACTCACTCGCACTAAAGAAGAAAACAGCTGTATGACTACATGGTATGTTTTATGATGAAGTGATGAAGGATGGACGACTTGAAATAGAAACACTACTTGTGAGTTCACTGTATTTTTTTCACAGGAGACTGCTTATTGCTTTTTCTATTCTATTCTCAACATTTGGCTTTTAGGCGGAGCTGCTATGTGTTTTAGGAGTTTGTTGTAATAATGAAAACACTATTAATAATAATCTAATAATAATAATAATAATAATAATAACAACAACAACAATAATCATAATCATCATTATCATCATCATAATAGGCTAATAATAACAATTATGATAATTATAATAACATTATAATTGCGGTAATATTACTAAATAATACTGCTGATATAAATAATAGGCTAATGACAATAATAATAATAAGCTAATAGAATACCTTAAAAAACCTATTTCATATATATATATGTATTATATATATGTATATGAATACATATCACGCTTTTATTCATAATATTTAAAAGTGTCGATCATGTGAAGTTCACATGGTGATATGGTTGTGTTCTTGTGCATTTAAGGTTATTTTATGGAAGACACATACTCACTGAAGGCTTCTTAAGGTCTCTTAAGCATGGTACTGAGTAAGTACATCAGGAATGCACCAGATATCACGATGTACTACACGTGCATTACACCACAGTGTATGTTTGATTGCAGATAACAATTCTTATTTGTTTACATCTATTTCACACCATAAAGGGACCATCGCTGCTATTTTGCAGACTTTACATGTTAGCGTCCAGTTCATTTGATAGGAACTCGAGGGAGCGTGTTGGCATTGGTAATAAATCGTGCTGCCAACTGTGGTCAAAAAGACTCTCCCAGGTTGCTCTGAGGGCATTGACATCCAAACGGAACAATAGGAGAACCAGAAGAGAGCCTTGTTTGTGTCACACGTCATGGTCTATTACATCACTCTATGGAGTGATATAATATACAAACTCTGTTCCCTCTTCAAATCATTGTATCCATTTGGTGGCAGCGGATGAACATTGAAAACTTACAGGCTTGGCAAGAAAGACAATGACTCACTTCGAATTTTTTAAGATCTAAAAATATTGCACTCACTGCTGGTTTCATGTGCCTTTTTGACCCCGCCCCTCACCTGTAGTTTGCTTCCTGCCCTTGTCTGTTGTCGGACATTTAGTGTTAACCTGTTTCTCGGTTGATTGTCAGTTCCCTTGTGTTTTATTTTGTATCTTTTAATTCATTGTTTCCTGTTTTATTTTGTAATCTGCTTTTGGTTCTGTGACCTTGTGTGTTGTTTTCCCGCCCTTGTGATTGTCTTCACCTGTCTTCACTTCTCTCCTCAGTGTCTATTGATACCTGCCCCAATCCTTTGTTCTTTGTCAGATCCTTGTCGTATGTCGTTGTGTTTGGTATTCTGGCTGTTCAGGTCTATTCTGTGTTGTGTTATGTCGTTTCGTGTAGTATTCCGGCTGTCAAGTTATGTCGCTCGGTTAATATTCTGTTTTCATTTTAAATTTCCTATTTCTGCCTGCATGTCTGTTTGGATTAAACTCACACTCAAAATCATCTCATTACCTTCACTTGGGTCCTTTTCCCCTTGCTCCTCTTTACCGCTCACCGACATTTTCTGAAGTTGTTCATCTTAATAGTAAAAAAAAGTTATTATTAATAAGGATCATATGTCTGAAATGCTTCACTCTCTGAAGAAATGAACGCTTCCCGTGGAAGCTTCTAGACACTGCTGGTGTCCTTCATCCATGACGTCCTTCTGCCTGATCCTATACTTACCTGTGATACTTCACTCTTCCTGGTGATGTTATACTTTTTGAGGCGGGCCAATACTCACACATGTGCCACACCTGCTGTTGCATCCCCTAGACTATGGAACAGCACCCCCCTCTCTATCCTAGCTGCCCCCTCCATTGACTCCTTCAAGTCCAGGCTCAAAACATACCTCTATTCCTTAGCGTTTGGATCCTCCACATGTGATTGATGATTTGTACTCTTGCACTGTGTGTAGTGATGCTTATGTGGGTGTTTTGTTTATTCTATGTTTTATTATGATGGCCTGCTCTGGTTGTACAGCACTTTGGTCAACGTGAGCTGTTTTAAATGTGCTTTATAAATAAATGTTACTTACTTACTACTTACACCATGCCTCCCCCGTGGACACACCACTGTTCACAGCACTGTTGATTCACAACATTTGACCATTACTTACTTTCAGTACATAGGCCTACAGTTGACGGTCTTTCCTTTTACTCACTACATTTAAGTATATTTCGAAAGGCATTTAGCACCAAAAACCATTGTCATCGTTGTCAGCAATCAATTGTTGATAACAATGTCTACTTATCAATAATCTGACGTTCCAAATCCAACATCAAATTTGTGGTTACCATGTCGTAGACAATGTAAAACAACAAGGCCATTTAATTATTATACAGTTAACTTTGATTGAGTGGCCTCATCATTTTCAAGTCAAAACGTTAAATCAACGTGTTGTTGTTGTTGTTGTTGTTGTTGTTGTTGTTGTTGTTGTTGTTGTTGTTGTTGTTGTTGTTGTTGTTGTTGTCACACAGGACAATAATGACGTCCACTGTGTTATCAGATGGCGAGCGTGCCGACACGCAGGACTGAGGGAGGGAGCCAGGGGGTTTTATTGCTGAGAGAAACAGCAGGAGGACTGAAAAATAGACCAAAAAGCAGAGAGACAAGAGACAGATATGGAAGTAAAGATGAGAGAGAGAGAGAGAAAGAATGAAACGGAAACATTTAAGGCATAAGTGAGAGAGACACACAAAAAAACCCAAGAAAAGAAGAGATGCAGCCCAGGGTGGAGGAGGAGGAGGTGGTGTGAGGACGGACACAAAGACAAGACAAAAACGGTCTAAGAGAGTGTGAGCGGAGAGTGGCTTGACGGACGGGTGAAAGGAAAGAAAGATGGGACAAAGGGAGGAAGGGGGGGGTGGAAACGAGAGAGAGGTGGAGTGAAGTAGGAGGGAGAGGGAGGGGGGGAGGCAGCGGAGGTCTTTATTAAGACGTCTCCAGTCTGTGTCCTCTCTCCCGGCAGACCCCCTCACACCTCTGGTAAGCCTCTCCTCTGCCTTCTCCTTCTGTTGTTTATTACAAAGGCTGGGCTGTGTGGGGCTGTCAGGAACCCACCGTGCCCCGCCCTCCACACACACACACACACACACACACACACACACACACACACACACACCACACACACACACACACGCACACACACACACGCAAACACACACATGAGAGAGAGAGAAAGAGAGAGCATAATAATATTTTGCATATAAATGTAGTTTTTACGCTTATTGTGTATGTTTACATATCTATTGTAGTTTGGTTGTTTTCAATCCTGTACTTGCTACTCTGGCACCCACATGTGCTGTCTGGGATCAATATCTTCACTTATATTCAAGAGGACTTTATTACTTTTTAATTAAACATGTCCGTTCATAAATTGCACACATTCATACACATTTGCTATGTGTTTCATAGCAAGGGTCAAACTCTATATATGTTTCAGTTTTATAATATGGGTCAATTAATACATGTTGAATGTTTATGCTGTGAGGTCATCTATATTTACTGTTATAACTTCCAGTTGGTTTGCATGTTGAAATCACTGTATAGTTAATCAGTCATGTATATTCTATGTGCATATTTTTACATGGATATTTGTTTTGTCATGTTTTTTTGAATATTTATATATTTTATATATATTAAATATTTTATTTCTCATTGGCCAATGCACAGGTATGAGTTTTTATTAACTTGGCCTCAGCCATTCCAAATAGTTTCCCAGGGTCCTTCACTCACTACCCTTTTCACACCTATGGGTGAAGCCCCAATCATAGGTCTACTACTGTGACAGAAAATTCACTTGTGCTTTGTTGTATCCTTTTCTAATTTGCTTTCCTCCTCCTCTGTGGTATAATTTCTTCTTTGACTTGTTTTTTTTGGTGTGAGCTGAAACTGCGTTGGCTTGCAGCTGCAGGGGCACCGATCCTTTCATCACTTTTTTGCCCCTCTTCTCCCTGTCCCCCAAATGGTTTATTTCCCCACTAAAGCCAGACATACACTTTTTTGACCCGTTTTTTGTTGTTTTTATTTAGAGTTGGGCCGAAATTCAGCTTTGTTGGCCGTTGTTTGCCGTGCAGTGTACAGGCTGGAGCGAGGACCGATCTGGTCCGGTCCGGTCTGATTAGCGGGCCTAGGACGGCCCGATCAGAAATTTTGGTCGCCACGTCGCCAGGATCTCGCACAGTTAAAGCAGAGCCACGAGTCGATTCCCCACAATCAGCGGCTTTTTTCTCACTGTGCCTGCGTGAAGTGTCTGAAAGTATGAAAGTATCTGAGTATCTGAATGCGCCATGGCAACACGACGCGTCATGTGAACAGAAAATATGGAGGTTGGTCGAGCTCTGGCAACAGCGTACATGCCTCTTCCTCCTCCTATCACCACCCATATGAACGAGAAAAACATTGGCAGGAAATAGCCGAATGTCATGAGTCATATGGACCAGCACTTTTTTTTTTGAAGGGTTAGAAACACACAAACTTCTTCAGACTCAAACAAGCAGCTTTTAAATATAGCTTTATTGACAATTGTCAATAGCCAGAATGGGGACAGGGTCTGACGGGCTGTTTTATTTATGTGCAGTGTGAGCACATCAATCATTAATTTTAACTTTTGAAGATACAGTCGTACAGTCGGAGTTGGAATGAAACAACACGACTACAAAGATCGTACAGTGTATGCCCAGCTTAATGTAAATATTTGTATCTTGGAGTAAGGACAGATCGTCCCAGTGGGGTGTGGGGGGTGGGCTGGTGAAACTGTTAAAACACTCTGTTACACTCTGCTGGGGGCTCACTCTACCAGGCAGGAGACATGCATTCTTGACTGGTCACCCCGCATGGTTGCTCCGGGTGCGGTTTATAGTGGTAGTCCCCGGTTATTAGACGATAAGTTAAATATGAAGACAAAATGAGGACTAAAACACTACTAGCTAGAGCGTAGTATAAGAATCCTTTCGATAAGTCAAGAGTAACTACCATGAAAACATCGGTCGACTCCCTGCAAACCACGCAGCTTTTGTTTTGAGAGGTAAAAGGGCGATCGATTCCCCTTTAATTCCCGACATTGAAAGACGTGTTTTCTTCCTCTGCGAGTGGACACCAACAAAAGACCTTACCCAGCCCTGCTACTGAGCTCCGGACTTCAGGATCGCCTGAAGGATCGCCAAACACATAACACTACTGGACTCACTCGACACAGTTCTTTGGAAAAGATTGAACCGTCTTCTGATAGATATCTGGGCAGAGTTAGCTATCACCGTGTGTTATACAATTGTGTGTTTACATGTTTATTGATATTGTCGGATGATATTATAGACATGTTTTGCTTCATTTATTACTTTTGATCCAACATCCGGAGTGGATCCCCCTCCAATGTGGTGAGATCTGTGTATGCTTCCCTCCTATATTCTATCCTCTTTTACTATCGCACCCGTCCCGTTATAGTGTTTGATACTAGTGTTGAGTGAGTCGATTCCTCCCACTTAGTCACTTGCCTATTATGTAGACTCCTTGGCTCCTAATCCCTTTGTTACACACACACACACACACACACACACACACACACACACACACACACCACAACACAACACGTGTTGTACATTGCACATGGTATTTAAGGAATATTTACTTCATGCCATTTGCCAACATTTTTACATTGTAAATAGTGGTTTTTGCTTGAATATTGTGTTGAAGCCAGCCTCTATCGCGTAAAGAACTCAGCACCCTTAAATTTATGTTAACTATTAACTATTAATGGTAACTTTGATTATAATTAGCAATTAATTATTAATCATAGTCCCAGTATCCACTGGTTATTGGTCCCTGATCTCAGGGTGGTGCCCCGTTTTTATTCATTCAGATTGATACTTTGGACATTTTTTCCCAATTAATAATTCTCCTTGATAATTATTAGCCTATTTATAAGCTAATAACCGACCGTAGGACCTACAGCAGCATATCCTCGTTAAAGGGGACCTCTCCTCTCCACGGTGACTCAAAGTTCAAAGAGTGTAAGTTGGACAAGCGGTTTTTCTTTCTTACTTTGATATCGAGTGTTTGCGAAAATAGAAACGTTGTTGCACCTGCGTCGGCGAATGCCAAACCTCACCCAGTATCACCTCGTCTTCAAACTTTTCTCACGTTGTCGCTAGTAACAAAGGTGATCTGCTATCTGCTTCCATGGAAACACTGAGAAACCAGGATACGCCCATCCCCCCACCTCAACAACGTATTTACCCAAATGAAAAGTAAAGCAAGGCTGTGATTGGCTCTCAGCGCTAAGCCCTCACGGCTTCGCCTAGAGCTAATTAAGTTTGTTTACAAGGTATATTAAGTGAAGGAGGCACGTAGGCGTGAGTGACCTTCACAAAGTATCGAGAAGAAGAGCGTTTTTTCGCTCACTATTGTGCGAGGCGTGATCGCTGCCGTTGAATGAGATGATTTGAGCGAGCTAGTGGGAGTAGCGAGATCTATTTAAGTGCATATACCCCGCCATCAGAGCCTACGGGGCTTAATGAATCTGTCAATGTGACGCTCCTTTATGAGTGGGCGTCACGGCGAAGTCTGTATGATGAAATTAAATCACACGCAGCGCGGCAAAACTTTCTTCGCCCGCCACCGCTGCCTCGGCCGCTTCTTTCTCGCGGTTCGCGAAGTGACACGATGCAATAAGGGACGGAGCAAATGAAGTGGCCTTAGGAAGAGCTAGCGCACGTGAACAGGTTCTGGACGAACCACGCGAGAAACACGAGGACACTAAACTTTAGCTGGAAGTGTTTTTTGCGGGCATTCTGTAACAGATAGTGTCGTAATAATAAAAAAAGCTGTGTTTTTGTTTTCAGAAAATAACCGATGAGAGCCGACGGCAGGACGTTGTGTTTATTTACGCAAACGTTAGACGTTAGAATTATTGTGAAAGTAAGTTAAATGTTTTATTCACCATAGAATATGAACTGTAATTTCATACACGTTTTTCTATTACTTTCCCGCTGTCGACATTCCCCTTTCTTCTGTATTCCCCTCTTGATTGAAAAGAATAGATATTCCTAAAGGAGTCACAGTTCTGAACAGCAGCAGCTGCCTCCCTCATGTGTCCAGAGGCCTCGCCGCCGTCCTGCTGCAATGTGTGTGTGTTGTGTTGTGTGTGTGTGAGCCTTCCTCACTCATCTTCATTTAGGTCACTTAGTGAGGCACTTAGTCGCCTCACCTCCACCCTCCTCATCACCTCGGCATCAGACAATGCCTCCTCCACGAGGGAGCACTGCTTTTATTGTCAGGACCGGCTGTCAAAGATAACGATGATGAAGAGGACGATGATGATGATGATGATGATGATGATGATGATGATGATGATGATGATGATGAATGTGACAATGATGATGATAAGATAAGATAAGATAAGAAGATACAATAGAACTGTATTCATCAAGGAATTTCTTTTGTCAGAGGTTGCTCAAAAATACCAACAACACAAGAATAACAATATAATAATGAACAATATAATAATAAAGTCATACATTTACAGTGAATAAGCCTAAAAGAAAAATATAGGTAAGATATTTATTAATTATTTATTTTACATTCCACCCTGCTCCACACTACTGTTTTAGTTTTGGTTAAGAAGTGGAGAAGTTGGAGAATTCTTGTGGAGAAGTTTGAGCCCAGTGAGCAAAGGCTCGTCTAACACAAATACTGTATCACTGAAGCTTTGTGGACAAAAGCAAAGGAAAGGAAGAGACAGGGCTGAAAGTATTGTGTAGCAGCCAGACGAGGCTCGATAGATACTTGACTTATATCGAAGAAGACAATTGACTGGCTGTTTTACCCGTTCCATTCAACCAACTGGAACATATTTGGCCGATAAAAAAAAAGCTTCCCCACTCATACGTGCATAACTGTTTGCCCATGCAAATGGTTACCAAGCATCAATGGCTATTTATTCAACCAATGCATCTCTGCTCATCGCTGAGCCTTCTACATAAGCTATCATTTCAATGACAGCTCCGATCACAGTGTTGCCTCCACCCGCGCTGACAACAGCAATTGTGTGAAATTGAAAAACGAAATCACCGCCATTACATTCTTGTGGTTAATAAGCGCTTCAGGGGTTCGCTTTTCGATGAGGGTTTGGGTTAGGGCTAACCCTGTGTTCTTGTCCGTCACAGTGAAATATATACAGTTATATATATCGTATATATATATATCGTTCATATATATATCGAGTTCATAGTTCATGCAAGGCAGAGCGTATATACAACACTACGGATGCAGAGTGGGCTGGCCTCTGTCTCGCTCTCCTCTGTGGATAATCAGGGAGTCGCATCCACGCGCACTCACCCACATAATGAGGGTGAGGATCGGGGGAGGGGCAGCGCCAGCCTTCGCCCGCCGCCACCTGCCTATCCACCTGAGACTCATTGATTTGATAGACCGCGTTCACAGCTTGATAGACTGATCGTTATCCTCATCCGCTCCGGCCCCATTCACTTTAGTCGCACCTTGTCGCCGCGCAATTGGATTGAAATGGAATCTTAACCAAAACAGTTTGTAAGTCACAATATGCTCCTCCCACCACGCCCCCCCCCCTCCCTCTCCCCATCGCTGTCACTCGCCCCCTTCCCCGCTTCTAACACATCCTCCCTCCCTCCCTCCCTCCCTCCCTCCTGTCCATCCCTCCCTCCTGTCCATCCATCCACACAAGTCCCGTCGTCTTGCTGTTCTCGTCAGCAAATAGGATTCCGAACATTTGTGCTTCCCGTCTCCTCTGGCGGAATACGAACAGGCCGACACCTTTATTGTGATATAGGGAAACAAGACAGGTCCTAAATCTAGCCAAAAAAAAAAAAAAAAATTATGGACGAGAGGTAAAAACCGTTATCTTAATTATAATTACTGTCTTGGCTGGCGTCTGCGGCCCTGCTAGAAATTTGGACCACAGTCAGAGAAAAAAAGGTGAAATCAAGTAAGCAGCAAGTCCCACAGGTGTTGTTGAAAGGGAGGGACCATATGTTATGATTAGCAATTAGTCCGCAAGGTTAATGAATACAAGGGAAAGTTCCCGATAAGGGGTAATTAAATAAGGGCAATAATTGGCAACAAAATAGAGTAATTCAGAAGGCGGATTTTCTCATAGGCCTAATGGAAAAATCTTGTGTTAGTGGGTGGGAGGTTTGTTGGTGTGTTTAAGTGTGTGTTGGAGAGAGATTAGAGAAAGGTGACGTGTATGTTAAGTGTGGTGACATGCTGCAGTGCTCCCAGTGTGTGTATATAAGGTGCTGTTTGATTTTGAACCGGCTCTGTCTTATGTGTGCAATGTTTCACGACCCATACGTGTACATGGCTGTCTTGGGGAAACATGCATAATGCAAAACATCATCATTCAGTTAAAAGAATCAAATTGTCATCTTTTCGAGGATAATATTACATAACTCTGCACCACAAAGGGACACTTAACAAACTCCTCCAGACTAAATCAGATCTATCTGTTAAAAAACGGTAAATTGCTTCAAATCCCTTTTCTTTACATTTTGCAAATGCATTTGTGTATTGTGCACATATGAGGCATTGTTTCCCACACACAAAATATAATTTAAATGTGTTGTTTAAACTCGGGTTTAAATGATAACTTAGACGTTTTTGAATCCAATATGTTATGTAGGCAATGGCAAAAAATTTAAAATTATTAAAAAAACATGGTTTGTCTATGATTTGAAGAAGAGGAAGTTGGATGGAAGGATGCTTGGATGCTAAACAAGCCAGGCGAGGGTCTGGAGGAACACAAGAAGCAGACTCAGCAGTAACTGGCCGGGGGTCTGTTAGGTGGGCCGCACCGCCCAACCTCATGCAAAAAAATAAATAAAAACCTTTTTACTGCAGATCCTGCTTGACTGATGGAACCTTTCTGCTGACTTTCCAGTATGTGTGTGTGTGTGCGGGGGGGGCGTCAGATCAATCCACATTATATTGTGGCTGGGTGGTACAAATACACATATCCTCATTTTTTTGCACACATACACACACACACACACACACACACACACACACATACACCATGCACAGGTGTGTCCACACAACGCACAATCCCACACACACTGCTGTGTACGTGCGTAGCTGCTATCCTCATACTGTTGTGCTACATCAGGCTGCCTTGGGCCAAGTGATGGATCCTCCGTGGCTAACATCCATCACATCCTGCTGCGTGGCCGCCTGTGTGTGACGGTAAGCATTATGTTGTGCATGATGTTCATCCTGCGTGCCGCAACAGGCGGGGCGGTGGACTGTTTCCAGCGCATTTCCTGGTGTGCACACTATGGCCACTGCAGTCGCTTGGACAACACACAATACATTTAGACAAGACTACCGTCTCTTAACCGTCATTTAAATGTTATTAATAATCTCTCCAATCTCTCCAAAGGCAACTCAAATAGCAATTTAAAGCATGGTTATAATAATAATAGTAATAATAATAATAATAATAATAACACTGTTTGGGTGGAAACAACTTGGTGGGTTTGTAGCGCGTGGTCATCCATGATGGCCATTAGCTTGAATCCCTTGACGTCGTGGTCTGTCCAAAAACATGCACACATTTAGCTCTATCATCAGCCTACTAATAGTGCACCAAAAAGCAGTTGACACTGCAGTGCATAGGTAGGTAGGTAGTGTGCAGCCTGTCTGAATATTAGACGGCCATTCATCACCTGTGTGCGCATATTCTCCGAGTGTACTCGACAGGCGCAGTGCTTTAATCCTCTGCCTTTGTCTGGTTTGCCGGCGCGCCGCACAACAGACGGAGCTACGCTGCTAAGCGCAGCATATCCGCACCTGCTGCTAATTGTTTCCTGTGCGCCGTCCCCGAGGTCCACACACTTTTATTGTTCAATGTTTAACGCTCACTCTAATACACTTTTATACCAAAAAGAGTCCCACCACCAATTAAGACTCACCGTTATGTTTCACTCATCTTACCTGCCTCTGTGTTCTGTTCTGTGATTGCAATTCCATGCCATTGTTTTTTTGGTAAATAATAATTTGTGGGGAAAAAAGAAAATAAAAAAGAAGAAAGAAAAGAAAGAAAGTGTGTGACGCTAACATGAGAAGTTATAAATATTCTCTGCTGTCGGTAACTATGGAAATACATTTACACAGGCACTGTACACAGGCAGCAGCACGTCCTTCGTTGACCAATCATTGTCTCTGGGTGTGTCTGCATCAGATCAGCTCGTCTGTGATGTTCAGTGGATGGATGCAGGCTACTTTCAGTGAAGCAGCATGTGGTCAGTTTTGATCACAAGTTGAACGAGTGAACAAACACAACACACAACAACACACTGAAGCAGTGGTTCTCAACTGGTCTCAGGACCCACATGTGTCATGATTGTCGTTAAGTCATGACCCAGACATAAAACATGTATTTACTAATATTGCAGTAATCAACAAGGCTTCCATGTACTGTTATAAACATAGAGCGAAGAAAAGACTAAACCTGAAATAGTAAACCTTTGAAACATGAATTAACATTGAAACATGAGTTAATTCACAGGCTTCTTTCTACAGATTAATGTTTGGCAGAGTCTGCGACCCACTGAGAATGCGGTGGCGACCCACCAGTTGAGGAATCACCACACTGAAGGATTCCTGTTGACATGTTGTTGGCGTTGCGTCAACTGATGATGTGGAATGTGCAACAGAATAATACAAATATGACAAATGTCACAAATAGAATAATCTGAATGCTGAGGATATTCTTTGATTCTTTGTTTCATTCTTTGATATTTGTATTGTTCTGTTGCACATTGCGCTGGGCACTGGCACTATTTCATTTCACTGCACATCCTGTGTGTGTATGTGACAAATAAACTTGGTCAGTGATCACATGTCAAAAGCATTAAGTTGTATCTTTGTAGAGACAGAAATACATGCATTGCAGCATTTGCCCTGTCATTGACATCAATCTGCAGTCGTGTTGTTGTGTGATTTATTGTGGTGTTGTGGCAGGAAACATGTTTCAATGTCCTACTTTGATCCAAAAGCAGCCATGGAGGTCGTTAGCGAGTGTTGAGTACTGGCGCTGCCCGTGGTGTGACCAGGACATCAGCAACATGTCTGCATCACGATGTTTACTTCTCCATGTTTACTTCACGTTTATTCAAAAATAAATCTTAAGTACAGGCTAACCTTTTTTTTTACATCATTACAATAAAATAAAGTGCTATCTTTCATTGATTTAATATTATTATTATTAGATAATATCTTCATTAATCACTGTAGCCATACGGCTATATCATTAATTAGACCCCAGTGCGTGTGTGTGTGTGTGTGTGTGCATGTGTGTGTGTCTGTGGGTATTGTAAGCAGGATGTAAATCTTGCCGTGCCCTATGATGTGTACTGTAATGTCGTGGCTGATAAATGCAGGCCCTTCGTCTTTGCCAGAATCCATCCCCTTATAAAGATAAATAGTTGTGAATGGGAGAACAGGGGGGACGGCTAGGACAGGATACTGAATGGATGGGTATCTGTATTTGTAGAGAGAGAGAGAGAGAGAGAGAGAGAGAGAGAGAGAGAGAGTGGTGGCTTCTGGTAATGTGGATGAACTGTTAACAACCAGCACGATTAACAATTGATGAAACTCAGCTAAAGTTCTGCATCTCTGCAATGTGTGACACACACACACACACACACACACACACACACACACACACACACACACACACACACACACACACACACAATGTGTGTGTGATGTGTGTGTGTGTGTGTGTGTGTGTGTGTGTGTGTGCATGCACATGTATGCGTGTGTGTGTGTGTGTTTGTCTGTGTGTCTGTGTGTGTGTGTGTGTGTGTGTGTGTGTGTGTGTGTGCATGCTTGTGTGCATGCGTGTGTGTCATTGTCCACCATCATAATGCTTCGTCTGGCCCACCAATCGTGCTTAGCTTCCACTTTATGCATTTTCTATGTTTTGCATGTTTCTCTCCAGCTCACATGTTTCTCTTCTAATTTCACTTCCCTTCCCTTGTGTTACTTTGTTCACACACACACACACACACACACACACACACACACACACACACACACTGTACTTGCCACTTGGCGTCACCGACGAGATGTTTATGGACTTTACAACTGCTTCCCCATCTTGGATGGCTATAATGTGCATGTCATGAAGTGTTAAACTGTTAGTGATAAAAACGGTGGTTCTGCGTCTGACCCGTTCAGTGCCGCATCACTCTGACATGTTCCAGTGTTGACACAACACAGCGCCATCACGTTGTGAGACTATCACTGATCATTCATGCATCCAGCATCACCCATGGGTGCTGCACACTGGCAGTAGATTAGGTGTGATCCCCTCCTCCACACACACACACACACACACACACACACACACACTCTCTCTCTCTCTCAGTATGCAAAGCTCATTGAGAGTCTTGAAAAGCGCTTTATACCTTTTATGAATTATTATTATTATTATTATTATCATTATTATTATTCACGTCCTGTTCCTTTCTGCAGATCAGTCTGGCCTTGAGCCCGGACCAATCACAGCTCTGAGAAATCGGAGAGGAGTTTACAGGAGTCTGTTGGAGGAAAAAATGGCCGCTATGAACCCTTAGACCAGGAGGTATGCTCTACCGAGCAAAAAGTTAACATAAGTTCACAGAGCAGCATGTTGCTCCGTACCTGGATTCATCATACAAACAATATCTGTCAACTAAATTCAGATGAAGTAAACAAACCCGGTACAGAGCTCTATATCTCTGCTATCAGAACATAGAAGAACAAGCTCAGTAATGCTCATGAATTCTCTGTAAGGATCATAAGACTCTAAAGATATCCATCTATTTACTGATCTCAAGAGAGGGCCAAATGTGTTGTTGTTTTGGGTTGTTTCATGAGGAATGTTGGCAATAAGAAAAACATAGATTAATGTCAGCCTTATCTCTGCAGTACTAAATACATTACCACCATGCTACAGCTGATAATTAATTAGGCGACAAAATAGTCTTTCAATTTACTGCCATTTTTCTAAGCAGTTGTTAAGCTCCATTGTTGAATTAAGCTGCATTTCAATGCTGCATAAATATGCAACAAAACCCTTTCACTCCTCGCTAACAAGCATGGCCAGCCTACAAGGCTTTCACAATATGAATTAGGCAGGCTTAATTTGATTGCTACCAGAAAAATACCTGGGAGAAAGAAAACGAGACCGAATACAATGAAACTCAAATGGAGAAAAACGAATTTTCTGACAGAAGACATGAAAGCACAGGAATTATTGATTCCTTAGACTCCAGTGCTGGAGTGGAAATATCTGATTTCTCTGACAATTGGTTGCTTGCATGGATTGCAATGCATCATGGACTATTAACATTGTTTTAATTCATTGTTTAAATCAGTCAAAACACAAATTATATTCATTCCCCAAAAGATTCAGAGATCGATATAAACCAAAAAGCACCATGTTTATGTTTCAAACATGGATTATAAGCAGTTATTCTCGTGGCGGTTATTACGATTATCCCCCAATTCAAAGACAATAAATACACAAACTAACACCAAACCACAATGACAGTAACTCCGTAAAGGTAGCTGGTAATAGACGTGACAGTTTAGATGTTTTTAAAACCAATGCCAAGTAGAGCACAGTGCCAGCAAGAACATCCAGGAATATGTGTTGCTCTTATGGTGGCGAACAGTTTGATCATACTACTGAACTACTGTAGATTTTTCTTCTGTAAATCCCAGCTTCCTTCAAGTGCATTGATAGCGTGCCCATACTCATCTTAATGATGTTAAATGTTGAAAGCACATCCAGTATGACCTCCTATGAATGTCCTGGATTAAAATAAACAAGATATTCTCTGTGACATGATTCATGGTTCTTCTTATATCTTTGGTTCTTCCTCTGCAGGGCGGTCAAACAAAATCAAACAACACCTTAAACCGTCATTGTGCTTTTGTATTCAGGTTGCGTGTCTTTGAAATTGGGGGGAGAAGCGTAACCATATTTATATTAAGGGATACATTGGAGGGTCTATATTCATATTTGTATTAATTCCATTCATTCCTTCAGTGTTTTGAGCTTCCGGCCCCCGTACATTCTAACTGATTCTAACATTCCAACGAACATTTGAAATATTCAAAACCTTTATCGTTCAATAAGCACACGGTGCCGATCCCCCTTTGTTCTTTCCAAAGAACTTGCGATGACAATAGAAATGTTGCCACTTAGCAGACATGCAGGGTCGACTCACACAGCAGCTTAATACATAGACAGCTCACACACGGGTTACAAGGACAGGACCAATACGGTGCCAATACATCGATGAACTCAAATAACCCCACACAGTTTGGTCAGCGGTCAGGTGGGCAGCGCAGGCCGGATGCTTGGTGACCAGTGTGTATTCTTTATTCAGAGTAGATATTTTGCATATCTGTCTCCATAACTATGAGAATGTTTGGACAGTGTGTGTGTGTGTGTGTGTGTGTGTGTGTGTGTGTGCATATATGTGTGTGTGCATGCATGTGTGTGTGCTTGTCCATTATCAAATAAAAACGTGATCAACGACAACAAAGCAACACACACACACACACACACACACACACACACACACACACACACACACACACACACACACACACACACACACACACACACACACACACACACACACACACACACATATATCATTGTCATCATATCATGTGTACAACCTCCACCCAGGGCAACATCTCACTCTAACCCGGATAGCGCGGTGGAGAGAAGGTGGAGGTTCACCCTCAGGTTAATTGTAGGGGACCGAGGCCCCGGGGCCCGGGCCAGGAAAGGTTTATTTACAGGTGAATAGAGAGGGGGGAGGGGGAGGGGGGGAGAGAGAGAGAGAGAGAGAGAGAGAGAGAGAGAGAGAGAGAGAGAGAGAGAGAGAGAGAGAGAGAGAGAGAGAGAGAGAGAGAGAGAGAGAGAGAGAGAGAGAGAGAGAGAGAGAATGTTTTGTTTTTCTGCACAGGCTATATAAAATGGAAGCCAAGAGCCAAGTCGTGAGAGAGACGTATTTGGTTAATAGCTAAAAGAAGCCACAGCCTATTCATGGCTATCAACAGCAAGGTCGCCTCAACATTTACACTTTAACAAATACTCAACAGCAGCAGCTGGGAACATGTGACCAACGATGACAAACAAAACCCCAGCACTCTGTCCTGCTTAACGTTACAAAACAAATAGGCCTCTTTATGCTCTAATATTTATTTCCCTCTCTCTCTCTCTCTCCCTCTCTCTCTCTCTCCCTCTCTCTCCCTCTCTTATCTCTCTCTCCCTCTCTCTCTCTCTCTCTCTCTCGTGCTCACTCCCTCTCTCATCTCTCTCTCCTCTCTCTCTCTCTCTCTCTCGCTCACTCCCTCTCTTATCTCTCTCTCTCTCTCTCTCTCTCTCTCGTGCTCACTCCCTCTCTCATCTCTCTCTCCCTCTCTCTCTCTCTCTCTCTCGCGCTCACTCCCTCTCTTATCTCTCTCTCCCTCTCTCTCTCTCTCTCTCTCTCTCTCTCGTGCTCACTCCCTCTCTCATCTCTCTCTCCTGTATCTCTCTCTCTCTCTCTTTCTCTCTGCTGTATTGTTCTCTTGCTCTGTATTTCTCTATCCCTCGCTCTCTGCTCTCTCTGCTGTATCATTCTGCTCTCTCTCTCTCTATTTGTCTCTCTCTCTGCTGTATCTCTCGTCCTATTCTTCTCTCTCTGCTGGATCTCTCCTTCCTTAATTTGTCTGCTCTTCTCTACTGTGTATCTCTCTCTATTTGTCTCTCTCTCTGCTGTATCTCTCTCTATTTGTCTCTCTCTCTGCTGTATCTCTCTCTATTTGTATCTCTCTCTCTGCTGTATCTCTCTCTATTTGTCTCTCTCTCTGCTGTATCTCTCTCTATTTGTCTCTCTCTCTGCTGTATCTCTCTCTGCTGTATCTCTCTCTATTTGTCTCTCTCTCTGCTGTATCTCTCTCTATTTGTCTCTCTCTCTGCTGTATCTCTCTCTGCTGTATCTCTCTCTATTTGTCTCTCTCTCTGCTGTATCTCTCTCTATTTGTCTCTCTCTCTGCTGTATCTCTCTGCTGTATCTCTCTCTATTTGTCTCTCTCTCTGCTGTATCTCTCTCTATTCTCTCTCTATTTGTCTCTCTCTCTGCTGTATCTCTCTCTATTTGTCTCTCTCTCTGCTGTATCTCTCTCTATTTGTCTCTCTCTCTGCTGTATCTCTCTGCTGTATCTCTCTCTATTTGTCTCTCTCTCTGCTGTATCTCTCTCTATTTGTCTCTCTCTCTGCTGTATCTCTCTCTATTTGTCTCTCTCTCTGCTGTATCTCTCTCTATTTGTCTCTCTCTCTCTCTGCTGTATCTCTCTCTATTTGTCTCTCTCTCCTTGCTGATCTCTCTCTATTTGTCTTCTCTCTCTCTGTATCTCTCTCTGTTGTCTCTCTCTCTGCTGTATCTCTCTCTCTATTTGTCTCCTCTCTCTGCTGTATCTCTCTCTCTATTTGTCTCTCTCTCTGCTGTATCTCTCTCTATTTGTCTCTCTTCTCTGCTGGTATTCCTCTCTATTTGTCTCTCTCTCTGCCTGGATCTCTCTCCCTAATTGTCTCTCTCTCTCTACTGTATCTCTGTCTCTATTTGTCTCTCTCTACTGCTGTATTCTCTCTTCTATTTGTCTCTCTCTCTGCTGTATCTCTCTGCTGTATCTCTCTCGGTGTGGGTGTGCTGTATCTTCTCTATTTGTCTCTCTCTCTGCTGTATCTCTTCTCCTATTTTCTCTCTCTTGCTGTATCTCTGCTCCTGATTGCTGCTATCTCTCTGTGCTATTTGTCTCTCTCTCTGCTGTATCTCTCTCTGCTGTATTCTCTCTCCAGTTCCTCTCTCTCTGCTGTATCTCTCTCTATTTGTCTCTCTCTCTGCTGTATCTCTCTCTATTTGTCTCTCTCTCTGCTGTATCTCTCTCTATTTGTCTCTCTCTCTGCTGTATCTCTCTCTATTTGTCTCTCTCTCTGCTGTATCTCTCTCTATTTGTCTCTCTCTCTGCTGTATCTCTCTCTATTTGTCTCTCTCTCTGCTGTATCTCTCTCTATTTGTCTCTCTCTCTCTGCTGTATCTCTCTCTATTTGTATCTCTCTCTGCTGTATCTCTCTCTATTTGTCTCTCTCTCTGCTGTATCTCTCTCTATTTGTCTCTCTCTCTGCTGTATCTCTCTCTATTTGTCTCTCTCTCTGCTGTATCTCTCTCTATTTGTCTCTCTCTCTGCTGTATCTCTCTCTATTTGTCTCTCTCTCTGCTGTATCTCTCTCTATTTGTCTCTCTCTCTGCTGTATCTCTCTCTATTTGTCTCTCTCTCTCTGCTGTATCTCTCTCTATTTGTCTCTCTCTCTGCTGTATCTCTCTCTATTTGTCTCTCTCTCTGCTGTATCTCTCTCTATTTGTCTCTCTCTCTGCTGTATCTCTCTCTATTTGTCTCTCTCTCTCTCTGCTGTATCTCTCTCTATTTGTCTCTCTCTCTGCTGTATCTCTCTCTATTTGTCTCTCTCTCTGCTGTATCTCTCTCTATTTGTCTCTCTCTCTCTGCTGTATCTCTCTCTATTTGTCTCTCTCTCTGCTGTATCTCTCTCTCTGTATCTCTCTCTGCTGTATCTCTCTCTATTTGTCTCTCTCTCTGCTGTATCTCTCTCTATTTGTCTCTCTCTCTGCTGTATCTCTCTCTATTTGTCTCTCTCTCTGCTGTATCTCTCTCTATTTGTCTCTCTCTCTTCTCTCTCTGCTGTATCTCTCTCTATTTGTCTCTCTCTCTCTGCTGTATCTCTCTCTCTATTTGTCTCTCTCTCTCTCTCACTCCCTCCTCCAGCCACTGTCCATCATGTGTGTCCTGAAGGGAGGAGAGAGAGAGAGAGAGAGAGAGAGAGAGAGAGAGAGAGCTCCCAGCCCAGCAGGATGCCTCCCTGTTCATAATAGGCTGGTGACATCATAACAAAAGCAATCACGCGACCGCACTAATTAAAAAGACAGGCTGAGGAGCTAATGTGCTATTGGCCAGAGTAGATGCGCACGCACACCAACATGCAGGAGCACACACATGCCTACACACACACACACACACACACACACACACACACACACACACACACACACACACACACACACACACACACACACACACACACAACACACCTCACACATGACCTTGGTTGCGGCAGGGGCCTTTAAGAAAAAGTACTGGAAACTTATTTAACGGGGGCAGGCAACTCTGCTGTTGGTATTGGTGCTTGAAACGCCTGCATGCCTGCTTTTGTCTACTATTTTTATATATTTTCTTTTACATGAGACTTCAATCAATATTCACTTTGCTTTTGATGTGTGTATGTGTGTGTGGTGTGGTGTGTGTGTGTGTGTGTGTGTGGTGTGTGTGGTGTGTGTGTGGTGTGTGTGGTTGTGAGTGTGTATGTGTGTATGTGTGCCTTTGTGTGTGTGCTGCCTTTGTGTGTGTATGTGTGTATATATGTCCAGAACGCCTGAGTCTTTTTGACCTTTCCTGCGCATACTGCGGCTCTGGCCCACGGTGGGTGCAATGGAATTAAGGGATCACACTAGGATAGGTTGTCTCATCTAATCAATAGGAAGGTGAGGGGGGTCTCTGGGGGGGAAATATGAAGTGTGGGATTACCTGTTCCACTTCCCCCCCCCCCACCCTTCCCCCCTCCTCCCCCATAGCTTTTTTTTTAAAGGGCACGTCTTAATCAACCGACTAGAAGACATTGAGATGGCGCCCACGGTGAAAGTAAACTGCGATATGAAAGAAATAATAAAATAATATATCAGTCAGAGTCACTATTTTCAAGATAAATGTTGTTGGGGTTTTTGTGTGTGCAGTGCTCACAGTTAGTTGAACGTCTGTTGAAGTGTGTCTAACACACCAAACCACGACGCAATAAAACACACTGACTCTACACGCCCTCTCCGGCGTCCACACACACACACACACACACACACACACACACACACACACACACACACACACACACACACACACACGGGAGTCACATGTTGCCTGGACCGCTCTAGGATTTAGATGTGTCTAACTTGGAGCTCTCAGAAAGGGTGGATGTTGTTTGAAATGTTCCCCACTCACTCCTTACTTTGAAGAGGTTCTGTCTCTGATGGGACAGAATCTCCATGATGTCATTGTATTTAAGAATAGCTGCAAATTTAGCACCTTACTCCGACCTCAACACGCGATTGCTACACCATGTTGTGGTGGACATGGATTGGCTGGTGTGTTCTGTGTGTCACATATCTCTGTGGGATGATGAGAGATGCTTTAAAGAAAGACTATGATGTTAGCAATATCCCAGACCCTAGAGGGATGGTGTCCTTGTTGAATTATATCTTGATGGTGTATTAACATACACATCAATAACTATAATATTGTGAAATATATATATCTATATAAATGTATCTGACGTATCAGTGTACCATGAAAAGCACTTAAAATACATTATTTATTATATATCTCTATACAGTATCTCTGTGTGTGTGCGTGTGTGTGTGTTTGTGTGTGTTTGTGTGTGTGTGTTTATGTGTCTGTGTGTGGGTGAGTGTGTGTCTGTGTTTGTGTGTGTGTGTTTATGTGTCTGTGTGTGGGTGAGTGTGTGTCTGTGTTTGTGTGTGTGTGTGTGTGTGTCTGTGTGCGCGCGTGTCTGTGTGCGTGTGTGTGTGCGTGTGTGTGTGTGTGTGTGTGTGCGTGTTGTTGCGTGTCTGTGGTTGTGTGTGTGTGTGTGTGTGTGTGTGTGCTGTGTGTGTGTGTGTGTGTGTTTGTGTGTCTGTGTGCGTGTGTGTGTGCGTGTGTGTGTGCGTGTGTGTGTGCGTGAGGGAGATTGATTGAACTGTTATGTTTCATAATAGGGGGGTAAGAAGCACGCGCTGACGTGAAGTGAAAGTCCTTAATTTACGGCCATGATAACGCGGTTGTTGTCATGAATAATGTGTTTTTATTGTTGCCATAATTTATTTACAAGACACCATTACAAATACAACTGGTGGAGGCTCTGGTGGCAATGTAATTTAAACCCTAAATCAGTTAAGAGAAACAGGAAATGCGACTTTGGTTACACTCTATATATAGAAAAATAACAGAAATAGAGACGGCAAATCATTTTCAATATTTTGCGGATCAATAAACATCAGCTTGGATTTTTTTTTTTTTCTGTACACACCCGCACTGGGAAGTGGGACGGAATTTGTGACCGACGCATGAAATATGCCAGAGCCTCCACCTCCTTCGTTAGAGATTTAAATAAACTGAAAGAGATGATTTAAACATAAAAATACTTCTGCGGGAAAATTAAAAAAAAGAAAAGAAAAGAAAACATTTGATGGAAAAAAGACAAAGAGTAAAAGTCAAAGTGTTTGTGACAGTGTTCGGCGACACATAATGGGCCCATCTGTCATGAGTAGTCGAGGCGGAAGAAAATACAGTGATTCACTATGACTGGCAGGACACACTGATAGGAAGTGTACTTTAGTGTGTGCGTGCGTATGTGCATTCATGCACGTGCGTGTGTGTGTGTGTCAGTGTGTGTGTGTACTAATAGATACTAGTAGATACTAATAGATATGAGTAGATACTAGTAGATACTAGTAAATACTAATAGATACTAGTAGATACTAGTAGATACTAATAGATACTAGTAGATACTAGTAGATACTAGTAGATACTAATAGATACTAGTAGATACTAATAGATACTAGTAGATACTAGTAGATACTAATAGATGCTAGTAGATACTAGTAGATGCTAGTAGATACTAATAGATACTAATAGATACTACAATAGATACTAGATTAGATACTAGTAGATACTAGTAGATACTAAGATACCACTAGTACTGCAGTAGAT
>PIJE02000571.1:238127-248268 GCA_002895965.2 Coryphaenoides rupestris | reverse complement strand
ACATTTGTGGACTCGGGCGAAGTGGCTCTAAGTATGTGTGTGTGTGGTGTGCGTGTGTGTTTGTGTGTGCGTTTGTGCGTGTGCTTGTGTGTGTGTGTGTGTGTGTGTGTGTGTGTGTGTGTGTGTGTGCTGTGTGCGTGCGTGTGTGTGTGTCTGTGTGTGTGTGCGTGGTGTGTGTGTGTGTGTGTGTGTGTGTGCATGTGTGTGTTGTGTGTGTCCTGTGTGTGTGTGTGTGTGCGTGTGTGAGTGTGTGTGCGTGTGTGTGTACTATGATACTAATAGATATATGAGTAGATACTAGTAGATACTAGTAGATACTAATAGATACTAGTAGATACTAGTAGATACTAATAGATACTAGTAGATACTAGTAGATACTAATAGATGCTAGTAGATACTAGTAGATACTAGTAGATACTAATAGATGCTAGTAGATACTAGTAGATACTAGTAGATACTAATAGATACTAGTAACAGGGCTTGTCCAGTCCAAGCTGGAGGGACAGGTGGAATTAAAATGAAAAAATCCCAGAGTTTCACAATGAGCCTTGATTAGCTGACAAGTGATTACCATGGGAACCACGCACCATGATGTCAGCCGTTGGCGCACATAAGTGGCCACACCTGAATGCCTTTGTGCATTCCTCCATGCAGAGGGAATCGAGGACAGGACTATACTATAGAATGTTTTTATATATACAGTATACATGTATATATATATATACACAGTATATATATGAGTATTATATCATAGTTAAGGGGTATTGTTGTTGACAGCATAACAGTCAGGTATAGCAACATGAAATAAATGAATAGACTCTCCAATTTAAGTAGTTTTTATTAATAAATAATACAATTTTTTTTAATAAAAATAAAACAATACAAGTAATAGGCCCTTATGTGTGAAGCAGTTTCTATGCACGATACACATATAATGGTATATTCATTTAATTATTCAGCTGTTTATTTACATTAATTTGTACATTGCCATTTATTGTGAAACCCTAAAAAACCAACTGTCCAGCGTCAGTCAGATTACATTGAAAACTACTTGGATATGGCTTGCCTTTCTTTGTGAGGTGGAGGTGTTTTGCTTGTTAGGTGGAGGTATGTTGCTTGTTAGGTGGAGGTGTGTTGCTTGTTAGGTGGAGGTGTGTTGCTTGTTAGGTGGAGGTGTGTTGCTTGTTAGGTGGAGGTGTGTTGCTTGTTAGGATGGAGGTGTTGTTCTTCCTCCGGTATTGGAGTTTGGGTTTTCCAACAGCTCTGGAGAGGCTGTGCACTTGTGGCTGCTTAAGGCCATAATCTCTACTGTGTCAACACCTGCATCCCATAGTGTCTGAATGGTGGAGCTGCAGAGGCAGTGGTTGGTGTATTTCCACTGTGTTCTTGCTTGCTTGCATATTCTGGTCAACATTGCTATATCATAGTTAGTAGTTTTCTCACGTTTAATTTTTTCTCAGACGTAGAGTGCTACTAAATTGTGAAAAGGAATTAGACGTCATAGCGTCGTATATTAACCGTATACCATGGCTATGAACCAATCAGATAGCTTGATGTGAGCTACCCGTTTTAAATATATTTATCAAATAGGCTAATGCTTTTAAAAATGATTCAAATCTGACAACTTTCCTACTGCAGAGTTATTGTTCATTTTTTGGGTAATTGCCTTTCTAAGTTCCCAGCTGAAGGTCCGAAAGACATAATCTTATTGGTTTTGCTACATTACAATTCATGCGTCACCCGCATGTGGACCTTATAGCCGCCTCAGACTGCAGCACCAGCCCTGCAGCTACAGCACAGGCAGCCATGGAAGTGCTCTCACAATGTGCTGCCCACCGCCCGTTTATACCCTGAAGGGGAAGCAAACGCTGCCTTCAAAAGAAAAGTGGTAGTGTGTAATCTTTCATATTTTACACACTTTGACAAGCAAAAGCGGCACACACCATCTCCAAATTGTGTGTGTGTGTGTGAGGAGGGGAGGGGGGGGGGAGAGGGAGAGAGAGGAGGGATGGGGGAGAGAGGGGGATGGGGGAGAGCAGGGGTAGAGGAGGGATGGGTTATTGTTTCCTCTCATCTAGTCCCCGTGCTCCCTCCATCTCACATTCCTCACACACACTCTCTCTCTCTCTCTCTCTCTCTCTCTCTCTCTCTCTCTCTCTCTCTCTCTCTCTCTCTCTCTCTCTCTGGAACACACACGCTGCAACACCTTGTCTCAGCTCATCTTCTCATGTGAGCCGTGATTGTTCCGTGCCAGAGCTCGGTTCTCCTACATTAAGCCACAGGTTCAGTTTGGACTAGAATTGGTGTGACAAGGGAAGGAGGCGAACAGAAACGCACTTTGTCAGGATGTTAAAGGGGGCGTTGACTAATTGACTGCTAATTACTCAGTAAATTGTCTAATTAGGTCGACAGTTAATTTGGCTAAGATAGCACAGCATTCTTCGGAGGTGTTACTTTATTGTAAGATGTGGAATAAAGAGTGTGTCTTTATTGTGTCTCGACTGATGTATATTATTCGTTACCTAGTAGATATTTAACATATTTCCACTATCGCTGGCCTTTATGCAATCTGATGTTTAAACCTAAAACATGGGTAGATTTCTGGTGCTGAGGTTTCATTTGTGGTCGTAGCCAAGAATAAACAGGCTGAGAGGAGTTAAGTGTTGTGTGTACGTTGTGTATGTGTGTGTGTGTGTGTGTCAGTGTGTCAGTGTGTGTGTGTGTGTATGTATGTATGCATTTGTCTGTGTCTATGGGTGTGTGTTTGTGTGTGTGTGTGTGTGTGCATGTGTGTCTGTATGTATGTGTGTGTGTGTGTGTGTGTGTGTATTGTCTCTATGTGTGTGTGTGTGTGTGTGTGTGTGTGTGTGTTGTGTATATATTTGTATGAATGTGTGTGTGTATGTGCGTGTCCAGCAATGTGCTGACATCCTTGCCGTTCTTCGTCGTCGTCAGCTCGAATAACTCCCCCCCCACAGAGCCTGCCCCAGCATCAGTGTGTGAGGATGCGTGCTGGCAGGGCTGGTGTCACCGTTGCGTAAGTGACTCTCTTATTATGGCATCCGGCCTCATGTCAGAGCCCCCCTGGACACACCACACTAAACATGTTGCGGGTCCCTGTACCCCCTGCTGCTGTTGAAGACCACGTGAGGCAAGTCACCGGTGACTGCAGCCACCATTCAACATTTAGCTGATGATTAAACGACTTCAATGAAATTGAATGAGATGGACATCATATTCAACTCGTCAAAGAAAAAATAGTTGGATGCTGGCGTCCATGGTAAAATGGAAGAAGGACTTCTTTTAGTTTCAGACATGTCATCCAGGAGGTGTGGATCAGACGCTCCGTGGCAGGAGGTGTGAGCCCCAGAGTCATGTGACCACTTGCTCATGCTGGTGCTTCCTGAGTGCTGTGCAAGTCCACTTATGGCCGTGGGATTACGTGACAACCATGCATTATTATTGCAATTATAATAAATAATAATAATAAAGATAAAAAAAATTTACTTGCTGTATCAGTACTTTGTATGCACCATTTCCCAATACAGAGCCACTCTCTATTATTATTAGTATTATTATTCTGTTTTATAAAGTGGACATTTTACAAATAAATTCTTGAATTATTTTGTTAAGACATATTTCATGAGTAATATAGTTGTTTGTCAAATTGTATTTGGCATTAGCGAATACAAAAAAACAGAGTGATAAGAGAAATAACGTGTTATAGAGGCTATTTTGCACAGATATGAATACAGGTGTGCCTTGAGATTTTGGCTCGCACTTTGGTGTGCCTTGGGCACAAAAAGTTTGAAAACAATGCTACAGTATAGACATAAATCATTCTTTGGAGAGAATAGGCTTTTGCGTAATGTCAACAAAATGTGTTTGTGTGTGTTTGCGTGTGTGTGCACATGTGCATGTGAGTGTGTGTGTGTGTGTGTGTGTGTGTGTGTGTGTGTGTGTGTGTGTGTGTGTGTGTATGTGTTTGTTGGCAACAACAATATTGTCTCTCTGTTGTCCTCCAACCACCGGGTCACACTTGAATGCAGACTATTTATTCAACAGCCAAATGGGAGTTTGGGCGAGCCGTGTGCATAACATTAGAGAGAGGAAGAGGCTAAAGTATGGAGGGACTCATTACTCCCGGTGGTTACATGTTTACCAGCTCTAAATGCACCTAATTGGCCGATCAAAGCGATGGGAGTGACAGAGAACGCCCTCAGCACACGGCTGACGGCATAAAGGCAACGCGGCAGATCACCGAGCTCGTCCTCCATGTTTGATCTGCTCCTGGATATTGCTAATTGTTGTTTGGTTAGAATGTGTTTGGCGGCGACCTCGACACGGGCTAGGTAGCCCTGCTTCACGCCTGGCTGGTGTTGCTTTCTGTAAAAGAAAAAAACGGAATTCATTAAATAAAGTTAAATGGTGGAGAAAACAATACAACAAGATGTCTTTTGTTTTCCTTTAGGGTTAAGGTTAGTAAAAAAAAAGTTACAAAAAATCTTCTTTCAGTTGGCTACTGTTTTGTCTTGTCTTTTCTTTGTTCTGTCTTTGAGTTGGATATGTGGAATACTATCCACAAAAGAAGACTTGGTTGTAATTCAGACTGCACGTTAAAGACACTTCAGTCATCTATTTATATATTACTGAAGTAGATAATCAACGGAATGCAGATCAAGAGAAAAAGTGCACTCATCCATGGGCTGAGTGTCAGGCTCTTGAAGCCAAGCAATACATGTTATCGGTGAACATGAGTGGGGAACCTTTCTTCTGCACGTATGGAGCCCCTACACAGCCCACAATGTGCTGCTTGCATTTGTTCAATTCTCTTCTTTTTCACACATTTTTCAATCATGACTGGTGGAACAATGATTTCCAGGTGAGACAGCGTATAAGGGCTGGACTAAATATAACGGTGTTAATTGATCAGGGCAGGAGTTGATTTTGAGACAGCGGGAGCACCGTGGCACTGCTAACAATAGCATACTTAGCTTTCATGTACATACCATACATTTGGGCATACAGCATTGCACATAAACAGAATGGTGCACAAACTAATAATGCAGACACCGCAATGACCCTTACAGCATTAAAGTCAGCACTGCACCTCAATATGATATACGTATATCACCCATTCCTGTGGTACATGTGAGTCCATACATAAAGCTTACCAAGTGTGTCATGACTCATCTGTTGTGTTATTTGTGCTGTACTTATACACCATCATGAAACATATGATAGATAAAAAGCCTCCATAAACCGTGAAGACAAAGGGCACATTCTCTCCATAAATCCTTCTCTTTCTCTCCGGTTGTAGCTAAATCTCAGTCTTTAATTCATAATTCTGTTTTTTTTTTCCATTTTTTTAATCACCAAAGGTGGTGTCAACATCACCTTTCCAGAACACAACCCCTTTATAATGACTGTAAGGGGATTGAGAGGACAACATAACACAAAATCGAGATACTTAAAGTGGTAATCTTGAAGATTTTCGTTTCATGCTCTTTGGCGACACCTATGGTGAAAATTGTAATTTCATCCAAACAGTGTCGCATAGGTAACTTCAGTCCACTGGTAGTGGACTGACGTTTAATGGTGGATTTCATCAGTGGACCAGAGGCTCAGTCACCATTTTGTTAACTGGTTCTGTGATAGATGTTGACTTTACAGACATGTATTTACAGGAAAATCTTCGAGAATACCACCTTAAACTGGTGTCTTTTTTGGGTGAAAAAGTATACTTTCTGTCACCGACATATGTCACCAACATAACGCCACCTGATTGGACCGTATAGACAAGTCAGCAATCTGATTGGACAACCACCAGGACACATCTGTAAACAGCAATTTTAATGTTAATAATCCATTTGGAACATTTTGAAACTTGACATGTCTATTTGAATTTTGTTTTAGTTAGGGGACGGGTACTTCGCTGATCGTGTTGAACTTTTGAACAATATTGAAATGACAGCTCTACAGAGAGGAGTGCTGCTGTCCGACGGCTTCGCTTGGAGGCCCCGTCTCTGGGCAGGAATACACCGCAAGACATACGGGACTCATACCGTTGATGGCGTCTTTAGTTCACAGCACCATGTTAAATTTCAGTTTTGATGTCAGGATGTTGCTGGCAGACGTTCATTATTGTAAAACTTTGCGCAACTCTGCGTATCAGACACTAAACCTTGCTGAACTAACCTATTTTACAGCTTTATGCCTCAACAACAACATGACTGCACAACGGTGATGTGGTGGTCAATGTTGATATTCAATCAATGAATAGGAAGCACTGGTAGTACACAATAATCAAACAACAAAGTATCACAAAGTTAACCATGGGGACGAGAAGCCCCCCGCCCCCCCCCCCCACCCTCTCAGTGACTCATAAATCATAACTTATGTCTTTTTGTCTTTTTTACATTTGCCCAGTGTTCTAACTGCAGCTGAACCCGGGGGTTCACATACACTTTAAACACAGTGGATATAATCCACACAGATGTGTGTGCATATTCGGTTCGACTTCCTTTGTTCCACCACACTAACAGTTGCTCCAACATGGGTATCAGCAGAAACAGGATGATGATGAGGAGGGGGGGCTGGGAAGGAGGAAGGTGCGAGGCCCGGCCTGGCATCTTAATGCGGCAGCAGGAGGAGGACGAGTAATGGTCCTACCACACACACACACACACACACACACACACACACACACTCACACATACACACACACACACACACACACACACACACACACACGGTAAGTGTTGCTTGTTAGGTGGAGGTCTGTTGCTTGTTAGGTGGAGGTGTGTTGCTTGTTAGGTGGAGGTGTTAGGTGGAGGTGTGTTGTTTGGCGTAGCAAGTATGTTTCTCCACTTCCTCCGGTATTGGAGTTTGGGTTTTCCAACAGCTCTGGAGAGGCTGTGCACTTGTGGCTGCTTAAGGCCATAATCTCTACTGTGTCAACCCCCATGCATCCCATAGTGTCTGAATGGTGGAGCTGCAGAGGCAGTGGTTGGTGTATTTCCACTGTGTTCTTGCTTGCATGCATATTCTGGTCAACATTGCTATATCATAGTTAGTAGTTTTCTCACGTTTTATTTTTTCTCAGACGTAGAGTGCTACTAAATTGTGAAAAGGAATTAGACGTCATAGCGTCGTATATTAACCGTATACCATGGCTATGAACCAATCAGATAGCTTGATGTGAGCTACCCGTTTTAAATATATTTATCAAATAGGCTAATGCTTTTAAAAATGATTCAAATCTGACAACTTTCCTACTGCAGAGTTATTGTTCATTTTTTGGGTAATTGCCTTTCTAAGTTCCCAGCTGAAGGTCCGAAAGACATAATCTTATTAGTTTTGCTACATTACAATTCATGCGTCACCCGCATGTGGACCTTATAGCCGCCTCAGACTGCAGCACCAGCCCTGCAGCTACAGCACAGGCAGCCATGGAAGTGCTCTCACAATGTGCTGCCCACCGCCCGTTTATACCCTGAAGGGGAAGCAAACGCTGCCTTCAAAAGAAAAGTGGTAGTGTGTAATCTTTCATATTTTACACACTTTGACAAGCAAAAGCGGCACACACCATCTCCAAATTGTGTGTGTGTGTGTGAGGAGGGGAGGGGGGGGCAAACAAACACACACCCATAGACACAGACAAATGCATACATACATACACACACACACACACTGACACACTGACACACACACACACACACATACACAACGTACACACAACACTTAACTCCTCTCAGCCTGTTTATTCTTGGCTACGACCACAAATGAAAACTCAGCACCAGAAATCTACCCGTGTTTTAGGTTTAAACATCAGATTGCATAAAGGCCAGCGATAGTGGAAATATGTTAAATATCTACTAGGTAACTATACAGAGACACAATAAAGACACACTCTTTATTCCACATCTTACAATAAAGTAACACCTCCGAAGAATGCTGTGCTATCTTAGCCAAATTAACTGTCGACCTAATTAGACAATTTACTGAGTAATTAGCAGTCAATTAGTCAACGCCCCCTTTAACATCCTGACAAAGTGCGTTTCTGTTCGCCTCCTTCCCTTGTCACACCAATTCTAGTCCAAACTCAACCTGTGGCTTAATGTAGGAGAACCGAGCTCTGGCACGGAACAATCACGGCTCACATGAGAAGATGAGCTGAGACAAGGTGTTGCAGCGTGTGTGTTCCAGAGAGAGAGAGAGAGAGAGAGAGAGAGAGAGAGAGAGAGAGAGAGAGAGAGAGAGAGAGAGAGTGTGTGTGTGTGTGTGAGGAATGTGAGATGGAGGGAGCACGGGGACTAGATGAGAGGAAACAATAACCCATCCCTCCTCTACCCCTGCTCTCCCCCATCCCCCTCTCTCCCCCATCCCTCCTCTCTCCCCCTCCCCCACTCCCTCCCCTCCTCACACACACACACACAATTTGGAGATGGTGTGTGCCGCTTTTGCTTGTCAAAGTGTGTAAAATATGAAAGATTACACACTACCACTTTTCTTTTGAAGGCAGCGTTTGCTTCCCCTTCAGGGTATAAACGGGCGGTGGGCAGCACATTGTGAGAGCACTTCCATGGCTGCCTGTGCTGTAGCTGCAGGGCTGGTGCTGCAGTCTGAGGCGGCTATAAGGTCCACATGCGGGTGACGCATGAATTGTAATGTAGCAAAACCAATAAGATTATGTCTTTCGGACCTTCAGCTGGGAACTTAGAAAGGCAATTACCCAAAAAATGAACAATAACTCTGCAGTAGGAAAGTTGTCAGATTTGAATCATTTTTAAAAGCATTAGCCTATTTGATAAATATATTTAAAACGGGTAGCTCACATCAAGCTATCTGATTGGTTCATAGCCATGGTATACGGTTAATATACGACGCTATGACGTCTAATTCCTTTTCACAATTTAGTAGCACTCTACGTCTGAGAAAAAATTAAACGTGAGAAAACTACTAACTATGATATAGCAATGTTGACCAGAATATGCAAGCAAGCAAGAACACAGTGGAAATACACCAACCACTGCCTCTGCAGCTCCACCATTCAGACACTATGGGATGCAGGTGTTGACACAGTAGAGATTATGGCCTTAAGCAGCCACAAGTGCACAGCCTCTCCAGAGCTGTTGGAAAACCCAAACTCCAATACCGGAGGAAGTGGAGAAACATACTTGCTACGCCAAACAACACACCTCCACCTAACACCTCCACCTAACAAGCAACACACCTCCACCTAACAAGCAACACACCTCCACCTAACAAGCAACACACCTCCACCTAACAAGCAACACACCTCCACCTAACAAGCAACACACCTCCACCTAACAAGCAACACACCTCCACCTAACAAGCAACACACCTCCACCTAACAAGCAACACACCTCCACCTCACAAAGAAAGGCAAGCCATATCCAAGTAGTTTTCAATGTAATCTGACTGACGCTGGACAGTTGGTTTTTTAGGGTTTCACAATAAATCGCAATGTACAAATTAATGTAAATAAACAGCTGAATAATTAAATGAATATACCATTATATGTGTATCGTGCATAGAAACTGCTTCACACATAAGGGCCTATTACTTGTATTGTTTTATTTTTATTAAAAAAAATTGTATTATTTATTAATAAAAACTACTTAAATTGGAGAGTCTATTCATTTATTTCATGTTGCTATACCTGACTGTTATGCTGTCAACAACAATACCCCTTAACTATGATATAATACTCATATATATACTGTGTATATATATATATACATGTATACTGATATATAAAAACATTCTATAGTATAGTCCTGTCCTCGATTCCCTCTGCATGGAGGAATGCACAAAGGCATTCAGAGTGTGGCCACTTATGTGCGCCAACGGCTGACATCATGGTGCGTAGTTCCCATGGTAATCACTTGTCAGCTAATCAAGGCTCATTGTGAAATTCCACCTGTCCCTCCAGCTTGGACTGGACAAGCCCTGTTACTAGTATCTATTAGTATCTACTAGTATCTACTAGTATCTATTAGTATCTATTAGTATCTACTAGTATCTACTAGTATCTACTAGTATCTATTAGTATCTACTAGTATCTACTAGTATCTATTAGTATCTATTAGTATCTACTAGTATCTACTAGTATCTA
>PIJE02000571.1:198127-233127 GCA_002895965.2 Coryphaenoides rupestris | reverse complement strand
GGCACTGCTAACAATAGCATACTTAGCTTTCATGTACATACCATACATTTGGGCATACAGCATTGCACATAAACGGAATGGTGCACAAACTAATAATGCAGACACCGCAATGACCCTTACAGCATTAAAGTCAGCACTGCACCTCAATATGATATACGTATATCACCCATTCCTGTGGTACATGTGAGTCCATACATAAAGCTTACCAAGTGTGTCATGACTCATCTGTTTGTGTTATTTGTGCTGTACTTATACACCATCATGAAACATATGATAGATAAAAAGCCTCCATAAACCGTGAAGACAAAGGGCACATTCTCTCCATAAATCCTTCTCTTTCTCTCCGGTTGTAGCTAAATCTCAGTCTTTAATTCATAATTTTGTTTTGTTTTTCCATTTTTTTAATCACCAAAGGTGGTGTCAACATCACCTTTCCAGAACACAACCCCTTTATAATGACTGTAAGGAGATTGAGAGGACAACATAACACAAACTCGAGATACTTAAAGTGGTAATCTTCAAGATTTTCGCTTCATACTCTTTGGCGACACCTATGGTGAAAATTGTAATTTCATCCAAACAGTGTTGCATAGGTAACCTCAGTCCACTGGTAGTGGACTGACGTTTAATGGTGGATTTCATCAGTGGACCAGAGGCTCAGTCACCATTGTGTTAACTGGTTCTGTGATAGATGTTGACTTTACAGACATGTATTTACAGGACAATCTTCGAGAATACCACCTTAAACTGGTGTCTTTTTTGGGTGAAAAAGTATACTTTCTGTCACCAACATATGTCACCAACATAACGCCACCTGATTGGACCGTATAGACAAGTCAGCAATCTGATTGTAGAACCACCAGGACACATCTGTAAACAGCAATTTTAATGTTAATAATCCATTTGGAACATTTTGAAACTTGACATGTCTATTTGAATTTTGTTTTAGTTAGGGGACGGGTACTTCGCTGATCGTGTTGAACTTTTGAACAATATTGAAATGACAGCTCTACAGAGAGGAGTGCTGCTGTCCGACGGCTTCGCTTGGAGGCCCCGTCTCTGGGCAGGAATACACCGCAAGACATACGGGACTCATACCGTTGATGGCGTCTTTAGTTCACAGCACCATGTTAAATTTCAGTTTTGATGTCGGGATGTTGCTGGCAGACGTTCATTATTGTAAAACTTTGCGCAACTCTGCGTATCAGACACTAAACCTTGCTGAACTAACCTATTTTACAGCTTTATGCCTCAACAACAACATGACTGCACAACGGTGATGTGGTGGTCAATGTTGATATTCAATCAATGAATAGGAAGCACTGGTAGTCACAACAACAAATCCAAACCTGGGGACAGCTCAGTCTCGAACCCGCCCCCCCCCCCCCCACCCTCCTCGCAAATATAGAACTTATGTCTTTTTGTCTTTTTTACATTTGCCCAGTGTTCTAACTGCAGCTGAACCCGGGGGTTCACATACACTTTAAACACAGTGGATATAATCCACACAGATGTGTGTGCATATTCGGTTCGACTTCCTTTGTTCCACCACACTAACAGTTGCTCCAACATGGGTATCAGCAGAAACAGGATGATGATGAGGAGGGGGGGCTGGGAAGGAGGAAGGTGCGAGGCCCGGCCTGGCATCTTAATGCGGCAGCAGGAGGAGGACGAGTAATGGTCCTCCCAGACAGACAATATCCTCCCCCATTCATCACTCACTACCCCGGCCCATGCACGCACACACACACACACACACACACACACACACACACACACACACAGACATACACACACACACACACATACACACACACTCCTATTCATTTTTTGCATATTCTGTTTCTCATATTATTTATGTCTCCAACTGTGGCACTGTCACTGGTTTACCTGTTTATGTGTGTGTGTGTGTGTGTGTGTGTGTGTGTGTGTGTGTATGTGCATGTGTGTGTGTGTGTGTGTGTGTGTGTGTTGTGTGTGTGTATGTGCGTGTGTGTGTGTGTGTGTATGTGTGTGTGTGCATGGGCGCATGTGCGTGTGTGTGTGTGGAGGCATATTTCCATTGCATGTATGCAGTTGCAGGTTCAGTGGCATGTGAGATATCGTCCCAATACGTTTCAATGTCCAGTTGCCGAGACCGTCATCATTTGGATGAAGAATCAGATTCATCATTTGATGACCTCATGGAGCTTACTGCATGGAGTGCTGTGGCTGGCCAGAGGAACACTATACTGTGTGTGAGATGTCTTCTACAGGGTGGGAAGTAAATACGGATCACTGGCCACTGGCCAATCTGTAAGTGGATAAATGGTTGGCTGGTTGAATTCTCCTCCAGACCTACAGCGTATAATAAACAAATGGCGACTTCCGCCAATCACAGTCACACATATCTTCCACTGCTCCCATGAATCAACTGCTATAAGGTACATTTATATGCTTATTTTGCAGGAGAACTTACAAAGCTATGAACATTCTAGAGTGTGGCTGAGCGCTTGCTTGAGCTCTGTTAGTAGGGATGAGCTAGACACGGTGTGGCTCTTTGGGTCCAATCTATGCTCTGCTCTCTGTTACTAAAAATGTTTAATTCAGAAAAAAAAATTGTAAAATCGTTTGTTTGTGCTAGTCTCCACTGTCTAGTTTGTGAGCTTTCTGCTCTGCTCAAGCTCTGTTCCTTTGCACTTCGAGGTAACAACGAAGGGACACCAATGCAGAGGGTGTGTTAATGTCGAGGTGTGTGTGGATGTGTGGAGCGCCGTCTGGGCAGTGGTTCAAGTTAATGGCAGAGAGAGGCGTAAGCTTCTGGGACACATAGTATGTAGTTTCATAGACACGTTTTAACCATGGGGATAACTACAGTGGCCCGGACGTGTAAATCACAACGACAAATTTGTCTGCCAAATGCCCTAAATGTAAATGTAATGTACATTAGGAAAGACGACAAATCAAGAAACAAAACGGCATATAGGAAATCACAACAACAAATACGGAATCACGGTGCCAAATCACAAACCCCAACACAAATTGCAAATCCAATGAGCAAAGGAAAAATCACAACCACGAATCACAGAACACAATAACATTAACCCCGACCGGAAAAGGTGGATCACACAAGGAACGTCGCTGATTGGAAGTATTTTGCGATTGAAATGGGAGTAATAGTGACTCTGGACCGTGCTTACCTGCTGCTCTCACAGGTCAACATGAACATTACTGACATTGATCAGAGATTATTTTGATGCAGGGCTGATACTCAATCTGCTGTCAATTTGTCACAACATCCCCATGAGTGTTGGGCTTGTATAGAAGAAAGAGCTATAACTACAGAGCTACAATCATGAAGCACCGCGGACAATATCCCCCATTCTGTGTTCCTTCTAAAGGTTTCTTCCTTGATAATTAGGGAGTTTTTTCTTGCCTTTTGGGGGGCTGGGAGTAGGGGGTGTCATAAATGCACGGCCTGCAAAGCCCTTTGAGACTGTAACTGTGATTAAGGGCTGTACAAATAAAACTGACTTGACGTGACTCTTGTGTTTCTATGAGGCCTATATTTTGCACCGCAGGAGGGTATAAGTAGACCATAATGCAAAGTAGATTTTATTCATTCATTATCCTGCATTATGTGTTCCTACTTGTTTGAATAAAATCTTTAATGCCTTTTCGTTATACTTACAGCATAAATAATCAAGCTATACGTCTTGTATGTCAGCATGGATAATTATTTTAAATGCTGCAGAAATAATGACAACCAGATGTGGTATGATGCATGTTTATTGTATTATAATAAAATATATAATATAGTACAGAAATACAAAAAATTATATACAATACAGTAATAATGACCATAAACTATATACAGTACATACAGGAAGGAAGAAATGTGTGTTTGTTGATTGTTGATTAGAAACACAGGTCAGTGTTGGCTGACAGGTCAGTGCCATTTTATGGTTGCTGTGGCAATCATCTACTGTTTTGGTATTGGTTGTCCTTTAGAAAGAATAACACAATTACATATCTGACAGTAATTACTGTATTCCAAAGACACCCACATGTCAAAGAAAGACACCTCTTAACATTGTATGCAGTGAAAAACATTCATAACAGTTTTCATGTCATACCGTGTAGAAGCCAAGTACTATTTGACCATATTTCCTATTGGCCAGAAAAAAGTTTAGGCCTCTGTTATATCACATTTCATATTGATATTTGATATAGTAATTTGATAGTTAGCCGTTCTAGTTATTTTACAGTTCGTAAATGTGCAGGTCTGTGGATACCTTTACTTTATTTTACAATAATTTGCACAGATTCTCAATCGTATCAGTGATTTTCATATATGGTTATGCCATGACTTTGTTGATGAGTAGATAACTATTTTACATCATAATAAGCAGTGCTGAGGTTCAGAATGTGTAAAAACAGACCTGAAGATGTTATGTGGCACCTGGCGTGAATGTCTACACTTTGGAGTATGTTACCACTCCATGCTCAGGCTGCAGTATGGAGAGCCAACTCACACAGACCTCTGCTGAGAGTCATATCTGACTGCAACAGCTCCCATGTTGACAGGAATCATCAGGCCTCCCCGTTGGGCTCCGTGGCGTCCCTAGCAGTGAGGGAGTGAATTCACTAGTTGCTTGTGCTGCTAGTGGTTATTTTTTTCAATCCACCAGCCACAGTGGCTTGTGACCCAAAAAGTTACCTTCAGCTGAGGCGCCAGAATGTAATGGACCAGAGAAATTCCAGAGAATACCGTAAAAGTATGAGGCTTGGTAAGCACTAGGTATTGGATGGACGGTTTGACTCGTAGCCATAACATTTGCAATAGTTGATATAGGATAATATTATTTTTAGAGTTAGAACGGTATTGGATATTTAATAGATATTTGCAATCTGTAACAAAGAATCTCAAATCACATCTCGAGTAAGTCAAGTTTTACACATTAGGCCAGTCCAAGTCAAGTCGCAAGTCCCCATTTTCGCAACTTGAGTTGGACTTGACACTCAAGTCCCCAGCTCTGATAGTTAAGAATCAGGTGTGTGCCAAAGAGGATTAGTGGAAGGCTGTTAAGTGGGGGATCACTTGCACATCTACAACTATCAACAAGAATGACTCCTCTGGTCTGGAATACCGTTATCTGATGTTTTTTACACTTCATTTTGTATACACATATAGAGCTACAAAGGTAGTATATAGCTGGTCAGGAGCACATGAATGTAATCCATGGACTTTTTCAATGTCACACCAAGTGAGATACAGAATAGGCTGGGTAGGTACAGTGCTTGACATAATAAACAATAACCCAGTACTACAATACCAGATTATATCCAGCAATGTCCCTTTGGACCAATTGACAGGAGGCAGATTGCCACGACAATTTTTCTTGTTTTTTTTTTCCACAGTTCAGATGTGCTCTTGTGTGTGTGCGTATAGAACATTCACGGTCTTTCCTGCTCTTTTGTTGTAAAGGTTTATTTCTGAGGTGAGCACCACTTTATATGCAGAAGTGTCTTCCCGCCATCAAATACACAACAAATACACGTACAGCACCGCTTGTGAAAGCTTTCAGGTGTGTAATGGATAAAGAGAGAGTGGGGAAGTGTCTTGTGGAAATGCTAATCGTCAGCAGTGGACGGTCCTTTTCTGGTTAAAAATGTATTTGCTCGTGTATACACCTGGTATTCCTCGCCATGAGCTATGACAGGTGCATTGGGTGATTGACGCTATCCTGATATACAATGAGTCAAAAAATGTGTGTGTGTGTGTGTATGTTTCCAAGAATAGTGCATATACTGTATATACCATACATGAATTTGTATCCGTTTTCGTTACTGTCTCTATTTCAGTGTGTGATGCTCCAGCCTCTCAGACGCTTCTTCCCTCTCTTCCTTTTCTCTCCCCCCTCCTCCCCTTGCTCAATCACACCACCCCACCTCCTTTTTCTTTATACCTTTTTATCTGTCCATCTTTCCCTCTTCAGAAAGAGAGAAATATATTTGTTTTGTATTTTTATATTTGTTCTCCATAAAGTGTGGCAGGAGGCATCGGGGGCCCATAGGGGCCACTGAGGTGTGTGGTGGAGTTACAGGAGCCAGACCTTTGATTTTCTTGTCATGGCTGCTTATAGTGATTAATGCTCTGACTTTTGGGGGAACAATCTGTGTGATTATTGTGGCCGCACAGCATGTCAAACACTGGTGGAGTTCTGCCAAAGTGCACGCTAGTGGTAGTGCACACACACACAATCACACACACGTACACACACACACACACACACACACACACACCCCCGTGAATGAACGCACACACGCGTGAACTCACAAGCGCGCATGAATGAACGCACACACACATACACACATGCACAAACACAACACATAAATACACAAGGAGAAAGACACGTTTCGTTCTCCATTGTGGGAGCAGTGGCGATTGTAGAATAATTAGTTTTGCACAAAACTCAAAGAATTGTACCCTGCATATTCTGCATATCCTGCGTATTCTCAGGCAAAAATATGTAGAAACAAACCATATTCAAGACGATTTCACAGGTACTTCTTCTGCATTTAGCAAATAGTTGTTCTAGCTCCGGAGGTTTGTGTGTGCAGCGCACAGCATGGCACCTGATTCATTTTCAGCATTCTTTTAATCTTTGAGATCATTTTATTCATTTGTCAGAATGAATGCGCCGTAGAAAGCGTCCGTTGCCATCATTCCCTCCCGGTGTGCTGCTCAACACAGCAACAACAACTACATCAGATAAGCTCCCGTTGGGCTGTGCTGAACACATTACCTGCCCCCTGGTGTTGAGCCTCCCCTTGTCCTGATTGACAAATGCACAGCAAGCAGCTTGCCGATCCTTTTAGCCCGGACCTGTTGCGGCGATCAGCGGTAAGTCGGCCGCGCCACTCGGAGCGGTGAATAGCTAGCTATTTGATCTAGCATTAGCAACCCAATGCCTGCTTTAATATGGGGGATTATCTGCTCTCAACTCCTGTGTAACACTCTTGACCCTCCCGCGTCTCTTGAGGTGGAAATGGAAGGGTGATGAGCTGGAGAGATGGGGATGGGGAGAGAGAGAGAGGGAGGGAAAGAGAGAGAAGGGGGAATGGGAGAGAGGGAAATATAGAGAGAGGGGGGGGGTAGATATAGGGAAAGAGAGAGCGGGGGGAGAGAGAGACCCGGATCACCCTGATTATCTGTGTGAAAGAGAAGGGGCTCTGATGGTAAAGGATGGAGATGGAGGCAGGATAAAGAGTAAGGGGAAACAGATTGCACGAGTGACAGAGAGCATAGACAGCAGAGGACCAAGCAGACAATGCCAAGGACCACAAGAGCACAATGGCAAGAAAGGTGACGCCAAGGATGCACAGATGGATGGATATAGGTGTGAAAAGATCAGAGTAGGATTCGGATCAGATAATGTGTGTGGGAGAGCAGTGGGGGGGTGGGGGGGGGAGAGAGAGAGAGAGAGAGAGAGAGAGAGAGAGAGAGAGAGAGAGGTTACCAGGTCACCAGGGAACACAGGGGAGATAGGGGTAGTGGAGTCCGGATTAAGATGTGAGGAACAAAGTTGAAATTGCAAATAAAGACGTAGAAAGCCTGCAAAACCTTGACTGAAGTTAATGTGTCAGCAGCAAGCAATGACAAAAAGTTAATGAAGCAGTTGAGTTCAGTTGATATGAGAACATCAGAGAGGAATGTTATACGGTTTGTTATATGTGGTTTGAATAACACAAGCTTCCAGTCAATAGAAATATCTAAATTATCTAGCGTGATGATGCAATCACACACAACCTCTTGCTGTTGATCAACTTGTATGTGTGTGTGTGTGTGTGTGTGTGTGTGTGTGTGTGTGTGCGCAATGCATGTGTGTGCACATGCGTGCATGTGTGTGCACAGAAGCCTCTTTGCAATGTGTGTGTGTGTGTGTGTGTGTGTGTTTATGCCTGGGCACGTACGTGTGTGCGTGCGTGGATGTGTGCTGCCCGATTCGGTCCATTGCGTTGGATTAGTATTTTATGTGTATTCATGTCTGAAAAGGTTCACTGTAGTGCTGTGGGGATTAGAGAGCTGGTAGCACAAGATAAAAAATGCATGCAGAACTTTGTTCTACCAGTGAACTCCACACTGCCGAGCAGCAGTGTGGTGCTGCTTTTGTCTTTGAGTAAGGAAGTTTCATCGTGGTGTGGCATAATGGAGTAAAACACAGTATGCTATGGTAAATACTAGTGTAGCTCAATGAGTACGCCACCTACGCCGAGGTGTGTACCATGGAATCCATCCCAGGCCAAAAACATGCTAATTTGAGTAAGACAAATCCACCCTAACCCTAACCCTAACCCTAACAAATATGATCGACTAAAATATAAATGTGATGGGCAAATGTGAAAAAAAACCCGCACAAACTGAATGACGTGTTTCTGTGTCAATACAAACATTGAAAAGATAAAGACTTTTTTTTTTCCCAAATGTATTTGTTTTAGAAGGCTACATTAGGGAAATTAAACTCACAGCCCACAGCCCACAGCCACGTATAATCACTAAAAAGGACGGTGTATAGATGTCCAGGTCCATTCACAACACTACTCACCTAACCTGGAATTACTGCCAATCAAGTGTTGCCCTTTTTATGTACCGAGGGAAATCTCTGCTATTCTCATGGCAGCGGTGTACATTCAACCACGAGCCGATGCTAACGCTGCATTGAGCGAACTCTACAATGAGATTAGTATAACTTCAGAATCGCTACCCTTGGGCATTCCCCATCATCGTCGGTGACTTCAACCACTGCAACTTAATGAAGGTAATGCCAATATATTATCAACACATCTCCTGTCCAACAAGATATGGAATGACTCTTGACAGCTGCTACACCACTTAATGTCACGCCTTCAAGAAAGCTAAGTATGACCTCAGGACGGCCATCAAAACTGCTAAACTGGAATCACAGTACAGGGCACAGACACCAGAAGCATGTAGCAAGGACTGTGGGCCATCACTGACTACAAGGGGAGCCCAGTGGGAGTCACCAGCACTGACCCCTCTCTACCAGAAGAGTTGAAAGTGTTTTATGATTTATGCTTGACAGGGAGAACCACAAATCACCAATCACCTTGGGCACCAACTCTTCTCCCACCTGCAGTCCGATTGCCAGTTCTGCAGCATTCAAACCAGGACAAGCAGGTTCAAGAACAGTTTCTACCCACAGGCAGTGCTGCCCTACTGAACTGCTCATCGCTCAATTAGTGGAATTGTTGGGGCTATTGGACTATTGGATTATTTTTTGGGAATATTATTGCATTTGTACTTTTGGATTATTGGTCTATTGTATTATTGGACTATTATTGGACTTATAATTACACTCGACCTACAGGCGTAAACCTGTAATTACACTCGGAACTCAGCTCCATAGCATGCAGGTACTCTCACTGTACTGCTACTTTACTACTACTACTACTACTACTACTAGTAGTAGTCACTCTTTACTTTATGTTGTTGTAGCAGAGTTTTGCTGTTTTAGAATTTATGTTTAGAAGAATATTGTTTGGAAGGATACTTTTTGCTGTACTTACTAGGTACTATTACTAATTCTTTAGAGTTGTTTATAATTTATGTTCAGAAGATTACTGCAGGAATGAATGGGTAGTAAGCATTCCATTGTACGTGTTACATATTATGGCAATAAAGAAATCTTGAATCTTGAATCTTGAAAGTAATTCAGAACATTTGTCTGTGAAAAAGTGTAAACATTAGCGATATGATTCGGCCACTAACTAACAAATAGAATGTTAGCTTTTGGACGATTTGCACAACGTGAAATAATTGAATCACTGGAAAAAATCAGGCGCTCAAAACTTCAGTACCTCATTGTGTTTGAATTTACTGGGAGTTTGGAGTTGCTGTCTAATCCAGGGGGTCTGACATCAAGTCAGTGGTTGCAGCAACGGCAAAGTGACAAAGTGCTTGGGTTTTATTAACAGCTGTTCCAATTGCAACACACGACTACAAACCGTTTCACTTGGTTTCGTTTTTATCTCGCTTTTTGATTTTTTGTTTTCACCGTGTTCCACCTCGACATAAAGCTGTGCCAGTTTATGAACGTATCCAATCACAAGACATTTGGTGAGGGGTGTCGGGCTGGGGCCAATCAGATTCCAGGGGTGGTCCCGGGCCCCTCCCCTCTACAGTTGAAACTGTAAGAAGGTACTGTATGTTCAGATGCTGTATAGTTTGTTGTTTCATGTTTCAATTCAATACATTTGTTCAAGATCATAGAAGACCTACGCACAGGTTTACTGGGTGCATTGACACTTTGAAGTTGTACATTTTAGAATCAGTATGATAATTTCCTTGGAGTAAGTTTCTATCAAAATGTCAAGGTCACAGATTTCAAGGTCATTATTTCAATCTGTTTACCCTGGTCTCTGAAACACACTTTCACACATTCACTGTTACAAGAAATAGTCAAAGTGACTCTCGCCCAATATTGCCAGCTGGCGGGATCAGCACAAATCTAATTTGCTTTGTATGTGCAATTGACAGGAAATGGAAGGCTGATGAGCGAGAGAGAGCGGGAGAGAGGGAGAGGGAGAGAGAGAGAGGGAGAGAGAGAGAGAGAGAGAGAGAGAGAGAGAGAGAGAGAGAGAGAGAGAGAGAGAGAGAGAGAGAGAGAGAGAGTGAGAGAGAGAGAGAGAGAGTGAGAGAGATGGGTGGTGGATGCTACTGGGGTGGTACTGGACACCACATGAGGAGATAAGGCAAACAGACAAAGAAACGCAATGCCCGGGGAACAAGAGGCCCTAGACACTTGGGCCTTATCTAATAACACTATGCATGTGTTTATGTGTCTCTTTGTGGCCTACATCACTGTCATGGTGGCATGCCAGGGCAATTGGCACCCCACCTTGTCACAGCTTCATTAAGGTCTGCATTGGGACAGATACACTGAGTTGGTCGATTGGCTGCTTGGTTGCAGTGATTTCTCCTGGTTTTCTCCCAATGCCATTGTAATAAAGGTGGGGCACTTTAGAATAACTGCAACTTTGCAGCATTAATAAAGAAGTTGTTTCTGCATGACAATCAAGCAATTCACACTCAGTGATTTGATCAATAAGATATTGGTTCATAAAATAATTTTGAAACTAACTTTAATGCTTCCAAATGCCAAATATGGTCCAGGGTATCTCGTATGTGAACCTGAATCCATAGATTCACCAGAATAAAAATTCTGGTGGGATATTTACAATAGCTAGGTTATCCTGGTTAGCATACACAGATAAGTTGTCTTGAAATGAAGGTTGCATTTTCCCGTTCAGGATCCCATGCAGAGACACGTCACACTGTGCTTTATCACAGACATGCAAATGAGAGCTTGTTAGTGGTAATTCTGCCTTTCTATGGGTGGAGGCAAAGAATAAAAATTTTATGGAATGAATGATGATTTATTCAGATAATGTTCACAATTGCATAACAGCATTTCATTAGGATGCAACAGATACACGTAGATGTTGTGTCATTGGTGGCACAACGGGAAGGTTGCATAGCTTAATGTTTAGCACACATATACATGTGTGCATTGTTAAGGAGAATAACAATAAAGAGAGAAAAAAAGACACAATGCAAATTACATTGACTTTCGATCGATTCAATATGACCATTATAGTATTTCCAATTCTGCACTACTAGAAAACGAATAGTATCCCAATTTACCAGCTATAAATTTAAGTTCGGCAGAGATCCATTTAACAACACTATTCACTTGTAAAAGGTTGGTAGACATCCATTTAACAAGACTACTGACTTGCAGAAGGTTGGTAGACATCGATTTAACAAGAAGGTTTTTGCCATAACATCAACACATTTATCATCTTGTGTGTAATTGCTGTATTTCTGGAGTACAGCCTCTGGGATCTGCAAAGGTAGCAGAGGTCAAATAAAGAATCAGGAAAAGGAACAGATAATAATATCCTACATATTGTAAACATCAGATTTCAAAAGCTGAAGGAAAATCCTGACAACACTGTTCATGACTTGATGAAACATTTAGTCTATTCAGACACTGGTCTTCACTACAGCAGGTTGATGACTGAATGAACACTGAGTATAACCACACTGTGGCGACATTCTACTTTTGGAAAAAAGGCAACTATTCCTACCATAAACGTGTGTACCTTGCAATCGACAAAAACACTGCATTCTGTCATGCATTGTTTACTGTGTCTATAATAGGTCTATACTTGGTTAATGTATAGTTGCAATATATGTGGATCCAATTTAGTACAGTAAAATTCTTCTTTATTAATGAATTTCAGTAATTTATTTCATAGCTAAGAATGCTGACAACCTCTCATTATGTTGCCACCTTAGAAAGGCGTGCTTCAATGATGAAATTTCGTGTTCTTGTCAGAGGCCAGCCCCGGTGTAATTGCTAATTATGGCCACATTGTTACTGTCAAGTGTTCCCAATTCATTGATTTTGCTTTCTTTTTTTTTTGTGTAGTAAAAGGTTCCATTCTCCCCTCCTCAGATCTGAAAAGGCTTTCCTTTTCTTGGAAATGAACTGTTCTATTGCTATGTCATTTTCATCAAACCAATCCTTTTCTGGATATGTACCCCTGGGTCGTTTTGTAGGAGTTGAGGATGGTAGGTTGGAGCGATGCTCTCTGTGATGTGATCAGGATGTTCATGTTGGAGGCCTTCCCCAAGAGAGGCCTGAAGTAGCTTATTTCAGCTTCTCAATGTTCACTCTTGTACAAACCTGTTCTTATGGATCCTACTCTTCCACTTCAGTCTGATGGATTGGTGAATGAAGCAATGATCTATCCAGCAAGCATCTGCATTCTGTCAGTGTGTCGCCCAGTGGAAAGTCAGAGTTTGTGTTTATGGTGCAATTACAATGTTATAATATGATGTATATAATTTCTAATGTTATATTGTTAATACTGAACTATATATGTACTTTATACATATATTCTAAATGTCAAATTTTGAATAATACTAGTATCTCGAGGTATATCCAGGTCAAGATGAAAGAGATAGAGAAAAGGTCACAGTTAAGGGAGCCGGGCAGATTGCACAAGTTATGATGAGTTTATTGGCTTTCCCAAACTTCCGAACAGCTGGCTACGTCGTTCCATTTTCCAGATGGCAACAGACACGTACCATTTACTTTTCTCTTAAGCATTCAAAGTTAATATCATAACAACGTTTTACATTTTGTGTAACTCAGCAAGCCTCCCCAGTTTACCTGTGGAGGCTTGGCTACATGTGGATCAAGACTACCTACCAGAGGTACACTGTTCCTCTGGCATACTGTGATGTGGGATACCTTTGTGGGATAACGTTTGATCTTGTAGAAAAACGCAAATTCATGTGGTTGGATTATTAATAAGATACTGTATGTAGTTATATTTGACATATATTAATTGCACACATTTTAAATGTTTAGTGAAGTGTTAAGTTAACACGGCAGGGAAGGGAAACCATTATGTTAACACAGAAAAATAGGACGTATTCTAGTTATTTTAGCATTGGTGACAAACTGCTGCTGTTCTCTGAACTGTCCCTAGAGATAGCAGCGTTACAATAGCTCTTGTGATGTTTACGTCACGACGGTCTCTGGCTCATCGTCGATGAGTTGCCACTCTCTGAAGGAGGCCTTGAGTTTGTTTGTGTGTTTGTGGTGCTGAGGTAGAAGGTCTCTTTTACTTCATGTATAGGGTTTAGGTTTACTTACTGCAATCATGAACACAACATGCAATCACTGCCGTTAACCTATTGCATAGCTCCAATCCAAAGTCTCTTTCTAAATGGTAATACCTGTAATACCTGCCTAATATATTATTCACATTCACATTACACCTGCATATGTTGATGTAAGATCTACCAAATGCAATCAAAATGAAATAAAAAGATAAAATAAAATAAAAACATAAAATATTATGGGGTATCCACTCGTATCTAGTCCCACAGATAATGTGTTATCCAAGCTTGATGTCCTCAGTGTATTCTGGTATAGTAGTCAAAGATCTGTCAGGTTGTTGGGGGAGGTGGTACCACCCCAGTACCACCACAGAGGTGGCCACTGGTCTCCTTGCTTTTCTAATTACTCCAGCTGCCACATGGAGAAACATCAGCGGGAGCCACGCCCACCATCACAACCAATAACCATTCACACCCCAATCATCCAATTAAGCCTCTCAGCAACACAAACAACAGGAGAGCCAAATAAGGGCTGAGGGATGAACCCATGCAGCCATGGGTCAGAGCAACACACATATGATGATCAACCATCTGTACTTATGGATGAGTTCACATAAAATTACCATTGAAACAAAACGACCAGTTCGTTAGATTTCGGTTCTTCTTCTTTTCGTCTATTCTTGACGAAGAGGAGAGATGTGCCCATCCCCCTCCCCACACCAAACAGTGCAATTACTTCTTCAAGCCAATACATTATTGTCTGGGATAAGGCACACCACTGATGTTGCATCAATATGCTCACTTTGGCCCATGCTCAGTGAAAACAAAAAAATTCAACCAACAGAAGCAAATCGCTCTATTTATTTGCCAGTTTTTCTTATCTATGTTTCTAAGGGGATCTTTCTTTTGAACAATGGCACGGCTGCATCTTGATTTTCCTCTGAGCTTGTGTCAGTGTTAATGAGGAATTCGCAATGTCATCATTTTTAATCCTTCCATTTGCTTGTGGTGACGCTTTCCTTTTCTCTTCAGAGACGTGAAATATGTGTCGTTTTATAGATCAGTCCAGCCAGACTGGGACTCTTCCTGCTACCTTCTCAAACACTGCTAACGGAAGCAGCACCAAAGAGCTGCCCACCATTTCCTGATAAATTAGCTTTTCTTCAATGTGTTTCATTTGAACACAAAGGAGAACAGGGAGCTCCTGACTTGTATGTGTGTGTGTGTGTGTGTGTGTATGAATATTTCCCCCAAAAAATTATGCTTTGTTTGGGGGAAATTCACACGCGCGCACATTGGCAGCAATGTATTATATGTATCATTAAAATCCCAAGAATGACAAGTGTACAGCATGATGAAACAACCTATAGCTACCTGCTGACCAGGGGTCCATGGTAAATGGATTGCATTTATATAGCGCTTTTATCCAAAGCGCTTTACAGTTGCCTCACATTCACCCATTCATATAACGACGGCGGTGCCAACCATGCAAGGTAACAACCAACACGTCAGGAGCAGGTAGGGTTAGGTGGTGTCTTACTCAGGGACACCACGACACTTAGCTAGGTGGAGCTCAGGAATCAAACCAGCAACCTTCCAGTTGGCAGACAACCACTCTACCTCCTGAGCTACTGCCACCCCCGCCAATATTTAACATTGTTAAATGCAAAATAAATCATGGCAAAAAAAAACATTATTCAAGGAGACTTGATGACTTCATTTATTTTATTTTATTTATTTATTAATTGTTTTCTCCAAACAAATAATTAAATACTTATATTGTGATTGTATAAGTACATCAGTCTGAAATATCAAGCCTCACCATTTTCTTAAATCATTACACAGTGCAAGGAATAAAGGAATAAAGTAGGCTAAAACACTGTGTTATTCCTAATCCTTTATTGAGTGATTTCCCTTCAGCCAAAATTCCAAGTCACCTAATGGCGTGAAAATGATCTTGTTAAAATAAAACAATTCTCATGTTTTATTCATCCAGTGTAGCATTAATCCAATTAATGTATACTACTAGCTAGGGATGGGCATTTGAAGGCATATCAATATTAAAATATTCAATGACATTTTTCCAGAATAACCGATTTATTGAAAAAAAAAAACTCTGACCAGAATCATTTTGTGAGTGGTGATCCGCAGCGGTGAGGAGTTAGCTTTAGCCTAGGCCCTTGCCTTCCTCTCTCCCCACCGCCGCCGTTGTTTACAGTCTCTACAGCTATATTCAAATACCCACGTAATGTAGAATAATCAAATGATCGAATAATCATCCCTACTACTCGTGCCTCGAAACTGACACTCGACAATTTGGACTGCCTTTAATGGCTCAATGAACCTCAGAGACAGTTTCTGTGACATTGCAGTGGAAGACCGTTGACAACAGATGGTGGTCCTAGATGACAGCTAGTCTGACATTCCTGCTGTTGGGAGGCCTTCTGTAGAGCTGACCGAGTCCTACTCCAGGTTCGCCCACAGCATCTGACCAAATGCCCTCCCCACCAGTACCTCCCTCTTCAGAATCAGAATCAGAAATAGAAACAGCTTTATTGCCTTAGTTTTGGCAAACAAGGAATGTGCTTTTGTGCAATTGGTGCCTAACATTGGACATTAAACTCTTGGGAAACACCGGTAGCTGGAAACCAAATTGCTTTTCAAAAGGAGACATACAGTGCCTATGGAAGAGTGGTGTCAGGCAAACTCGATCCAGGGAAGGTGGCTGCTTCAACAGGTGGTGTTAGTGCAGACCAGGCACCTCAGGGTATTCTCTAACTCTTGATTAATCCTCACAGTCTGCCCATTACGAATACAAGCCAGAAGAGAGACTCCCAAATGTGTAAATCTGTGCATTTGTAAATGTATTTTATTATTTTTCTATTGTTTATTACTCTATTGTTTATTATTCTATTGCGATGCAACTTCTGGCACAAGAATTTCCTTCGGGATTAATAAAGTTCTATCTTATCTTATCTTATCTTATCTTATCTTATGATCCAGCCAAATTCCATCCAGATATAGGAGGTGAACTGTGGGCCTCGGTCTGGAACAGCATCCTTTGTAAAACAATGTAACAATCCAGGATGTTCCCAAGCTGAGGGAAGTTTTGCAATGGATATGAAATGTCAGACTTGCTAAAATGACCCAATACTAACAGATTCACAATATTACCATAGGAGGGTGGGAAACCTGTGATGAAGTCCAGCGAGATGTGAGACCATGCATACAAGGGGATGGGTAGGGGAGGCAGTCAGCCTCTAGGGACTTTGTTGTGCTCACATGGGATATGCTGCCTTGGCCACTGTTTAGGCCATGATGAGTGACCCCACATCCCATGAACACCATTGGGAACAAAGAGGTTACCTAGAGGTCTGTTACCCAGGTCTGCATCCTGCTGCTATACTCTCCTGACAGTGGTCTCAATACCCCAACATATTGGATCGTATCCAAATCAGGTGGATCCAATTCTGATGATGGATTGAATTGAAGCAATTGCCTGCCAAAAGCGTATCAGGCCTGGCAGGAAATTAGCCTATTGGCATCCAGAACACAGACCAGGGTCTTAGGATTTGTCCATATGATGAAGGGGTATTTGGCTCCCTCTAGCCAATGCCTCCACTCCTCCAGTGCCAATGTGACCACTAATAGCTCTCTGTTGGCTATGTCATGTCAATTTATCTCTGCTGGAAGCTCCACTTCCATTTATTGTTCTTACTGGACCACTGGGATAAGACAGCTCCAATACCCACATCCAAGGCATCGCATTCCGCTCTAAGCAGCAACTCGGAATCAGGATATCACCAGGATGGTTGCGGAAGTGACGTGTCACGTAAGCCTTTGAAATGCCTTATCAGGCTCTGTGGTCTGGACGAACAGTTAGGTGTACCCTTGATTAGTGCTGTAATGCGAAAGGCAATAAAGTTAAAAGGTTAAAGTCCCACTGATTGCCAGACACCTGAGTGTGAAATTTGTTCTCCGCATTTGACCCATCCCCTAGGGGAGCGGTGAGCAGCGCTCAGGAATCATTTTGGTGATCTAACCCCCCAATTCCAACCCTTGATGCTGAGTACCAAGCAGGGAGGCAATGGGTCCCATTTTTATAGTCTTTGGTATGACCCGGCCGGGGATTGAACCCACAACCTCCCAGTCTCTATCAAAAATCATCTGTTATTTACAATTTGTACACACTATTTACATTATATTCTTCCCATTTCCCCTGTAATACATTTTTGCGAACACTCTACCACTAGGCCATAGAGCTGGAGCTGAAGCTGCATATAGACCTCTTATACAAGTTGAACATTCTTAATAGAGGTGGGGTCTGGTCAATCAGTAACAAATTGAGTCTTGCAACTCCGTCTAAGAACCTTCTCTTGAGAAAGAGTGTAACCTAGGAAAAATATCATGGGTGTTTTTTGTTCTTGAGTTTGACAAAAAGATTTTCTGGAGTTTGACAAAAAGAGTATACATGCTTGAGATACTGTTTCATGGTTGTACAGTAGGGGTGTAAGAAAAAAGAAACATTTAATTAATACATGGAAAATCTAAATACAAATGAAGAATGTTCAGGCATTTATTTTATCGATCAATCAAAAAGGTATCAAATCTGACTGACCGTGACACCACCATATCACATCATACCGAAACAAGTTTTTGTGAACCGTTTCACCCTTGGAATTCTGGCATTCTAACTTTTGTTGGTGATGGTGCAGAGGGGGTTGGGGTTGGTCTCTCTCACATGGGCATGTGAAAGAGACCTTTTTACAATTACGGTGCATGAAAATGAGCTGATGTGTGCCAGTGCACGAAAAGCGATGTGGTGCTATGTTCCGTTGAAGATTACCCCTCAATATGAGCCGACAGATAAAGTAAAGGAGGCCTGCACAAATAGTCTCAATTGTGGCTGTCTGCGCTGCAAAATGTGTGCTCATTACTTGTGGAGTCAAAGGAGTGCAGAGATGAATGTGTGCGTGCATGTGCGCCTAAGCGAGCCGTCAGGTATGTGTCAGTGACGAGAACGCTTTGCCCCATATGACACATTGTGCGAGCTTGTGTGTGTCGTTTTAGAAGGCCGTGCGCGAGAAATGGTCCAAAATTGTCCCCTCGGCCATCAGGCGCTGCGGATGGCGGCTCCAGGTTATGTCCAGTTATCTCCATGGAGACGCCTTGTTAGTGGAGTTGTTAGGTTCCTGTTAGCCCAGGTTCCCAGCACTGTGGTGATAACGAGATCATCGAGATGATAGTGGAGACCGCTAGGTCTGCAGCACAAACTCACAGATATGAGTTGAGCACAGGGGTTAGCACAAGATTAATTTATTAAAAGTTATATTATTTCAACTTTAGTTATCCAAGTTATCCATTTGTGATTATTGCAGGGTGTGTTTTGCTGTGTGAATTCTGGAACACAATCAGTCTTAGGGGGACTATGATGCTGAAAACATGATGATGAGAGCTTTTTAACACACAGCCGTTAGCTGCTTGTTGTTTGACGATGCGTCTTGGTCTGCTGGTAACCAGGTGCAGGCATCTTGAGAGCAACAGACAACAAATGTATTTGCCAATATTATTATGGATAGATGCAGACCTCTATGAATACCGACTCCTACCCTCACCTGTATCATAAAAAATAAATAAATAAATAAATATATATATATATAAATAAATTAGATGGACATCATCACTTCTCACTATCATTCATTCTACCCAATATGCATTCAGATTTCAACAAAAAAGTTGTTGAAGAAATATTGGTGTATGCGTTTGGCTTTAGATGTGGGCTTATGAGAGTGAAACATTGATTCAGGATAGAAATATTCTAAAAGTCTGCACATTTAGCTAATTGTAAATGATTCAGTGAAATGCATTGTGTGCTATAGGTTAGCTTCTGGTAATAAAAAGATATTTGCTTTGTTTTACTTTTTCCCATGATTCCTTGCTCTTCTCTCAGGGGTGAGTGTGTGAAAATCCAATGCATGCATCATGGTCTTTTATGTTTCTGTCATTACTTAAAAGCAACAGGCAATATGAAGTCTATATAAACGTGTTTTATGATCAGGGTTATTGTATGTCATGGAGCAGATAAAGAAAGAAAGAGAGGAGTTGAAAGAGGGAGAAAATAAAGGGTACATAATCCAGTGGGGACTCCCAGCAGAGAGCTACCTCTGTGATGTCTTTATTGTTTTAATAACTCGGGTATTGAGGCACATTTGTCCTGATCATGTAAAATTATACAGATTGATTTTATGACAGAAAAGGAGAAGGGAAAATTCATGTAAATTAAATGCTGTTCTTCTTAAAGATGCAGGAAAAATATCTATTTTTAATAGAGGTGTGGAGTTGAATTGTGGACAGTGGACAGACAATATTATTTTGCAACTCGGAATGTCCTCTTTTATGCATCTTTTAAAATGTATACTTTTTCATGCTGTACATTAATTCCCTTCGGCCATCGTTTTGTTCTCCAACTGACAGAAAATATAAACATCCTTATGTCTTTACATCATCGCTGTAACAAGTGCGTGCGTGTGCGTATGCACGCGTGTCCAGCCATAATTTCTAATACATCCATTTGGTGTGTTTGTGTGTGCGTCTGTGTGTGTCTGTGTGTGTGTGTATGTGCTCTTCAGCGCCCATGCTTGAATAAGCCACGGCTATCTGTGCTTTGGCCACATACAAAGAAATAGAAAAAAAGCTCTTGAATCATGTTATTTCTGACAGCGAGTCCTGTTCTCATCTGCTGGACTCTAGCATGGCTCAGCCACATGTCCACTGCAGGGATATACGTGTAATACCCCAGTGTGTGACCCCGCCGTACACTCTCCCAGCCAAGCCTTTCACGGCGGATTGGCTTCCCAGTGGCCTGTTCCGCCCTCTGTTGCCGGGATATTTGTTCTACTTAACCCGGGGTGTCTGAGAGGCCTGGCCAGGCCCCGTAGCGCTGAACACAGCCCAAATATTGAAACAGCAGGATGTAATCTCAGATCTGGAACGTGCTATAATTCAGTTAAATGTTTGCCAAGCCTCAAACACTGTGTGTGTGTGTGTGTGTGTGTGTGTGTGTGTGTGTGTGTGTGTAGGGGGGTGTGTGGAGGCGGGGGATAGTCACTCTGAGGCAGATCACACTGTTAACCTGAAATGGTAAGAGGCGGAGCTGAAGAGGCAGGGACGTAGTACGAGATAAAAGGAGAGGCGAGGCCCAGAGTGAAAGAGCAACCAAACACTATATGACACTTATTGTTAATTGTGTTTGGTGTTTATTTTACCTGTTTCTTTGTATGATTTTTGTGTGGACATACTCTTTTAAATCGAGAAAGGAAAAGAAAAAACCTGAAAAACATATGAAAATGTGAGGTGGGAGCAGATGGATAAACAAACAACAAAAGTAAAAAATAAAATAAAACATGAAATTATGTAATTTTAATCATTAGTATTTGTGAAAATGTGATGGAGCACATAGGCATAGATCCAGATTTCTCAAGCAGTCTTGTCAAGGAAAGCAAAAACAGGAGATAGCTTTTCCACACGGCCAGACGTTTTCCGACTGGGCCCCATATGTGAGGCTGGAGTCCTCCAAAAGACTTCAGGCCCACTCCCAAGAAGCTCTCAAACACATCCCTGAGCTGCTCCCACTGTGACAAGTACAGTGGTCCAACCACCTGCCAGGCAAACCCTCCTCCTCACTTCCAAATCATGCCAGTGGTGACACCGCCTGACACTCTCATGGCTCTGGAGATGACAGATCCTAACTGTTTACTGGATCACATACAGGATGGTTGTCAATGTCATTAAAAAAGCTTCGCTAATTTATTTCCAATGTTCTATACATAAATACTATATATACTTTTTAATTTGGGTTAAATCCCAGGAATCCCGGTATTCTCAGGAATATCCATCCGCACCATTTCCACAATTTCCCAACAAATATAATCACGAGAGAAGATTTCCTTTTTCTTTTTTTAAATAAACGTAGGAACATACAGGAATAGAATTATATTTTATTGTCATGGTTACCGGTCTTACACTGTGTTGGATGCGCCACCGGTGGGATTTTATTCACAATTTCCTCACCATCATTTTCCTATAATTATTATAATTGTAATTATAATTCTTTTTTTTTTTATTGTTATTACTATTATTATTATTATAAGCGTTGTCAGCTTAAGCGGTGGCGGAAGTCATGGAGACAAATGGGATATTCTTGACACTTATTTGCGCTGTGCAGCAGTCGAGGGTTCTCACCATGGTTTAGTTGCAGCAAATATTTAAATAGCTGAAATAGCAGCTATTTCAATGTTTAAGCAAATGCAAAAAATAACTAATAACTACCTACTAATAAGAGCAACTGGTAATCTAACGATAATGGAAGAAGTGTCTGTGTGTATGTATGTACTGTATGTCTATAATTGAATTTTCTTCGACAACCGTTCACCTGATCAACTACACACTTGGAAGGTTTTTTGCTGAGGACCCAAGGAAGTGCAGGCCATGCAGTCAGTAGGTTTTGAATGGGCACATTGTGAATGTACACATGACTCGTTTAATCAACATGAATATAACAGGTATAACAGGGAGCAATGTTTTTCCTTTTATGGCAATCCGTCATCCACAATAGCATCTGTGTGTTTTCTGTTCATGTGAATAGCGCAAGTCCAGTTGTGCAATTTCATTAAAACATGCCATTGTCACAATGTGGGGCAGGAGGACCAAACGCTAGACTCAGGACTCGGGGTTTTGCAGTACAGAATGGTATTTATTTACCGTGAGACAGGTAGGCAGACAGGTGTGGGACAGACAGGCAGGTAGGTAGGTAGGTAGGTAGGCAGGTGAGGAACAGACAGGCAGGTAGGCATCCATACGGGTAGTCCATCGACTTAACAATAACAACACGTAATGTGTAACAAGACATAACACAACATAACAATAGCAATGGTCCGACACCCGTGGGTAGAAAGCCGGGGCTTTTATACTGTGACTAATTGTTCATTCACGGCAGCCGTGAGCGTAGCGCAGGTGCCGCTAATCATCCAGGGGCGGCACCGGAGCCCGGGAGCTCCGCTAATCATCCAGGGGCGGCACCGGAGCCCAGGAGCCCGGAGACACGGTCGCAACCGTGACAGTACCCCCCCCTCAACGGGAGCCTCCTGGCGACCCACGATGACCGGCCTGGCACCGTCGGGCGGATGACCTGGAGGCAAGGCAGAGGCCGAGCCGGGACCCTCCGGTGGACGACCTGGAGGCGGGACAGAGGCCGAGCCGGGACCCTCTGGTGGACGACCTGGAGGCAGGACAGCGGCTGAGCCGGGACCCACCGGTGGACGACCTGGAGGCTGGGCAGGGGACACTGGTGCCGACGGAGTGGGGCCCGGGACCGGGGATGACTGCCACCTGGCAGCAGCGACCGGCAGGAGCTGCGGTGGTGCAGCCAGGACCGGGAGAGGCTGCGCCGTTGCAGCCGGGACCAGGGATGGCTGCCACCTGGCAGCAGGAACCGGCAGGAACTGCTGCGGTGCAGCCGGGACCGGGAGAGGCTGCGGCGTTGCAGCCAGGACTGGGGCCCGGGGTGGCTGGCACCTGGCAGCAGGGATCGGCAGGAGCTGCGGCGGTGCAGCCGGGACCGGGAGATGGGACGGCTGGCACCCGGCAGAAGGGACTGGTGGGAGCTGCGGCGGTCCAGCCGGGACCGGGACTCGGGATGGCTGGCACCCGGCAGCAGGGACTGGCGGGAGCTGCGGCGGTCCAGCCGGGATTCGGGACGGCTGGCACCCGGCAGGAGGGACTGGCGGGAGCTGCGGCGGTCCAGCCGGGACCGGGACTCGGGACGGCTGGCACCCGGCAGCAGGGACTGGCGGGAGCTGCTGTGGTCCAGCCGGGACCGGGACTCGGGGTGGCTGGGACCTGGGAGCAGGGACAGGCAGGAGCTGCGGCGGTCCAGCCGGGACCGGGACTCAGGGTGGCTGGGACCTGGGAGCAGGGACAGGCAGGAGCTGCGGCGGTCCAGCCGGGACCGGGACTCGGGACGGCTGGCACCTGGCAGCAGGGACTGGCTGGGGCTGCGGCGGTGCAACCAGGACCGGGACCCGGGATGGCTGTGACCCAGCAGCGGGAAAACAGAACTGCTGCGGTCCAGCCGGGACCGGGACACGGGGTGGCTGCGACCTGGCCGCAGGGACCCGGGGTGACTGCCACTTGGCAGCAGGAACCGGCTAGGGCTGCGGCGGTGCAGCCGGGACCGGGACCCGGGCTGGCTGTGACCCAGCAGCGGGATAACGGAACTGCTGCGGTCCAGCCAGGACCGGGACCCAGGGTGGCGGGGGTTGCCTGCCCCGCCGCCGGTGAGCCCGCTGGACGCTCCGAGGATCCCCCAGGGCCAGGCGGGTTCCCCGGTAGCTCTCCTGCGGTCCACCCGGGACCTGGGATGGCTGCGAGCCAGCAGCGGGAGACCGAGGCTGCTGCAGTCCAACCCGGGACCCGGGAGCCCGGGGGACCTTGTACATCGTACTCTGGGTCTGACTCGGCCGAGTCCGTCTCTGGCGAAGACTCCAATTCGGAGTCTGAGTCTGTAGGGCAGAATTTTTGTCGGGTCATTCTGTTACGAGGACCCCCCAGGGCCAGGCGGGTCCCCTCGTAGCTCGGCAGCAGTAAGGAGCTCGACTCTAGGCTGGATCTGGTCGAGAATGGACTGCCATTGGCGGACTAACCCCAGTCCTGAGTCTGCTGGGTCCATTGTAGGTCGGACCATTCTGTCACGATGTGGGGCAGGAGGACCCAAACGCTAGACTCAGGACTCGGGGTTTTGCAGTACAGAATGGTATTTATTTACCGTGAGACAGGCAGGCAGACAGACAGGTGCGGGACAGACAGGCAGGTAGGCATCCATACCGGGTAGTCCATCGACTTAACAATCACAACACGTAATGTGTAACAACAAACAACACAACATAACAATAGCAATGGTCCGACACCCGTGGGTAGAAAGCCGGGGCTTTTATACTGTGACTAATTGTTCATTCACGGCAGCCGCGAGCGTAGCGCAGGTGCCGCTAATCATCCAGGGGCGGCACCGGAGCCCGGGAGCCCGGGCTCCGGCATAGTGTTCAAACCATCTTAGGCCTATTTGTAGGCTACTCTCATACTATGGAAATCATTTGTCTTCGGAAACTGTTAGACTAGATCAAAACTCTGGCCGAATCTGACCAGGTGACTGGGTGGATCTGAAGGCTCCTGATGTCCACGCAGTAATCCTACGTGATGTCGGTGTCTTGCATTTAGTGCTACTACAATAGCACGTGTTATCGTATTGGACCTCTTTATAAATTAAGAGGAAAAAGCGATCAGTTGGTAAAAAGGCGATTCTGAAGCAGTAGTCTCCCCACAGAATTTGACTGAAGCTAAACTGTAAAAACAAGTGCAGTTCCAGATATAACAACCATCTATTAAAGATGCACTGATATGGAATTGTTTGGGCTGTAACAATAACGATAATCATCTGCTTTTCATGGCTGATGCTCATACAGTGTAGTTTATTTTTTTTGTAGTTTAAAAAAATATTCATATCATAACCATCAACCATCATTATATCAGTAGTAAGAAAAGATGGGTTATTTTATATTCCATATTCTGACCTAACCAAATCTAAATTATGTTGTATATTTTAAGTTATTTTAAGTCGCAGTACATAACACGTAGCATATTTCACACATTTCTGACTGCTCTTCAAGTGCATTTTTACACCTCTGTGTTCCGTTGTGCCGCTGTGGTCCAGCTTTTTAAGGTGTTGCTGTGAACATGTTTACCTGGCCACCCCACCTGACAGCTACCAGCTGGTTCTCCAGCCAGCACCCCATCATTTACATAACATTTACATTTAGGGCATTTGGCAGACGGTTTTATCCAAAGCGACTTACAAAGAGTACATTTGTTGAAGGAGAGACAGCAATATATCACTGTGGTACATAAAGATAAGAATAGAGCAGGTTTCAAGCATTCATAGTTACAAAGCTAATAGAACGAGTTTCATAATTGCTAGGTTGTCTGCATAATATCTGGGATAAGAGCAGATGTGCCATTCTGAGTGCATTACCAACATCTAAGAACATACAATATGATAAATATGAAGCTGGTGAGCGAGGTCGGTTGGGGCAGTTCCGCTGACATGTCGTAGTATCAGTGTCTTGAATCTAATGCGAGCGATTACCGGGAGCCAGTGGAGGCCACGGGAGAGGGGGGTTACATGGAAGAATGAGTTCTCCAGATTTCTTCCTTGTTAATTAAGGGAGTTGTTTCTTGCCCTTAGTGGGGCGGTGTCATAATCACATGGCCCATAATCATATGTGTGCGGTCAAACACAGGACAACGCAGCCCACGCAGGGGCCCGTATCAGACACACTTTAAGCATCCAAATCTGACAGCTCTCATCATTGAAATGGCAGCCAACACAATGCTGTTACAAAATGTCAAAATGTTGTTGCTTTATTATTGGTGAGATAGGTGGCTGCAGCAGCAATCCGAACCTGCCACTGTGTTATTTATGAACACACAGTTATTTATGTGGTCATTTACTGGGAATGGAGCCTTTATATAGATGTATGGCTTCTCATGCGATGACATAGGTACAATGTAGTAATCATGAATGAAAAATATAATGCAGGGCCCCGGGGGTTTGAGCAGCGTTGGAGCCGGGGGCCTCCAGGCAGCATCCGGCGGCGCTTGTGTTGGTGTGAGCTCTCGGTGAACAGACTGCTTTCTAACTCTTCTGACACCGCGTGTCGGCAAACCGTTGTGTTGCAACTCTTTTTTCTCCTCACAGAAGTCCTGCGGAACATTCTTTGCAAATTGTAATGACGTGGTCCTCTGCTGGACGCATGTTGCGGTGACATGTTTGACACCAGTCTACAGTCTACAAGTCCAAGAAGGAGCTTGATGTCAATTGTGACAGCATAAATGCGCTGTAAAAGCGAGGCAAATTATTGGCTCAACTTATTGGCTGTTATTATTTAATCATCAGAATATTCAATAATAATTTTATTTCCCCATTATCGGTGGATGATATATGATATATAACATTTAGATGGATATATATTTTATATATATACAGTTATATATCTTAAGTCCATATCACTTTGCTTTAAGGCTGAAATTACATTAGCATTAGAGCATATTTGAAGTTCAAAAGTTTAACTTGTATACTATAATTGACACAGTTTGTCAATTTTGCACAACCATATAAGGATCTGTGTCTATTTCCTGCTGGATTGGACACCTTAAGTTTCAGGACTTCACTCACATTTAAAATGCACCTGTTACCCGGCGTGCTGCCCGGGTCAGTGGGCTATCAGGCCTCTTCCTCACACCTAGCACTCTCACTCTGCTGGCGTCTCCTGTCTGCACCCCCAGCAGACAATTGTTCAGCTCCCTCCACTGAAATACCATCACTGGTAAAAAGACACATGGACCCAGCCATGGTACCACCGCCCTGCCCTGTGTGTGTGTATGTGTGTGTGTGTGTGTGTACGTGTGTGTGTGTGCGTGTGTGTATGCGCATGTGTGTGTGTGTGTGTGTGTGCGTAAGTGTGTGTGTGTGCGTGTGTACGTGTGTGTGTGTGCGTGTGTGTATGCGCATGTGTGTGTGTGTGTGCGTAAGTGTGTGTGTGTGCGTGTGTGTGTGGTGTGTGTGTGTGTGTGTGTGTGTGTGTGTGTAAAGGTAAGAAGAAGAAGAGAGGGGGGTAAAGAGAGAGAGGGAGAGCGGAAAGAGGTGGGGGGTGGAAATAGAGAAAAAGGAAAAAGGTTGGTTGTCATAGCAACTCTGTTTTCAAGGAGAGTCAACCATTCATTTCCACACCGAAGACTGTGAGGGAACACTTAACTCTGTTCTTTGCCTAAGGATACTACTTTCAAAAGTCTCTCGCTGCCTCTCTCTCTCTCTCTCTCTCTCTCTCTCTCTCTCTCTCCCTCCCTCCATTCACACTCCTGTTGAAGTGCCATTCTGAATTAAAGCTCTCTCTCTCCTTCCCAGCCACCGCTCTAGCGCAGCAACATGCTATCCCCTTTGTTGATCTTCATCGCTCCTCTTGCTTCGTCTTCATTGGATATTTTACTATACTCTCCAGGCCCGCACGTTCCTCACCCCAAACTTTTTTTCCACACATAATCCATATTTTCACAGGTTTACTCTCATAGATTACACTGATACGTTCTGGGAATCTATCTGCAGCTTTATACAAATAAATGATTTAGAATTATATGGAATTAAAAGTAGCAGCACTAGCATTAGCTCTCCAGGATATTCATAACGGCTGTCTTACTCTGTGATATTGAATATTTAATACGCACTACTCACACCAAGAACAGCTACTAACACTTAAGGCAGGATTCCATAACGGCTCCAAAAAACACAGGATCTTTGTTCAAAATTAGCACCAGCACTAGTGTATTACTTCTACAAACACATTTAAAAAGAGAGGGAGCAGTGGATCTGTATTCCGTTCAGCATTTATCTTGTGTTTCAGCCTCCGCCTTCCTTCTCTCTCTCTCTCCCGCTCTCGCCCTCTCCCTCCCCTCTCTCTACCCCCCATCTCTCTCTCTCTCTCTCTCTCTCTCTCTCTCTCTCTCTCTCTCTCTCTCTCTCTCTCTGCTTCTCTGTCTCTCAGCCTCTCTCTCTTCGGTTGTGTTCTCCGTCTTGATAGTGAGGGGTGCCCTGGGTTGCCAAGCGTTCCATCACAACTTTTTGCCAGAGGCTATCATCTCTAATGCTCACCTCTCGCTGTGAAGCCCTAATGTTTTATTTAGTCCGAAAGCAGGAGGGGGACGACAACACAGAGGGATGTTTTGCTTTTTCTATCGTTAAATGTACATTTCAAGGCAGCCACGGTGGCGACGGTGAAGCTGCTTGAGAATCATGCCGCAGTGAGGAAGTGTACCAAACAATTGTGTTAAAAGCGTTATGGCTGTTGCCTAAGTAGCAGACGCACACATCCGCGCATGCATGTGAATTGATTATGAAGTTCAAAAAATCTGGTATTTCCTCAGACAGAAATAGGCACACACACACACACACTCACACACCTTCAGTCGCTCGTAGCCCGGTAGACATGCTGTGATACTGGCTCTGGCTAACAAAAGGTGCTACTCAGCCGCATCATCAGATTGGCTGGAGCAGCGTCTCTGTGGATGTGGCTGATATTGTCTCTTTTGTTACCGTGCGACAAAAGCAGATCGGCTGTTTTTTAGGGTCTTCTGTGGCGCCATTGTGGAGCGCGCGCATATTATTTAGATCTCTGTCTGTATAAACATATACAATTCACTGTTTATAACCCTGTGTGTCTGTGGGGGGGATGGGTGCGAGCGTACTATTGTCTATAAACTGATGAAAAGGTACAACACACACGCACACCCATGCGCGTGGCAGGAATTCTTTCATTGAGGGTTTTTCACGTTGCGTCTGAACATTACAATCCAAGGGTATACGTCAGCTGCAGAGAAGCTTATCCAAATCTTATGACAATATCAACAGAACAACACATGTCCATCAATGTTTTAAGTAAATTGATTATAATGCAATCCCTATACAATTGTGCCTGCCTAATATAACTCAAGCCATTATAAGTCATTTATTATCACAAATATTCAGCCGTGAAAGATGGAGCCCATCTTAATGTGATTACAACTTAAGCAAATACATTTTCTTGTTTCTTGTTGATGCTGTAAACATTGTAACCTGTGCTTGAAGGCACCTAACCCCAACTGCTCCCGACAAGCTGGCTGTTGCCTTGAACAATATATACCACACACACATCTGTACATACACAATGTATACCTCTATTAATTTAAACACATGTACATACGCAATGTATACTTGTAAACATCTACAGTATACACACCCGTACACTGAGATACACTTTTGGACATTAACTATGGTCTACAACAAAGTTTCTGGGATACTTTTTCCATCGATCCCGAGTGGCCAGTGGAGATAGTATGTGCGAGCCACAAAAACAACAGCGGCGACGTGTCTCCATGGAAACAAAGACAGAAACACTGAGGGAAAGGGAGCGGGGTTTGGCACAGACCGAGAGACCAGGCACACCGTGGTGGTAGTGACGAGGGAAGTAAAGCGGTCGTCTTAACAAGAAGAGGCCGGTCTTCAGGACGCCCTGAGCAATGTCGACTGGGACATGTTCCTATCCAGTTCCAGTGACGTCAGCAGGTTTACAGACTTAATGACGAGCTTTATAGCAACGCTAGCGGACACCATCGCCCCCACTGTTAAAGTTAGATGGATCGATCAGTGCAACGAGATTGGGGTATCTATGCGTGTTACTTTTTATTTTACGCTGGGCATTTGTGGGCGGAGCCTACTTTATTTAAGCCACCAACATTCAAAGATGGCCCTCTCACACGCTCTATACTTTTTGTTTAAGCGCTGTTGGTAATGCGGCTAACCAGTCCCTTGTTATGCTCTTATTTGTAAACCTTTACGTTGGTCAGATTGAGTAACGGCTCCTTAATTTTTATAATCATTTATTGTAAAACCCCATGCTTTGTTTGAAAACAAAAAGCATTTTGTCGGAAAAGCACAGGAGGCACATTCTTCCTTGTGACAGCAGCAACCCCTATCATGTAGAAAGGTGAGTGAGTAATGTAAACTTTGTCATTGCCACACCAGAGCGACAGAAGTGATTGCGATTATGCACGATTAAACAACAGTATTGCCGAGAATAGCTCCAGTTTGGGGAGTTCGTCTTGCTTGCTGGTTCCCAAACCCATTTTTTGCACACGTTTTGCACGACTTCCGCAAAGTAAACACTGTTACTAAGCCAGACAGTTTTCCATTGCCAGCATGGATGACTGTGTGGATTGTCTTGGTTCAGCTGTTTTTGTCAGCAAAAGGAATACTGGCTGGTTCCGTTAACCGTGTCAGCTAAAGAGGTTGCTGCCTTCATCAACCCCGACAGCTTCCTCTAGTACACCGTTATGGCATTTGGCCTCAAAGGCTGGTGAATCATATCTTGGTGGGAGTGTCTAACTGCGAGGCGTATCTGGACGACTTGATCTGGTCTTCATCATGTTAACACTGTGTTTGAACGGTTGTCTGCTGCCAATCTGACCATAAATTTGGCAATGTGCGGGTTTACCTAGGCCAACGTGGTCTACCTGGGCAAAGTGGTTGGTCATGGGGAGGTCCGTCCTGTTCACTCCAAAGTTGAGGCCATCCTAAACTAGCCATTCCCCAAATCACGTCATGGGCTATTATCATTCTTTTTCTAAGAACTCCCCCCTTACTGACTTCCTCAGTCCAAAATTTGCATTTAGTTGGACCGAGCAGAGTCAGCTGGCATTCGACCAGCCATTGTAGATGCCAGCGATTTCGGGGCTGGCACAGTAAGTTAATTGCCATCAACGTGTCTACTCGACCATTGAAAAAGAAGCCCTTGTGCTTCTGCTGGCTCTGCAGCATTTTCAGGTTTATGTTGGGGGTGAAGCGCAGTACTGTAACCGTCTATACAGACCACAACCCTTTAGTCTTTCTGGACCGAATGCACAGCCAGAACCAATGCTTAATGCGCTTCTCCCTCATTTTGCAAAGCAACAATATTATATTACCGACCACCAGGCACTCTTGGCGACTTCTTCGAGGAGATGGATGCGCTCCTCAGCTGCTTTCCTGAAGATGGCCTCTGCTGCTTTCCTGAAGATCCTCTCCTCCACCTCCCTGGCTGTCCGAAGCTCTGCGATGATGATATCTCTCACTACCTCCACCTCCTCTCAGGTTTCACTTCTACTGTGTCAGCAGCCAAATCTGCCTTCTACCATACAAAGATCAACTCTTCCACCTCCACACCCTGGAAACTTTTCTCCATGATTTCTTCCCTCCTCAACCCTCCCGCCCCTCCTCTCCCCTCCTCCCTCATCATCAGCGACAAAGTCATCAGCGCACTCCAAGGACAGAGTCCCTCCGCGATGCCAGAAGCTCGTCCCTCTCATTTGTGCTCATCCTTCTTGACTTGTCTGCCGTGTTCGATATAGTGAACCACCAGATTCTTCTCTCCACCCTGGCAGAGGTTGGCATTGCTGGAACTGAATTATCCTGGTTTACTTCCTACCTGACGCACCTATCAGGTCACATGGAATTGCTCCCTGTCCAGACACTGCACCCTTGACACCGGAGTCCCCCAAAGCTCAGTACTGGGACCCCTTCTGTTCTCTTTATACCCTAGATCTCTAGGCCCTATAATCACATCCCACAGCTTCTCCTATCACTGCTATGCAGACTATGCTTCTTTCCTTCCCCCCCTCTGACACCCAAATCGCAAGACACATCTCTCAATGCCTGGCCGACATCAGCAGATGGACGACCGCCAACCACCTGAAGCTCAACCGAGACAAGACTGAGCTTTGGACATTGAAGTCTCCCCTGCACCCACTGCAAGGAACCATGGCGTGGTACTGGATGACAAGCTGTCCTGCAATGCCAACATTACCTCTGTGGCCCGATCTTTTAGAATTGCTCTCTACAACATCCGCATAATCCGGTCCAAGTTCTCGTCATCACTTGTCTCGACTACTGCAACTGTCTCCTGGCTGGATTTCCCACCTCCACTATCAAGCCCTTACAACGCATCCAGAGTGCAGCAGCGCGCCTCGTGTTCAACTTTCTCCAATGTAACCCCCCTCTTCTGCGACCTCCACTGGCTCCCGTTAAACGCTTGCATTAGATTCAAGACACTGTTACTGACCTTCATGGCTGTCCACGGAACCGCCCCTACCTACCTCCAAACATTAATTAGATGCTACACCCCAGCCCGAGCACTCCACTCAACAACTTTGGCTAGACGACTGGTACCACCTTCACTAAAAACAGCCAAACATCGCTCGTCCAAGTCCTAACTCTTCACTTTTCTGGTTCCGCAGTGGTGGAATGAGCTGCTGGCCCATGTCAGGACGGGCGAGTCGCTCGCCATCTTCCGCAAGAGACTCAAGACCCACCTGTTCAGAGTTCACCTGGACTCTGCATAACCCCCCCACCCCGCTTTACTCTGCGAATCCCTAGCACTAACTTGCGTGTTTGTATGTCTTGGCATTATTAATAGCACTTAGCATTGCTTGGCAGGTTGTATGTTCTTAGATGTTGGTAATGTGCTCAGAACTGCATGTCTACTCTAATCCCAGCTACATATGCAGGCAACTTAGCAATTATGAAACACACATACTCTATTCCTATCTTTATGTACTACAGCGATATATTGCTGTCTCCTTCAACAAATGCACTCTTTGTAAGTCACCTTGGATATAAGCATCTGCCAAATGCCCTAAATGTAAATGTAATGCAAATGTTTTTATAATATTTGTTGTAAAACGCCACGCTTTTTAAAAACTATACATTTCTGGACTCTTTATGTTACCTCGTCCATTCATTACAACATGGGCTCGTAACAATCCACGATGCCCTGAAGGCCTTTACTGCTGCCTACAACTCCGGCCTCGAATCCTGCCACATGGACAAATACAAAGCAGCATCCTACAGACTCTGGCGTGCGGTGAAGGATGCTAAGAGGATGTAAAGAGACAGAGTGGAGTCGCAGAGCAGTGCGACACCAGACGCCTACGGCAGGGGCTACAGACTATGACGGACTACCGGGGCAGATCCCCCTCAACTGTGAGTGCCGATGCATCCCTAGCGGACGATCTGAATTCATTCTATGCTCGGTTTGAGGCTAGCAAAAACACTGTTAGCGGGACCGTAGTGTGTTCCATTGCTAGGGATGAGCACACTCTCTCTGTGACCCAGCATGACATTGTCACGAAAGTCACTGGTGGACCCAAATGCAAGACCCAGACTTGGACTACAGTAGCAAGGAATATTTATTAGAAGGGAAATCCGGGGACGGACTGGAGCGGAGCCAGGGGAATGAGCAGGAGACGGGAGCGGGGTGAAGCCAGAGGTATGCTTAATGCTACAGGATATGAAGACATCTTAGCCAATTGGGCGCTTCCAACTTTGTGGCAACAGTTTGGGGAAGGCCCTTTGCTGTTCCAGCATGACTGTGCCCCTGTGCACAAACCAAGGTCCATAAAAACATGGTTAGATGAGTTTGGCGTGGAGGAACTCGATTGACCTGCACAGAGCCCTGACCTCAACCCCATTGAACACCTTTGGTAGGAATTAGAATGCAGATTGCGAGCCAGGCCTTCTCGTCCAACATGACCTCACAAATACTATTTTGGCTGAATGGGCACAAATTCCCACAGACACACTCCAAAATCTTGTGGAAAGCCTTACCAGAAAAGTGGCAGCTGTCATAGCTGCGAAGGGGGGTCCAACTCCATATTAATGCCCATGGTTTTAGAATGGAATGTCCAACAAGCTCATATGGTGTGATGGTCAGGTGTCCACTGACATTTGGCCATATAGTGTATATGACAATATAAAACGAGGAACACACACACACACACACACACACACACACACACACACATACAGTATATATCAGTCAGGGAAAGGTTGAATATTATGAGCTAGCTGGTTTGTGCAGGTCCAGATTTGCTATCCGGACCTGCAGCTTTCCTGGTGTTCACCCTCATCAGAGCCCTCCTCATGACTTTCACGACCGTGCCTCCGGGTTCCCTGTGTGTTGGTGGGCATGTCTCCAGACTCCGGCGCCGCCCCAGGGTCATCAGCTACACCTGCTCTGCGCTCACACCTCCCATCTATCTACAATCAACTACAGGATAAAAACCCCGGCTTTCCACCCACTCATCGCCAGATCGTTATTTCAGCCCGTGTGGTTAGCAAGACGTTCCAGCATATTCTAGCGATGTGTTTTCCCCTCAGTGTTCTAACCTTGTCTCTCCTCTACCCCAGGATCCCGACCCGTCTCCAGCCACACCGCTCCTCTCCCTGCCTGCCTGCCTGTCTCTCCCTCATCTGCCTGCCCACCACCAGTCCCTCTGGCTTCACCCCCGCTCCCGTCTCCTGCTCATTCCCCTGGCTCCGCTCCAGTCCGTCCCCGGATTTCCCTTCTAATAAATATTCCTTGCTACTGTAGTCCAAGTCTGGGTCTTGCATTTGGGTCCACCAGTGACTTTCGTGACAATGTCATGCTGGGTCACAGAGAGAGTGTGCTCATCCCTAGCAATGGAACACACTACGGTCCCGCTAACAGTGTTTTTGCTAGCCTCAAACCGAGCATAGAATGAATTCAGATCGTCCGCTAGGGATGCATCGGCACTCACAGTTGAGGGGGATCTGCCCCGGTAGTCCGTCATAGTCTGTACGCCTATCCTGCTTCGTGCATTCGTCTCC
>PIJE02000571.1:13928-198102 GCA_002895965.2 Coryphaenoides rupestris | reverse complement strand
GCCCTTCTTGCCTTAGGCGTCTGTGTCGCGGCTGCTCTGCGACTCCACTCTGTCTCTTTACATCCTCTTAGCATCCTTCACCGCACGGCCAGAGTCTTGTAGAGCTGCCTTGGTAATTTTGTACATTTGTGCGCAGGTAATTCGTTTTAGGCCGGAGTTGTCTAGGCAAGCTATTAAATAGGCGTTCAGCGCATCGTGGTATTGTTAGCAACCATTTGTTGTATTATGATATTCAGGACGACATAGGTAACATAAAGAGTCCAGAAATGGTATACTTTTTAAAAAGCGTGGCGTTTTTACACAAATGATTATAAAAACATTTGCATTATACATTACATTAAGGGCATTTGCAGACGTTATATGCCAAGGTGAACTTAACAAAGAGATGCATTTGTTTGAAGAGACCAGCAAATATCGTCTGTGGCTACATAAAGATCAGGAATAGAGTAGATGTGTTGTTTTCATAATTGCTAACGTTGCCTGCATATGTTAGCTGGGATTAGAAGTACAGACAACAGTTTCTGATGCAATTATCCAACACATCTAAGAAGCATACAACCTGGCCAAGCAATGCTAAGTGCTTTAATAATGCCAAGAACATACAAACACGCAAAGTTAGTGCTAGGGATCGCAGAGTAAAGCGAGGAGTGAGGTGGGTTATTGACAGAGTCCAGCTGAACTCTGAAACAGGTGGGTCTTTGTGTCCTCTTGCGGAAAGATGGCCGTAGCGACTTGCGCGCCTGACTATGGCGTCCAGGCAGCTCATTCTCACCACTGCGGAAACCAGAAAAGTGAAGAGTTAAGGACTTGGACGAGCGATTGTTTGGCTGTTTTTAGTAGGAAGGGTACCAGGTCGTGCTAGCAAACAGTTGTTGAAGGGAGTGCTCTGGGCTGGGACTGTAGCAATCTAATTACATGTTTGAGGTACGGTAGGGGGCGGTTCCCCTCGACTCTGGTGCAGTGGAAACGTGTTCTTTGGAGTGATGAATCACGCTTCACTATCTGGCAGTCTGATGACGAATCTGGGTTTGGCGGATGCCAGGAGAACGTTACCTTCCGGAATGCATACTGTAAAGTTTGGTGGAGGAGGGATAATGGTCTCCTGGCATCCGCCAAACCCAGATTCGTCCCGCGAATTCGCTCCCGACTCACAGTTCTTGTGCTGATGGTGCTTCCAGAGGCTGTTTGGTACTCTGTAGTGAGTGATACAGCAGATGATAGGCGATTTTTTGACTCTGCGCGTTTCAGCACTCGTCGGCCCTGCTCTGTGAGTTTGCGTGGTCTACCACTTCGTGGCCAAGCTGTTGTTGCTCCTAGGCGCTTCCACTTCACAATAATAGCACTTACGGTTGAATTTCACAAACTGACTTGGCAAAGATGGCATCCTATGACAGTGAAGAGGTTCATAAAGAGCTCAGTTCAAAGTCACTGAGCTCTTTACGAACCATTCTGAATTGTAAATGTTTGTCTGTGGAGATTTCATGGCTATGTGCTTGATTTTATGCACCTGTTAGCAATGGGTGTGGCTGAAACACCTGAACTCAATAATTAGTAGGGGTGTCCACTGACTTTTGGCCATATAGTGTATGTCCATATCTGTTCATTGGCCATCTCAAACCTGCCTTTTTGAGCAAATGCCTTGGAAAACGTCGTCACTCTCCAGCTACATGACCATCTCCAATCCCACCAGGTCTATGAAATGTTCCAGTCTGGTTTCAGACCCTACCACAGTACTGACACTGCCCTGTTAAGGGTTGTAAATGACTTCCTAATGGCTGCAGACTCTAGCTCCACCCATCACCCATATCACCTGGCCACCCCATCCCTCTCTCCTCACTTGTCACAAACCTGGGTGTCAAGCTGGACTCAACACTATGCTTTGATGCACACACCAAATCTGTCTGTCAAAACTCATTTTCCCACCTGAGGAACACTTGAAGATTAAGACCCTCCCTGAGCAAGAAAATGTGGTCCACGCCTTCATCAGCTCTCACATTGCCTATTGCAACTCTCCTCGCAGACCTACCACCCAAAACTATCCAGAGATTGTCCAAAACAGGTTGCTAGGTTCTAACCAAAAGATGGAAATCACAGCACATCACCCCAGTTCTTCATTCCCTTCACTGGCCCCTAATATACCAACAGATCATCTTCAAGTTACTCCTACTGGTGTTCAAGGCCATAAACTGTACTGGTCCAACCTACATTCAGGAGCTCCTCTCAATCCTCACCCTTGTCACTCTGGTCTGGCAGGATTTGCCACAGACAAAGCTGGCAAACATGTCCCGTTTGTGGAATCAGCTCCCAGAAACGATTAGTGCCTCAGACTCATTCACTGTTTTTAAATCTAATCTTAAAACTCACCTGTTCCTCTCTGCCTTCCCCTAGGGCTCTGTTTCATCTGTGTCCCTAATGTTATTTATTTTATTTTGGTCTATGCCTTTTTGTCAGGTTTCCTGTGTAAATTGATCTCTGTTAATATTGTATTCTAATTGTAATGATTGTTTATGATTGTTTTTACGCTTGCTGTTAAACACCTTGAGATTTTGTTGTATTTTAAAGTGGTCCATATAAATAAAATGCATTATTATTAGTATAATAATCATCATCATAATAATAATCATAATAATAATAATAATGATTATTATTATTATTATTATTATTGAATATCGTCTTAAATCTCCATATATGTTCCTTGTAATATACAGTCATATATATTGTCTTATATATGTCCATATGTGGTCATTGTTTAGTATTGTCATACTGTATATCCATTTGTGTTTCCTATAGACTGTTGTCTCTTGCTTTTCATGCATGAGGGGGAGACAAGCCATTGATAATTGGCTGTAGCGATTCTGGGTTCCTTTCTGTGTTTCTCGTCTCTTAATGGAGCATGAAACCTAGCGGCTAATACACAGGTCACAAGCGGATGTAATTGTGGATAACGCCCCCGTCCCCCGCCCGCCCTCACCCCCTATCTTTTATTTTTCTTTTGCTTGCTAATGACAAGTGTAACAATGTGTTAATGCATCCAGCAGGCGTCCTAAGGTGGTGAGAAGTGATTTGATTAGCAGCGTCAGAATAGATTATAATCGATTGCAGTGGATGTCTTCAGGAGGAAGAATCCTAATGTGTTTCCTCAGGCGGCCATCTCCTTTTCTTGTTTCTTTATTTGAGTGGCAGGCTGAAGCCAAGCCCTCTGTATGAGGCTGTGCCAGGTAGGCTTGTCGGAGGAGCTTTTAGTTTCTTAATCATCTTAAATCTCTCTTTGAAGGCGCTGGTGGAATGTAATTGGCTGTCAAGCATCGCACTCCGGTCAGGAGGGGAGAAGGACAGTGGAGTATGTTTATGCATGCATGTGTGCACACACACAAAGACACACGTAGAAGATACTATCATGCATGCACACCCTACAGCACACACACACACACACACACACACACACACACACACACACACACACACATAGACACACACATTCAGAAACAACACACACACTCTCATGAAAAGAAAGGCATCACATCAGAATCATCAGTTCCACAGGGATGACCCATCCCCGCTACCACACACACACACACACCACACACCACACACACACACACACACACACACACACACACACACACACACACGAATGCACGCACACACACACACACACACACACACACACACACACACACACACACACACACACACACACACACACACACACACACACACACACACACACACACAATCAGCCACTAGTGCACAATGTGTGATTATGTCACCAGCTCACTGACTTGGAACAGTTGTCATTTGTTTGATTTATTTTCCTGTTTTCTTTTTTCTATCTCAGTTGCCACCGTAGGTTCTTGTCAATGCAAAAATCAATTTTATAAAGAGGCTTGGGCTTTCTCAACCCCATGTGCTCTGCTGTTGTTTAGAATGGTTGCATTCCTCAGTGTGGAACATAGCACATTAAATACAACGTTGTTATTAGCAGTATGCTACGGCGTGTCCGTTATGTACTCAGCAGAACAGAAAAACGTTGTTCTCTATTCAACAAAGCATCTGCGATATCTAATACGCTAGTAAATATGAAAATGGAGAATCCCTATTGACACAATGCTAAGCTCTTTGTAGAGATGGTAACAAATTCTGATGTTGTTGTTTTTTAGCATGGGTGCATAGCAACATAATTGTTACGCCCGTACACAAAACAGAGGCCAATGTGGCAAAACCAAAAGAGGAAGCAGACTCAGAATGATTTTATATTAAGCCCCAAGGGTTCTTTATTATATAATCAGAAAGATCATTAGTATGTATCGATGGATACATATATATATAAATATAGATATAAATATACATATATATATATAATAAATATCTAAGAAAATAATTATCCTAATAAATAAATATATCCAATAATTCAAACAAACTAAATACGGGAAAAAACCTAAGGTGTGTATGTGCGTGCGGGGTACTCATCGCTGGGCTTAAGGGAGAGTCGGGGGCAGTCCAGTATTCAGGGGGTTCTGTGGGGGTCCGTCCGAGGGAAAGGGTATCCAGGGAGAGGAGCGTGGAGAGGTGCCGAGGAGAGTAGGAGTCCGGAGAGTGACGAGGGAGACACTGGGGCGAGGAGCGAGGAAGACACTGCATCGACGAGGAAAACACAGAGACATCGGGAACGAGGAAGACGTCGGAGTGAGGAAGGAACGTTCTAGCAATGAGGGGCTCACCAGGGAGAGCTTAAGTAGCTGCTGGGGCTTGTTGAGATGCACCACACCTGGTGCCCCCCCGCACTCGCCTCCGCAGGGCGTGTCTCGCTCGCTCGGACGTCTCCGGAGTGTTCGGGCTGGGAATCCCGAACCGCTGGTGTTGACGTGGTGCGCTCCGGGGAGGAGCGCACCACAACAGGACCCCCCCTCCTACGGGAGACACCGGGCGACCGTCCGATGGTGTTGGGGTTAGCCCGGTAGAACTCCACCAGGAGGGCGGGGTCCGTCAGGTAAGAGCGTGGAAGCCAGCTTCGGTCCTCAGGACCATAGCCAACCCACTCCACCAGGTGTCCCAGGAATTCTACCGAGGCCGTGTGAAAGGCACATTTTTCGGCCTTCATGAACAGCCGGTTCTCGAGCAGGCGTTGAAGGACCAGGCGAACATGTTGGTGGTGTTCCTCCTCCGTCTTGGAGAACACAAGGATGTCATCAATGTACACCACCACAAAAATGTTCAACATGTCTCTTAGTATGTCATTTGCCAATGCCTGGAAGATGGCCGGGGCATTGGTTAGGCCAAAAGGCATCACAAGGTATTCAAAATGCCCAAGATGAGTGTTGAAGGCCGTCTTCCACTCATCCCCCTCCCTAATGCGTACCAAATGATAAGCCCTATGCAGGTCTAACTTAGTGAAGACCGTGGCGTGAGCAAGTGGCTCGAAAGTGGAAGTCATAAGGGGAAGTGGATACTTATTTTTAACGGTGATATCGTTGAGTTGACGATAATCAATACAGGGTCTCAGGTCGCCCTCCTTCTTTGCCACAAAAAAGAAGCCCGCTGCTACCAGAGACGACGAGGGTCTTATGATACCTGAGGCCAAAGACTCTGTGATATAATTACACATAGCCTCCTTCTCGGGGACGGAGAGGTTATACAACCGCCCAGTGGGAAGGGCAGCCCCGGGAAGGAGTTCTATGGCGCAATCATAGGGCCGGTGAGGGGGAAGTGAAAGTGCACTATCCTTACTGAAAACGGGCGCTAAATCATGATAAATCATGGGAACACCAGTGAGATCCGGTGGAGAGACCACTGGCCTGAGTCTACTGGACGGGGACAGAGCAGAGCGCAGGCAGTTGGCATGACACGCAACGCTCCACTCCAACACCCGTCCAGTAGACCAGGAGATGTGGGGATCGTGTCTCTCCAGCCATGGTCTACCAATCACTAAGGGCACTGTGGGGGCGTGCATGACTAAAAAACGTGTGGTTTCTACGTGATTACCCAGAAAGAGTGAGTGACTGAAGTGTGTAAACTTACAGAGTGAGCGTCCATCAATAGCTTGGGCAGTGAGGGGAGTGCCGAGGGGATTGAGGGGAATGCCTGCTTGACGGGCCAGGGAGATATCCAGCAGACTCACGTCTGCTCCAGAATCTATGAGTGCGCTGATGGAGAGCGTGTCCTTACCCAAGGAGAGCGTGGCCGGGAACAGGCGATTTGGAGCTCCTTTGGGCTGGGGAAGGCTGGTAAGACTCACTAGGGCTCCCCCTACTAGTGAGTCTGCTCTTTTGGGCGGGTTGGACAGGCCCGACTGTAATGGCCCACCCTTCCACAATAAAGGCACAGCCGGTCCCGCATCCTCTGCTCCCTCTCCTCCGTAGGTAGCCGTGACCGACCCAACTGCATCGGCTCCTCCTTGGTCTTGTGGGCCGATAAGGTCAGGGGTAACATGGAAGGACGTGAGGAAGGAGAGTGACCTTGGGGATCGGGAACCGAGGAACAGTGGGAGAGACGGGTTTGGGTTGGTCTCTGGAGGGCTCCAAACTGTTGAGCGCGCTCCCTGACGGCGCTCCCGCAGCCGTCGAGACAGATGAGTTCGTTGAAGGTAGAGGGTCGATCTCTAACTATGAGATCCTTTATGGTGTCACTCAGTCCTCTCCGGTAGGCACGAGAATCCTGACCTCCAGGGTGTAGTCTGCCACCGACCTGTGCCCCTGTTGTAAGGAATGGAGGCGACCTGCGGCGTCATGTCTCTCGGCTGGGTGATTGAACACCAAGTTAAACTCTCGACGGAAGGCGTCATAGTCCGAGGAGAGCTGAACCTGGTGGCCAACCATCGCTATAGCCCAACTGAGGGCTCTGCCCGTAAGGAGGGACATAATTAGGGCCACCTTAGTCTCCCCAGTTCTATATCGGGCTGGCTGATGTCAGAAGAGGAGCTCACATTGACCCAGGAACCCTCTAAATTGCTCAAACTCCCCCTCAAAGGCCTTGAGACAGGGGAGACTAGGCTCGGCACGGGGTCTTAGTCGAGCGGATCGGGAGGAGGTTGACTGGGGTGGCTGGGAGTAGGGGGACTGAGAACTGGGCCGGGAACAGGAGTGGACAAGGGAGTGACTGTCAGAGCAGGGTGGTTAGTGAGTCTGTGGACGACTACCGCCAGGTTAGCGATCTGTGTGTTCAGGGAGGCAAGGGCGCTAGTTGTGGCAGTATCAGAGCCCTGGAGACTACTGATCTCCCTGGTGACCTGTGTGAAAGCGGATCCCAGTTCTGAATGGAGATGTGTGAGTTGTGCACCCTGCTCCCTCACTACACTGTCCAGAACTAGAGCCGCCCTGCGACTGTCTGCCTCCTCAGGTTTACCTTGGCTCATTGTGGCTAGAACGTTCTGTTACGCCCGTACACAAAACAGAGGCCAATGTGGCAAAACCAAAAGAAGAAGCAGACTCAGAATGATTTTATATAAAGCCCCAAGGGTTCTTTATTATATAATCAGAAAGATAATTAGTATGTATCTGTGGATACATATATATATAAATATAGATATAAATATACAAATATATATATATATATATAATATCTAAGAAAATAATTATCCTAATAAATATATCCAATAATTCAAACAAACTAAATACGGGAAAAAACCTAAGGTGTGTATGTGCGTGCGAGGGTGACAAGGGAGACACTGGGGCGAGGAGCGAGGAAGACACTGGGGGGAGGGGTGTTGGTGTTGTATTCATGCATCTATATGTGTGTGAGGGTCAGGGTCTATGTTATCTGTATGTGCATGGGAGTGTGTGGGAGTGGTGTTAGCTCACAGGCACATTCAGCTCGCTAAAAATAAAAGATTTTCCAGATTCACAAAAAGTAATCCGATTGTGTTGTTAAAAGAGGCTAATATGTGTGATATGTGTTCGGTAATTAATTAAGTCAATAATGATGGACTTAGTTTATGTCTAGTTTTCCTAGCTCATGAGCATTGCTTTCTTGTTTCTCTGAAACACATTTGGAGTCACGATATTGCGGGTCAAGCGTGGTGGGACCTGCGAGTAGGCAGAGCTTTGTGATGCTGTGGTGTTCTGCATGCTGGAGAGCTGATGGAAACCAACTAAACATGAGGCCAATAGTTCAAAAGATACAAGCTAGCCATGTTTAATGCAATTTCAGCAACACCCGTGACTAAAACGTGACCCTGTTCATATCACCGTTTGTAAAATCGCTGATTTAGATTCATGTTTTTATGTGTGTTCACATAATTTTGTATTATAAGACATGATGCAGTTATGTTTTTTTCTGAATCATACTTATACTTATACTGTACATTTGTAAATGTGTTATTTTATTTGTATTATTCTACTGTTTATTTCTCTATTGATTATTGTTCTATTGCTATGCAACCTCTGGCACAAGAATTTCCTTCGGGAAGTTTTATTTTATCTTATCTTATCTTACACAGTTGAGTAATTCAATAACAAGAGACATAATTTTTTCATGTGCGTGCGTACATGTTTTCCTGATGACGCATGTATGTCTCACTGATTAAGTAATTCGGCAGCATGTCTGCTGTTGACATTAAAAGATTAAAAGATGTATTTTTCCACACATACAAGTATAATTCAGTTGAATCAACACTGAGCCGAATTACTACCTCAGAAGATAATCTTTTTAGTTGCATGGTTTAGGAATCACTAGAGCCCCCCACCCCCCTCTCCCCCCACTCCCTGTTTCCGGGCCAGACTGTAATGGAGGCACTTGTCAAGCTACTCCAGTTTGGTTAGCGTCAAATGCTTTGTGGTGGAGTTGAGCGCCTGGCTTGTTCGATGAGGTGAATCCTTGCGTACTCACTGGGAGTTCATCAGTGAAATGTTTGTTTGTGAAATAAAGAGGAAACATGCTTTTAAAGTCAGGGTGGATGTGGCTGAGTGAGGTTACTAATGCAGACATTAATGATCAAATAGAACTGTGGACATGTGTACCACACAAGTAAAGTGTATTTGGTTTGTGCAGTGATGCAGGTATAGAAGCCAAGTTTTCTGGTCAACAAACAGATAATATTTGTACCAAGACCAGACCAGAAGCAGAATATAGGAAAAGCTGAACTATTACAGACAATTATGTATTGTCATACATAAACAGAATGTGTATGCATTCTCATTAAACTTCAGTGCATTACAAATCATACATATTTCTACATACAGTATATGAAGGTTCCCATGTTTGAGCACACACACACATGCTCACATGCACACATGAACAACATGAAGCCACTAAAGGCCACTGATCTCGCAGCGAGGGCAAACAAAGTGCTATTTTCTTCCGCGTGTAAATGAGAGTTATGTGTGCCTCTTTGCTGTAGCTTTCTCTGCTCTAAGACAAAAAGCTAATCAAAGGAGGTTGCCTTCGGGGCTGCTAACCTTGGCGTGAACAAAAGGGAGGGAGCAATATCATTCCATCACTCTATGTGGGACATGCTCTCTCTCTCCCTCTTGCCATCTTTCGATGCTATAAGAATAATATGTGGAATATGAGGCCTCCGGTATGGAAAAGCTAGGGGGGGGGGGGCAGATTTATACACATGATGACCTGTTTATGCACCATGTTTAAAGGGGCCCTATTATACCACCAGGTGTTAGCGTGATTAGCCATCACAAGCCGTTTCAAAATTGTCATGTGACTAAAATTGTCATTGGGACGAATTTACACTTACATTTACAAATCGGGCATTTGACAGATGCTTTCATCCAAAGTGACTTACAAAAAGTACATTTGTTGAAGGAGACAGCAATATATCACTGTGGTACATAAAGATAAGAAAAGAGCAGGTTTCAAGCATTCACAATTGCGAGGCTACGTGAACCAGTTTCATAATTGCTAGGTTGCCTGCATAATAGCTGGGAGAGGAGCAGAAGTGCCATTCTGAGTGCATTACCAACATCTAAGAACATACATTATGCTAAACAATGCTAAGAACTATTAATAATGCCAAGACAAAGACAAATGCCGTACAAACACCCAAGTTGGTGCAATGGTTAGGAGAGAAAAGGGGGGGGTTATGCAAAGTTCAAGTGAACTCTGAACAGGTGGGTCTTGAGTCTCTTTCAGAAGCTGATGAGCGAATCTGCCAATCTGATCAGCCGGGAGCTCATTCCACCACTGCGGTGCCAGAACAGAGAAGAGTTGGGACTTGGCAGATCGATGTTTGCCTGTTCTTTGTTGTTGAGCGGATTGCCCTAGCTGGGGCGTGGGGTCTGACTAATGTTTGGAGGTAGGTAAGGGCAGTTCCGCTGACAGCCTTGTAGGTCAGTACCAGTGTCTTGAATCTAATGCGCGTGATTACCGGGAGCCAGTGGAGGTCACGGAAGAGAGGGGTTACATGGGAAGATTTGGTAAGTTGAACACCAGGCGTGCTGCTGCGTTCTGGATGCGTTGTAAGGGCTTGATTGAGGAGGCGGGGAGTCCAGCCAGGAGAGAGTTGCAGTAGTCGAGGCGAGTGATGACGAGCGCTTGGACCAAGATCTGTGCTGCTTCACGTGTGAGGAAGGGCCGGATCCTGCAGATGTTGTAGAGAGCAATTCTACAAGATCAGAGGTGATGTTGGCGTTGCAGCACAGCTGGTCATCCAGTAACACGCCAAGGTTCCTTGCAGTCGGTGAATGGGAGACTTCGATGTCCTCAATGGTGACAAGTAGGTCCATCTGAGGGCAGTCTTTCCTCAGCATGAGTGACATCAAAGTGACATCACAAGTGGGAGTGTCCACCCAGATGTTTGCTAACTATATCAGACAACCAGGCTACCCAGTGGACTCTGATTTCACTTTGTCACAATGACAATCATAGTCACATGACAATTTTGAAATGGCGTGTAATGGCAAATCACACTCACACCTGGTGGTAGTTTCTCACAGACACACACACACACACACACACACACACACACATACATACACACACACACACACACACACACACACACACACACACACACACACACATACATACACATTTATTCTATATGAATGAAATTGATGTTTAGAACATCCGCCAAATATGAATTGATTTTGCGAATGCATGTGAAGAGATGGTTGATGAAAGCCATGCAGGATGTATTGTCATGTAAGTCTTGCACTGCTCCTGTGGAAAAGTTTCAAACCGTTCAAGAGACATCAGGAGAATCCAAACAAACACAGCATCACAGAAAACACCAACGCACACACAGAACACATCCAGAACATACAGACTTACATCCAGAATTGTTCCAAATGTGATTTATGTTTCTTTCCGATTTCAAGTTATTATTTTTTAATAATAATCAATATTTAAATTCCGAGAACATTGCGTTAATAATTCATGGCAATGAATTGTGAGTCGTGTGAAGAGAGGCGGGCTGGGCCGCGGCCGCCACCATTATTCAGCCCTGACTAGTGACTCTCTGGGGGGAACACATTTCAACCCTTCTGTGCACCTCCCCCACACCTCCACCTTCACCCCAGCCCTCACACACACACACCACAACACACACCAGCCACCACACACCACACAACCGACCACACACACACACACACACACACACCGCCTCTCAGTTGTCGATACACACTTCTTACCACCACAAAGCACAGGTTGCGCTGCTGTCCCCTACCTTTTTTACCAATTCCTCCAGAACTGTCCACAAATGTTGTCAAATGTACCTATACACACACACACACACCACACACACACGCACGTACACACACACACAGACACACACATACACACACACATGCACACACACAAACACATGTATTTTTTCAGAGATTTAATTCTCTCTTCCTTCCTTCCCTCCTTCCCTTTCCTATGTTCCTCTTGCTGTCCTCAGACATCAGAAAGTGTATCCAATAAAACGACAAGCTCTTTATTAATCCCAGATGGGAAATTTGGGATCAGGGATTTGCAATCATCAGACATCCATCCTTCCCTCCATCTCTGTGTCTATAGCTCTTGCTGCCTCCACCCTTTATGACAATTATATGATTTAACATATTTCAGTTATTGCTTTCAGTAGATCACTTGCAGTATGGAATTCAAATCTAGATTGAGTTTAGATTCACATGCAGCTACACCTTGGTGATCTTTCCTACACAGAGTTATCCTATAGTTACCATGAACCAACATTTTACTTTTCACTGGGATACATGGTACTTTATTAACCAGAACCTTCCACATGTCAGACATTTGTGTGCACTCAATTGCAATTTTAGCTTACTTGCTAGCTCACGACCAGACTTCTGGTAGCTGACTAGTCTTAGTATTTGTTTTATAAATCAGTATATGAATACATATGATTCCTGCAACATGGCAGATTCCTAGGTATAGTCTCAGTGTTCATCTCCCTCCCAGCCCTCTCTTGTTCTGCTGCCTACTCGCTCACCCTGCTGCATGCGTTCTACCAGCCAGCGTCAACTAGTGGCATCTTGTTGGCAGTGGTCTGCTGGGGAGCCAACATTCATTGAGTCAATGCCAACGGAATCAATAAACTAATAAGTAGGACTGGCTCTGCTCTAGGGGCTGACCTTCTTAGCAGCCTTGAGGAGTTGGCAGAGATGAAGACGTTGGTTAAACTGCCATCATGGCTGTTCCCTGCATGACCATTGTCTTGAATTAGCATCTTCACAGATGTCACAGATGAACAATTATAGCCTACTGTACATACTGTCACATACATCGTATAGTGCACCTGCATCTATTTGGCATATTTACATTTTGTATTCTTATTCCTCTTTTTTAATGTTTATTTGTCATTTATATTATACATGTACGTTGTTTCATAGTGACAAGGCTGCAAGAACTAGTTAACTAACTAGCTAACTATGAGGTGACTCAGAAGAAGGGCAAAACACCTAACATTTCAGTCTCATGTGTGGAACTATAATATATAGTGAAAGGGAATTCAAATGTTGTTTTAATCTAGTCTTTACACATTTATGCCCATTTCCAAAAGACTAAAATCTACCGGGTCCTGAACTAAAACTTAAAAAAACAATTATGTTGTCCAAAATCATATTATAAGATATTTTGGCATCATGGTTTACTATAATTACTATAATTTACTATAGTGTAATTACTCCCTTCGCCTCCTGAGCTGGTAGCACATTGCATAAAAAAAAGGGAAAAAAGACAGAGAGTGCCTCTTCTTCCATGAAAATGCTCTTAATTGCACATTGCAGCGCCACATTTGCCATCTTGAACTAATGGTACAAGATAAGCACCTCTTGCTGCAATACAAGTACATCATCATATATTGTTTGAGATGATCCCTCTGTAATGTGGCAGACCTATGGTAACCCCGAGAACAATTTACATGTTTTGATGCAGCATTGGCTCAGTAACAACGGTTCTAAAACCTCCAAATAAATTGGATTTGATTGCTGGTACAACATGGTACTTCATGGAAACTGCAGTCTTTTTTTACAGCCCGTTCTTTCTCTCTCTCTCTCTCTCTCTCTCTCTCTCTCTCTCTCTCTCTCTCTCTCTCTCTCTCTCACTTATTTTTCATTCCAGTCTAACGCATCTGATGGCATCTACTCTTTTTATTTTACTGTTATTTTTCCTCTTATGAACCTGATCATGTGGTTTGTGATGCCAACAAAAATACATTCATTCAGTGACCCCATCGTTCTCTCACCGATTCTTCATATGTGCAAATGTATGTTTTTTAATTAAATGTAGTTTCCTCTCTGTGGATGAGAGAAAAGGTGTAAGTTCAAGTGAAGTGCATTGGCACTTGTAAAATGTATTTGCTTTATCTATGAGAGTGTGTGTAATAGCAGGAATGAGATGAGTGACATACAGAGCAAGGCTGTTTGCTCTGGCTAAGGTCCATGTACGTATGCTACCGGCTGTTGAATATGTCAAAACAGTGCCTGGAGAAAACTACAAACATGATAAGGAGGAGAGACAGAGCCCAGAGGAAAAGATGATTGATAAGGTGATGAGATGTGTGTGTGTATGTGTGTGTGTGTTGTGGCTTGCCCATCCACAAGGCTTTGTGGGATAGGGGTGACGTTATTTGTGATGTCATTAATGCTTAATCTGTGGTCGTAGCACTCCCCCCCCCCAAGACACCATCGATCTATCATCAAACTGTGTGGATATTACACCAAAAGAGACAGCTAAGAGGGGATAGGAGTGCTGTATTGTTACAGTGCTGGGTCGGTGAGGGAGACACTATGCATATTATAGTGTCTGTATATACATACAAACATTTTTCCTTGGATCACATGAAATAATAACCCGTTAAATAAAATGTAATTTTATTATATATTTTGGCACCGTACACACATAATACACATAAGTAAGTAAAATGAAATACATTTTGTCATTTGGTATATTTCACATTGTCTGGCTGAAATGTATATAAAAAAGTATTTTTAAGTTTTATTTTCAAAGGGTTTCAAAAGGGTTCTCTGATATTACCACAAAATGTCTATTTAATTAAACAGAGTAGAAGCAGGATTACAAGAGTAAGGAGAATTATTTCTCTCCAACAATAATCGTAAGCAAGTCCCCTGTATGGAACAGAATGAACCAAAAATCTGAACCAATCATTTTTGCCCCGTCCCATCTAGTTGTACTTTCTACTGGAACTGTCCACTGCCATCACCGCGGGCCACAACAATGTGTATGGGTCAGCAAAATGATTCAGGATTCAATGTTTCCACTCAAACGGCTGTGCTATTAAATCCAACACAGTTTATAGTCATGCAGGACACATAAAAGAAAGGACACAGAATAGACATCAAAGCCACGGCTTTTAGATGTTTGAGTTGGAAACCCTTTTCAAGTAAAATGCAGCGTATGTGTTTACAGAAATGTGATCCAAGCCAAGGATCTTTAAAAACTGGTATTTTAAAAAAACTTTTAAAAATACAAATATTTGCTGGATAAAATGCCTTTACATTCACGGTTTATTGAGAGTTTTTCATGATCATATTACATTGTATAGACATTTAAAAATTGGTAAAAGACCTACAGCAACTGAGGAATGCTGTAAAAATACCTTCAGAATACCATAATTGATCAGCATTCTTTGTAATTTAACCGGAAGACCTAGAACTGCCAACATACAAACCATTGTTATGATACATACATGAAACAAAGCAGTGTTTGCCTACCATTTTCTCACCACTTAGACAGTTTCTTAACATACGGTAGCTACTTCTCATCAAGAATATGTATGTGAAGTTGAAAAATGAGAAGAACCTTAGAACCTGAGCTTGACAAAAGTTGTTTGCTGCTTTGCTCACTTTCGTTTCCCTTCCCGTGCACTGATTCACTTAAGCTGAACAGCCAATCAGTGTAATTTCTGTCACCGACGGCCTTTGCCCGGAAATTGACCACATACATTCACCGATGGCCCAGTATTGGCCCCCAGCCGACCGTCGGCCTGGCGCGTCGGGGCCTTAAGATGTTTTCCAGCAGCGGTGCTGAGGTGTTTCTGAGGTGTACATGTGCACCATGTTGATGCATATAGGAGAAACACTGCTTAATCCTGACTACAAACAAATATTCAATTGTTTGCGCGGACTGAATACCTTATCTTGCCGATATATTTTTATACTTCACCTATATTTTTATTTTACTAGGACTTAGACCTACTGTACATTTGTAAATCTGTTATTTGATTTTTATTCTGTTATTTGATTTTTATTCTGTTTATTTCTCTCTTGTTTTATTGTATTGCTATGCAACCTGGCACGAGAATTTCCTTCTGGATTAATAAAGTTCTATCTTATTTCATCTTATCTTATCTTAAATACTAGCTATTGAAGCTACCGCCCATTAGAGCCTGACACGGGAGTGGATTTTCACTCCCGTCCCATCCCACTCCCACAAAAAAACTCTTGTCCTGCCCAAATCCCATGAAATTAACCAAAAAATCCTGTCCTGCCCAAATCCCAGAAAAATTAGTATGACTCCCACTCCTGTTTCATTCCCGTTTTCTTTTTTAGGGGGCGAGGGAAGGGGTAATAGTTTTTAAGCAAAGCAGTGATTTTGATTTGATGATGGCTTCTGGCCATCCTTTTCTTAGATTACTTTGTGTTTTTCTGCAGTTTTTCATTTTCATTCCATTTTTGTTTGTATGTGACGTGCCGTGCGTCGCTACGTAATACCAGCCGTCAGTGCTGCACTCAAGGCAGGTCCGAAGTTGTGGGGGGGGGGGACATTTTGATAGCCCCAAGTATTGCTGAGATAAGTTTGAAAGGTGACCCCTGGTCAAGGTTCAGTCAACAAGTCAATAACTCAGTTTATCGTCCCCTAGTCTCACAAATCAGTCTTTACTTAATGAAAACATTCATTACCAATAGTATACTGTATGTTACTACGGGACCACTCTACATGACTGCCTATTGCTCGTCACTCGAGAAGTGTTTCAAGAAGATGAATGGATCGGAGTACTACACTATTCATGTTGATTTCTTGAAATATAGAGGAATAAATAAGGCAGGCATGTTTTTTCTCTCTCTCAGTTCTATTACTTTGGCTGGTGATGTGTCCAAGGACTTGGTCACATTGTTGGAGTTGGCGAGCAACATCTGTCACTGGCAATGACAGCCTATCAACAACACTCTGTGCCAGCATGCATGTGTGACTAACATAGTGGATACACAGTGATCACCCAAAATATATTGGACATCCATACATACTTTCATAGACACATACAAAATTGCAATCATGCAGTTAGCTAAATGAAATAAAACCTCTCACTTATTTATTAATGTTCCGTTGGTTTTGTTTTTTTCTAATTGAATAACTTCCACAAAACAGATGCCAATGAGCCATAACACTATTACTTGGCTCTGTGTCCAGAAGTGACAGGCACCTAAGCAGCTCCCCTGAGGTACTCTTTGCTATACACGAGTCACGACTACAGCCCTTTGGCTCACTCTGCCCCTGTACCCTGCCCAAGCTTAGAGGATGGCCAGTTGCCCAGTTTGGTATGAGTCAAAAATGCCTCCTGTTGCTAACAGCTAAATGAAATGGCTCCTTTTCCAACTCCTCTGCCCCTTATGTCCAGTCATTATTTGTTCAGATACTACCAACTAGAGTATAACATGGTCTACATTACAGATACGTATTTGGGTGTTGACAGATTGTTCTCCCTCGATGCATGCTTGTTAAAATCATTGGTTTTTGTCTAATAAAGGTAATTTACCAAAAACAAAGGGGCAAGGAAACAAGCCCTCTTAATTTTGCCAAAAGTTGAGAACAAAACATAACAAAACACTGCTATGTTGTTGATGGCAAAACAATGTTTTCCCTTTGTCTTCCCAAAGCTGGCGTGTTTGAAAACATCACAAAACATTGAAAGCATAGGGTCACACAAAATGTTGATCTCAGATCAAGGACCCCTCCACTACCAACGGGAGGTGTGAGGGGTTGCAGGCACTAAATCCTGGCTGGACATTGGTCACAGTGAGCCTATCACATATGGCACTCTCTCTGCTGAATGTCATCCATGTTGACGTGCCACAACCACCACCACCGGCTGCCAGGCTCCCCTGATGACCCGCCCAGCCAGATTGCTGCATCGGCAGGGTGGTGGGCTGGAAAGGGATACTCATTATTGATTTGTAGTTTTAATATCTGATGTATTTAGCATTTTCCTGTATGAGCGAATGTTGCGTCTGTGTGTGTGTGTGCGTGCGCGCGTGCCTGCGTGCATGTGCGTGCGCATGTGTGCGTGCGCATGTGTGTGTGTGTGTGTGTGTGTGTGTGTGTGTGTGTGTGTGATCTGATGCTGGTCACTCTAATAGCACTGGCAGATGGAGCTTACGTTGTTTAAAAGTGTTCCTAATTACTCACTCTCTGTGCCCCACTGTTTCTGGATCTTGATGTATCCGTCTTTATGTCTCTCTCTGTCCCTGCATGTGTATGTGTGTGTGTGTGCGTGTGTGTGTGTGTGTGTCTTTTACACTCTTGGATGAAGTGGCCATAATTGAATTGCAACAGGACTGAGACAATGTTCTGAAATCTTTACCACCCAGAAGTGGACCTGGGAGGGGTCTGAGAGCTTGTCAACAACAGTGCATGGTTATTTCCATTTTTATCTTTCGTATCAATGCGGAAGGTTGACTATATTGGGGAGTGAACAAAATGCAGACAGAGGATTTGTCCATCCATCCATTCTCGTCAGCTTATCCAAGCAGGGCCCCCAGCTCCTCCTGGGGGATCCTGAGGCATTCTCAGGCCAGATGAGATATATAATCCAGGAGGTCCTCCCAGTTGGATGTGGCCAGAAAACCTCTAAGGTGCCCTGGAGGCATCCTAATCAGATGCCCGAACCACCTCAGCTGACTCCTTTCAACCCGAAGGAGTCGTGGCTCTACTCTGAACTCCCTCCAGATGTCTGAGCTCCTCACTCTACCTGGGCATCAGGGTGGCTGAGCCCCTGCAGAGGAAACTCATTTTGGTCACTCCATTTTACCCTGAATCTTGATCACGACCCTGAGATACTTGAACTCCTTCACTTGGGACAGCAACTCACTCCCAACCCAGAGGGAGCACTCCACTGTTTTCCAGCAGAGAATCATGGCCTCAGACTTGGAGGTGCACTCTCATCCCGACCGCTTCACACTCAGCTTCAAACTCACCGTCTAATGGAGCCAACAGTACAACATTGTTTGCAAAGAGCAGGGATGTAATTCTGAGGACCCCAAACTGGACACTCTCCTCACCTCGGTCAAAAGCCTTCTCCAAGTCCGCAACACACGACTGGATGGGCAAACTCCCATGACCCCACCAACAACCCTGCAAGGGTAAAGAGCTGTTCCACAGTTCCATGGCCAGGACGGAATCCACATTGTTCCTCCTAAAGCTGAGGTTCGAGGTTCAATAAACTTTCCCGGGGAGGCTGAGCACTGCAAAGGTACTGTCCCCGATCTCCATGCAACACTGAATAGGCATGTCAGCCAAGACAGCCCAACAATGTCCAGAGCCTTCAGTATCTCAGGGCGAATCTCATCCACACCTGGTGCCTTGCCACTGAAGAGGTTCTTGACTATTTCAGAGACCTCTGCCAAGGATATGGGTGAGTTCCCCCTCTTCAGTCTCTGCCTCTTCGTCAGAGGACATATTGGTCGGTTTCAGGAGTTCCTCAAAGTTTCCCACGGCCTGACAATATCCCCAGTCTGGGTCAGCAGTTCTCCCCCCCTGACTGAACACAGCCTGAGGAAAGCCGTGCTTTCTCTTTCCTAAGTCGCCGAACAGTTTGCCAGAACTTCCTTGAGGCCAACTGAAAATCCTTCTCCATTGCCTCCCCGAACTCTTTTTGCTTCGGCAACTGCTGAAGCCACAGCCCTTCTGGCCTCCCAGTAGATGTCTGCTGTTTCAAGAGACCCCTGGGCCAAACAAGCCCGAAATGCCTCCTTCTTCAGCCTGACGGGTTACTTCACTGCAGGTGTCCACCAGTGGGTTCTTAGGTTGCCGCCACAACAGGCACCAACAGCCTTCTGACCGCAGCTCCGAGCAGCCACCTCTACAATGGAGGCTTTGAACATGGGCCACTCGGTTTCCATGTCCCCAACCTCCCCCGGGATGCACAAGAAGTTCTTAAAGACTCCACGGACAGGGGCCTCCACCAGACGTTGTCAGTTCACCCACACTACACGTTTGAGTTTACCAGGTCTGTCCTGCAGCCTCCCCCGTCATCTGATCCAACCCACCACCAGGTGGTGATCAGTTGACAGCTCTGGACCTCTCTTAACCCGAGTGTCCAAAACATATGGCCGCAGATCTGATGATACAACAAACTCAATCATCGATCTTTGGCCTAAGGTCTTCTTGTACCAGGTACAGTTATGAAGCACCCTATGCTTGAACATGGTGTTTGTTATCGCCAATCCATGACTAGTACAGAAGTCCAACGACCAAGCACCACTCTGGTTCAGATCGGGCAGGCCGTTCATCCCAATCACCCCCCTCCAAGTTTCTCCATCATTGTTTGCGTTGAAGTCCCCCAGTAGAACTACGGAGTCCCCGGATGGAACCCTTTCCAGGATGCCACCCAGAGACTCCAAGAAGGCTGCATACTCCAAACTGCTGTTCAGTGCACACACAACAATCAGAGCCTTCCCCCCAGCAACATGCAGTCCCATAGAGGCAAACTTCACTGGGGGAGAACAAAAAAGTCCAGCCCCTCTCCTGGAGTTTGGTTCCTGAACCAGTGCTGTGAGTGGAGGTGAGCCCAAACATATCGGTACATATTGGTACTGCTCCACCTCCCACACCAGCTCCTTCCCCATCTAGGTGACATTCCACATCCCTAGGACCGCCTGCTGCTGTTTTTTACAATGAGTTTACACTGCACCCGACCCCAATGACTCCCTGCAGGTGGTGAGCCCACAGGGAGGCAGCTCCACATTGTCTTTTCAAGCTGAGCTCGGCCGAGGCCCGTGGATTCAGTCCCGGTCACCAGATGCTCGCCGACGAGTGCCCCGGTTTCCCTTGTCCGGGTGAGGTGACGCAGTTCTTTGGAAGTCTTTTCATATTGAGGTCTTTGGATCGCTCTTAGTCTGGCCCCTCCCCTGGGACGACCCTACCAGAGGTTATTTCCCTGGACAACATAGCTCCCAGGGTCACTGGTCACACAACTCCCCGCCCCCGAAGAAGTGGGCAAATCTAATTCACAGTATAGACTGGGACTGAAACACCACAATTTCCGTTTCAACGTCACATAATGATATCATGATAAAAAAAAGATGATAGCGCTTGATCATAATCCTACATAGGATATTGTGGGCTTTCCATTATGATTATGAAGTGGGGGCACCATATCTGATGCTTTAGATAAAGTGAAATGAACAACAATGTTTACATGAGGTGGAATCTCATCCAACACAGATTTGAACAGAACAAGGGGGTAGGGTTCCACTCCCAGCTGAAAGGTTGTGTGTTCGATCCCCAAGGTCTGCAGACTAACCGTAGTGATCAAGATGCCTAACCTCTACCTATAAAAGCATTAGTCGCTTGGATAAATGCTTAATTCGTAAATTAATTTGGACATAACTTTATAAATATAAGAGAGGACAGGAAAAGAAGCTATGAGAAACAGAGTCTGTCTTTTATAGTTTTGGATGACGTAGATGTGTATCTACTGTATCAATGTAGCTGTTTGCATTACAACACACTCAACTCAAAAACATAACTTCTAGGTCAAGGCATGAGACACCACATGACTTCAAGTTCACAATATAAATATTCCTTTCCCTTCATTTTGTGTCTTATCTCAATGTGTATCATCCTGGGGATTGGTACACACAGCCCATAAAGTCTTCTGTTTATACATAAAAAAAATAACCACAAGTATTTTCTTTCCATATGGTGGAGTTGGGGAAGAAAGATTCCCTGGTCATCACCCTCAACTCTCCAACCTGACCTGTCAGCTTTTCTTTCCTTTCCGTGTTTCCCCCCAAACACAAATATTATCCCCCTGCTGGTTTTGATACAGCAAAGGCTCAATAATTCATGGGAACACTCCATTCTTTTTCCCTGACACAGGAGCAGGGATACCACCGGTTGGATGCATTCTTAATGCTATTTATGAGAATGACACACACCAGTAGTAGCGCCAGCGTTAGTCTGCCGCCACCTGCCCACCAGGTCGGCCACGTCTAAGACCACAGACATCTTCAAGTGCTTCCTGTTTATCATGTTGCTTCCTTTACTGACCAGCCCTGGACATTCCCACGCTCAAAAGTAAATCCTTTTTTCGTGTTATGAAAACTGAAATGTTTAGAATGTATGTTGGTGAGGAAGACACACACAATTATTGATTCCACAAATACAAAAATAAATATAAATGGCAATAAAAAAAAAAAAATTAAAATAGAACAAGCACAGTGCTGCCAAAGCTCCCAGTTTTGCCAATGTGACTCATTGCCAAACCAATCTTGATGGTCGATGTCTTGATCTTGACAGAGCAAGACTGGACAGGTTTGTAAAAACATACAACCATTAGATTGGACAAAAAAATTAAAAACCGTGAATGTTACCCACGTGTGCATCATGTGCCACCAGAAATAGGGTTAGGGTTAGGGTTAGGGTTAGAGAGGGATGAATTATTGAGTTTTTCAGGGAGATAGATCATTGAACGATAGATAGGGAAACCAACACTGGCAACACATTCTCACTCCCAACTCATCACATATGGACGCTTGGGCAGGAGACGGACCAAGCGTCCATATGTCATGAGTTGGGTACCCCTTAGCATCATTTTTCAACGAGCAGGGTAGTTACCCCTTTAGTGTAATTTTTCAACTGGTAGTTTGATAGACTTTCAAGGAGCTCCCTAACCCTGACATCACATGTGGGAGTGTCCACCTAGCTGTATGCTGACTAGATCAGTTTACCAGTTGGTACAGTCCACTGGGTAGGCTGGTAGATTGAGCTAGTCAGCCGACATCTAGGTGGACACTCTCACACGAGCACCTGACAGGCAAAGAATTTCAACACAAGCCCTGCCACAAACACAGAGCTCTCTGTGTTTTATGTCAGGTTCATATTAGACTCCATGGGGTGGGTCTATCAACAAGCCTGCAAGGCTAATCTCTGGAGAAACTCTAATAGCTGGTATCTGTATCTGGTTTAATGGCAGGTTCGGTTTTGTGGCTTCTTGCTTCTTAGTTGCTTCTTATTCTGGCAGTATTCCTTCACTCACTGGACATAATAGTTGGGATATGAAAATGCACTTGGTGGTATCCCGATTATAAATTCCCATGAAAAAAAAGTTCAAACTGTGTCTATTGCTATGGCATCCAATGTGAGCCACGTCGTGATGTGTGTTGATACAAGGTTTATACAGACGGCAGGGTACACATTGGGCTACGGCTACAGTCCAGGCCCAGCTGCAAGCAGCAGTGCACCAAACCAAGCTACTGAAATCAGCCACAGCACAATTAGTAGGCCTACTGTGGACACATGTTGTTATGCAGTGATATGTGCAATGAAACTTCTGAAGATATGGAAATAAAATCAAACACACATATATATATATATAGACTAATTAAACTATCATAAACTATAGAAACTATTTTGTATAGGTTTAATTTAACCAATACAAAAGAACCAAATCACCCAATACATTTGTCTTTTGTTTGTTTCTTTTGTTGTTACTCTAAGTAACGTACATGACAGCAAATACAATGTTAAATAATTGATCTGCCTTCAGATGTTATTCTGATTTTAGGAATTAGACACCGACTCTTGTTTCAGTATTATTTCAAAATTATTATTATTATCCTCTTTTTAAATAATACAAAATCATACTTGAAGTAGTATTATTAATAATAATACTACTGAAGTAGTATTATTAATAATAATACTACTTCTGGGTTACGTTTAACTGCAAAAGATTTCAAGAAAAGTTCTTAATTGTTGCATCTAACCTACTTTGCAGTACAAATTAATGTTGAATTTAATTCCGCCTCATTTTATTTCAATGCTTGGAAACACTCAAGAAGAGTGTGCAATAGCACACTCAAGAAGAGTGTGCAATAGCACACTCAAGAAGTGTGCTATTGCATTACACTTACATTCATTTTTATCCACACTAATATCATTAAAAAAAATCCATATGCAGCATCTTGTCAATTATGGAAACAAATATCACCACTGACAAGCGCTACGTTAATTAAAAAAGTTAACTGCAAATCTTTCTAAGAGTTTTTGCAAAACTGGTAGTAAATATTGCAAATATTTCTTATATATATTATGTTTAAAAAAAAGTTTGTTCTGTATTTGTTTGTTTAATTTTTATTTTGGTAACAGAAGCAATTTAAAGGAAACACTTTACACTGTCTTGCCCCACTGTTTGTCCACTGTCAAAACATGAACGCCAGCACTCTGGTAGAAATCAATAAGTAGTCGATAGGAAAAGCCTGAATGTGTGTTCACTGAATATGTAGTTGGCCTCCAAATCCACACAGGGGTCTGACTTGTGTGTGTGTGTGTGTGTGTCTGTTCATTCTCCCATGTGTGTGTGTGTATGTGTTTTTGTTAGAGTTTAGATCAGGCCCAAAAGAAGAGCCTGACACCAACGTTCTGTTTGAGCCCAGTTTAAAACCGAGATTTTCTTAGTAAGTCGGCTGTTTAGAAGTAGGTCTTGGCTGGACTAATTTCCAATTGACAAAAGCGTGTTCAGAATGACATGAAGAGCCTACTTCCCCTACAAACGTGTGTGGTGCCGTAGGCAGCAAACACCCCACACTTGCATATCAAATCTTAACCTTTGATCGACTGGTGATAAAAACATAATTGACACAAGGGATCAACAATAAGACTTTGCGGATTACAGAGAAATGTGATTGACAGAAAGCTGTTCACAATTACAGACAGGGTCTTAATGAATAGCGCAGCACAGAAGCGAAACATAAAATTTTCAATATCACACCAATTAGCTACTCCCACCACAATTAGGAAAAAAATAAATAAAAGAAGACCTGCGGTCTTGGGTTCGGGCAGAGAATCAAACTCTAGTGTGTGTGTGTGTGGCTGCATAATATCTATGAGGCATGCCAGTGTGCAAATGTCTTTGTGGTCAGAAGTGAAGGGGTTAGGGCCATGCTGACCCACGCTGCTATATTCCTCTTCAACACTCCAAAACATTCACAGCTATAGCCCTCTCCTGCCATATTTTATATTTCACGCTCTCCCAGAACATATTTTAGCCATGCAACACGCAGCTCAGTCAAAGCAGCCAACCATATCATTTATTGATGCAATGCTGCCTTGTAGCCTCTTCACCCACTTGCTGCATGGTTTAGCATATTGCTGTAGTCCCAATCTATGTATGGTGTATATATGTGTGTGTGTGTGTGTGTGTGTGTGTGTGTGAGGGGGGGGGGGGGTGTACCACTCCATATGGGCAGTACTACTTATTCCTGAGTGTATAGTATACATGCATGCACATGCATAAATAGGTGTCTATGAGCATTTGTTGAATGTGCATTTGCATGTGTTGTTGTGAGTGTGTGTATCATGTGTGACCTTTGACATGTGATGGCTGTGGGAGGGAGACAGAGCAATCACTCTTGGCTGGTTCTTCAGCAAAATGAAGTGAAAGCAGCAGATGATGATGCTTTACACTGGGCTAGCTTAGCTTACTGCGGCATATTGCTGCCAAAAATCGGCAGCAAAAATTATGTGCACAATTACCACCCAAGTTATGGTCGCGAGCGCAACAATGGAGCATGCAAGGAGAAACTCACTTGTTTAGCGTGCACGTATAGCGATGCAGCACACAGGTTAAAACCAATCACATTCAGGTATACAATGGCCATAGCTGGCTCCAGCCACTTAGTGCCAAAAAGAAAACCTCCAGTGTGAGCTGAAAAGATATCCGCACAAGCAAGTAAACATGAGCACAAGATGGATGGTGCACACAGGGGGAGGGGCATCGGTTGCATTAGGATGCACCCAAATACGAATACGTTATTCAGGAAAGCACAGATAATGTGATGTAAACGTCATTATTTGAGAAAAAAGTGAGATCCAGACTCACTGCGAATAAACCACTATTTATTCAAATCCATTAATTTAATTGTGGATGGTAACAAGATACAAATATCCATTCTGTTTGCAGCTTTGATTTCACTAATGCTTCATTCACACTTCGTCGCTAACAAGTTTTTGGAAGTTGCAGACAAAAGCCCAACATCCGACGCACATCGGTCATGTAGTGTGAACTGCTGATGATGTGATCGAGAAGCTTGATGATGCGTCGCAGGATATCAGCACGTTAAATATCTGGATGTGTCAGGGAGTCAAACCCATGTAGAACATACAGACTATCCTTGCAGTGCAGGCATTGAGGTGGCACTGGGGCCCCCTCCCGATCGCACAAGTAAAAGTTGCACGGTGCAATGACAAAGTCAATGTAATACTGTTAAAAGGTATATTTGATGGTTTGAGGGGACCACAATTGCATTGCTAACGAATATTAGTTTAGTCAATACAAAATGTTCCCAATATAATGACGTCCGATATAAACCACACCCACTTCCGGTCCTCTATCTGACTACAGATACAGAGATAGATACTAGTGTTGGTTGAACATACTGTATACGGATACAGATAATGACGTCGCTGTGCACCTCTACGTTGTGTGCTGCTTCACTTTATGTTTGTGGTCAATGAATGATATTCCCCTCACAGGCTATATAATGCAGTTAAAGTGCTCGCAATGATAATTTGTGTGCACAGATGTGTTACTGGTGAACACGCAAAGTCATTTCTGCGCACAATTTTGCACAGAAGAACAGCTCCATCCGAAATTAGACCAGCTCCATCCGAAATTATATTTTTCGACTCCCTCTCTCTCTGTCTCTATCTCTGGATGGGGTTTGTCGGACTTCCCTTAAGAAAAACATTTTTTGTGGGGAAGTGGGGAGTTTTGTCTCAGGGCCTGGGTTTATGGGATGTCGTCAATTTCCATTTGAATGTGAGCCTGTGAACCCATATTTACTGTCAACCCAGCATGTGAATATAATATTGAAGGATACGAATCCAATGTTCTGCAATGGGCCGTGTTGTCAAACGCCTTTGTCGTTGTACTCAATACAAAACTACCACATGTCACATCAACACAATGACGAGGTGGGGGATTGCACTTAGGAGCAGAACGTGTGACATCACGAGAGGGAGGCTATCATAGTGCAATATGCAAATGTATGAACATTTTATTTGACAAGCATACCTCAAGAAGGCAGAATCAACGGTCATAGGAGATTAATGAGGTGCTGTGATGAAGACTCAAGGCCTCCAGCATATTCAGAGAAGCCTCTGGAAGAAACATTTAATTCAAAAAAATATATATACTGTATATATATATATATATTGGTTGTATTAGAATACTATTCTGTTGGAATGCCTTTGTCCGCTGTCTCTGCCGCTGAATACCGGCTGGTCCACAGAATATCTTGTAATGTGGATTGATGATTGAATTGAATCAGCCATCACATTTTGATTTGTAGTTGGAGGGTGTATTCTTTGTAGTGTTTTTCTTTTTGGTTTTTGTTGTTCCAATCTCTGGCTATTCTCTGGGCATTCTTGAAAAAAGCCTGTGTATCAAAACCCAACTTAGTGTATTAAAACAACTGCAAACTATGAGCAAAAATGGCAGTTAGTTGTAGTGGTAATAGAATAACTGTATCACAGTACGCAACTGAACAAAGAATAAAATGCCGATATGAAAGAATCCCTGTTGCTGATTTGTTAGCGACAATTATAGCTACAAGCAGGGACGGCTGGTTAAAATAGATTAAGGTGGCTAAGCCCTCCCTCTCTTGTGGCGGGAAAAAGACAAAAAGGGAAATGACGTGCATTGACTGATTATTTGTTGTTGATGAAATCAAGAGCAACAGCACCTATTAATCAATACATAAATGATCCAGTCAAGCAAGCGGGCTGATCATCGTAAACCCCTCGGATATAATTGGATTAACATTGAACTAGTTTAACAAATCAGACTTTAAATTACGAACCTATACAGCCTGAAGACAAAAAAAATAAAATAAACTTCAGCACCTGGTTACACAAACACAAACACATTCAGATCCTTTTTTCATGTTTGGCGGCTTCATAATAGTGAATTACGCACACTGCAAGGAACTTAGAATCATTGTCATCTGGTACTCTGTGTGTTAGCGATGTATGTAGTTTTAGCTGCTTGTTCTGCTTGGTGAGCACGTCTCATGTTGGATTCAGTGGCTTGCTTCCGATCATGATATCCTCTTTATACATGTGGTTCATATGCACACTGCACAACGGTTGTGAACGCTTCAATGTTCACTTGTTATTATTGTGGCTGTTTTGTGTCAACCACTGTGTAATGCCATATGTTTCTGAGTTGCATAATCATAGATCGTGCAATGACCAAAGCGAAAGAATATACACTTACTTCGAACATTCTCAAGGCTTTGAAACACAGACAGACTGGAACATTTATAAAGTGTGTGTTTCTGTGTGTTTTCTGTTTTTAGTGTGCATGTTTTATTATGTGTAGTCATGTGTGTCATCATGTATGCTACCTTGGTGACAAACATGATGCATTTATTGAAGCCATTTCTTTTTCATGGTGACCTGATCTCTTGACTGTTGTGCTGTTTTATATTGAATCCAATCAGCGTCAACTGCCTGTGCTTACCTCAAAGTGTGATCTCAGCATTTTGAGTCACGTTGTACCTCTCACAAATACATTATTTACTTTTTATATTTATTTGTATGACCTTATACCAGGTTACACACAACATGTGTGTGTGTGTGTGTGTGTGTGTGTGTGTGTGTGTGTGTGTGTGTGTGTGTGTGTGTGTGTGTGTTAGAGAATGAAAGACAGACAGAAGCTTCAGTCCAGTCTGTGTTTGTCTCTGTTTATGTATATATGCTACATAATTAGCATGTCAAAAGCCTATAATCATGTCATTATTTGAACCTATTGTTCATGTATTCACAGTGATATATTGCTGCCTCTCCTTCAACAAATGTACTCTTTGTAAGTCGCTTTGGATAAAAGCGTCTGCCAAATGCCCTAAATGTAATGTAAAATGTATTGTCATCTTAAAGAACATCTTGGTCAGTCTGCGTGCCTCTGAAAAACACAGGATGATTAATCGATCATTCACGCAAATATATATACCGTATTTTCCGGACTATAAGGCGCACCGGATTATAAGGCGCACTGTCAATGAACGGGTCTATTTTCATACATAAGGCGCACCGGATTATAAGGCGCACCGCATTATAAGGCGCACTGTCAATGAACGGGTCTATTTTCATACATAAGGGGCTTTCAGGCCCGGGGGGCCTGAAAGCCCGAGGGTCGGGCCTCGGGCCAATGATCCCATCATTAGCTCGGATGCGGGCCGGGATCGGCTTTTTTTTCTCTCTCTCTCAATTAAATAAAATTAAATTCAAAGAGGCTTTATTACCAGCAGCAGCAGCAGCAGCAGTGAGCGTGCGTTCAGCGCCGCTGGAAGAGTAATAGAGGAGAGGAGGACTGGACTGTCCCCTGAAACCGTGGATGCGATTCTTTTCCTTCATGATGCAAAGTGACTTAAAAAGACATGTTGCCATGTTAAGCGGCTGACTGTTTTTGTGTGATTGGACGTTTTTTTATTATTATCATGGGCGTAGAATTTAGTGGGGACGCTGGGGACATGTCCCCACCAATATCCACACCTCACGGTTGCGTAATTGCGCATCCTTGACGCAATATCTGTGATGTCCCCACCAATGTCCAAAACAAAAATACGCCCTTGATTATTATTATTCTTGGAATGGCCTGTTTTGGTCAATTTTATTTTAGTCAAGGCTTACTCGGGTAAGACAAGCTGTTTTCTCTGTTAATAATAGCGTAACTGTTTCTCCGCACTTCCGTGTGCTTATTGTTCCAATGGTTTTTATAGGCTACGTTTAATAATAAACACTGATATACGCTTTAACTGTTGAGTTGGTTTTTGTAGCCTATTCACTGGGATATAATTTGTAGTAGCCTATTCAACATTGATCTGATATGTAGCGAATGGATCAACTGTTAATCGCCGCGCAACTGCTCGTCACTCACTTCAGAAAATAAAAAACATTATTTAACTGCCTACAAAATGCTTCAAACATTTTCCTAAAATAACTTAAAATTGAAATGAAACTAAATATAACCACTTATGCCATTTAAAGTGCTCAAATAAGATCGGAAGTCTATAACTAGACTTGTCGCATCTGGGCAACAAGTCTAGTTTGCGACATTAGTCGCAAATATGGGAGGTTAAAAAAATGTCGGGCTTAATTTGGGCCTGAGAGTTCTAATAATGTGGCGGGCCGGGCCGGGCTGGGGCCTCACTCTCTCGGGCCAGGGCCGGGCTAGGGCCTACTTTCCAGGCCCGCGCAGTCCTCTACAGTACGTATTACTCCGCAAGGCTAGTATTACGCCGCGGTAGCCGTAATGCGCCGACAATCAATCAAGTATTACGCCGCAATGCGCCGACAATCCATCAAGTATTACGCCGCGGTAGCCGTAATGAGCCGACAATCCATCAAGCGGTGCGGCTTGACAGATGTTTGAGCGCCGTGTACCACATAAAATCGGTTCGAGGTTAATACATAAGGCGCACCGGATTATAAGGCGCACTGTCGATTTTTGAGAAAATTACAGGATTTTAAGTGCGCCTTATAGTCCGAAAAATACGGTATATGTATATATACAGTATATACAGTATATATCAGGAGTGCCTTGTATACATTCAGTGATCATGTTGTTTTTTGAGTAAAAAGAAAATGGAATGAATGAAAAGGATAGTAAGCTATTCTAGAGATGATCTGTGATGAGAGTCACATCACGCTCCTTTGAGCTTAGCAATGGGTTGCCAGTTTCTGTGGAGGTTTGTGAAAATCCTTCTTCCTGCCCCCTTGTGTGCACGTTAACATGACCTGGAAATATAAATGCAGGCATCGCTGCGAAGATCTGCGTCGCAATGTGGGCATTGGCAAACACACTGTACGTAGAACTGTAAAACCGTGACAGGGAAATGGAGCAGGTCGGGAAAAGGCCTGACAGGATAGGGAATGATATTTTTTTAATAACTAACAAATGCTCTAGTTATTAATATGACTTGTTATGACTTTCTTTCATTTGTATTTAATGCTGACTGTTCCTTCCAAATGTGACCTCTTGAGTTACGTACTGGTCATTTAGATGTTGAACTCGCCCATGGCTAAGAATGGGTGAGTAGTGGTGATCATCACAAAATATTGTCAGACCAACATGTTGATTGGGTATGCCCAAAGTTGCACACTGCATGTGTGTGTATGAATGCGCGTGTGTGTTTGTGTGTGTGCGCGCACACATGCTTCTGTAACATTCACACAACCATTCTACCGTGGCTGTACATACTGTATGTCACATAGCAAAGGCTTGTTCATAATACACACAGACACACACACACACACCACACACACACACACACACACACACACACACATATGCCTCAGGTGTTCAACTGTCAACAGTGAGGTATGTGAGTGGAGGGGGTGGGGGAGAGGGGAGGGAGGAGGGGGCGCCGGGGGTTTGACATGAACGCCGCTCCCTCGGCTCCTTTGTACGATGAAGGACAAATGACACGGTGCTACACAATGGACACGACGCCCACTGTGCGTTCCGGCTGAATTCCTGGGAAGGTGTAGTGGGGGGGGGGGGGATGGGGACAAGACAGGCCCTGTCAAGAGCTGTACCTCTGGCCGCTTGACTATAAATAATAAGCAAACAAGTTGTACGACCTGGGACAACAGCTGTTCGTTCGCCTGATGACGTAGGAGTGATTTACATTGTGCGTGTGTTTGCATGCGGGTGTGTTTACGCGGAGGGATTCTGTTTCTCTTTATGCATTCATGCACATATGCATGTCATCTGGAATTCCTGGTCACATTGGAAACAATAGAGCCATCATTCCAATATGACGTATCTAAATGAAACCATTCTTAAGAAGGGGGTGAATGACAATGGGTGATCATGGTGTTCTGCCTTAATATTCCCTGGGAATATAACACATTACATATCCACAATACCACACCAACATAATACATCCGACATGATTAAATAGTATTTTGGGTGGTGCAGCAGAACTGGTGCACCACAGGGCAGAGTTCTGGATCCTTTACTCTTTACTCTCACTACTTCCATAGATAGGCTATATACATGTAGATATCGCATTGGTCACTGCTGTTCATTGAAGTGATGCTTCAACGTGTGCATCGGTGACAAAGGCGGAGCCAGAGAAAGAAAATGGCGTCGAAACTGTGTGCATCTGTTCTTCCATCTTTAGATGCGTGTTCCCCAAGGACTGCCATCGTAATGTGTGGGCACAAGATCAGGTTCAATGAAGTGACGCCCCGGCTTTAGCGATAGACAAGGTCAAACAGAGTCACACTGAAGGATGCTGTTGACATGCCTCCATTTCCCCCTCCGATATGGATAAAGTAGCCATCTATCTCTTAACCTAATCCTCTGTCTCTGTTAATTGGGGCACCAGGGGTATTGTACATTCAGATATGAGGAGAGATCTGCTCATGCTCTGCAGAGTGAATTCTGAACAACGGATCCGGGTGGCACCACCCAAAATGGCCCTGTTTGCATCTGTCTGTCATGCTTCATCAAGACACCACTTAATGAAGGATGCAGTTAGTAAATTGGGTAGGGTTGTGAGTTGTGAGTTGTGAGTTTTGGGTAAGTAATGGCTTCAGAGATTCAGGTGGTGATTTCATGGGAATTTGGTTCATCAACACATTGGGATTATATAATAGGCTGTGAGCTATTTCTCCCTTGGAACTGAATCAATGTCAAAGTCTTGATGAATCCATACGCGTTCTGTGTCATACATCCAAAATCTTTCTTTGTGTGTCTGTTTGTGTGTGAGTTTGTGTGTGTGTGTGTGTGTGTGTGTGTGTGTGTACATGCTCACGACACAACTCCTCCTCAAAGTGGATTATAAACGGATAGACTTCACAACAGGAGGAAATCAAGACCTGATACAACTATCTTCTACAATAAGAAGTGTGCATACGTGTGTGTGTGTGTGTGTGTGTGTGTGTGTGTGTGTGTGTGTGTGGGATACATACAGGACAGTGGACGGCAGCGTATAAAAGAGCTGGACGGAGACAGGGGGTGGGGGGAAATGGTATTTATGGGTGGTGGTGGTTGGTTGGGGGGTAGGGGGGGGATGCTCAACAAAGCAATGGAGGCTGCGGGTGGTTGGTGGTGGCAGCGGGGGGTGGGACGGTGAAGAGAAGAAGCAGATGACCACGAGTGATACGATTGCGGGTGGGGCGAGTGTAGGCGGGCGTGGGGGGGGGGGGGTGGGGGGAGCGTGAAAGAAGGATAAATGAAAGGGAGAAAAGAAATAGGGGGAGAAGGAGGAGCCAAATAGAGATTGAAGTGTCTGACAGCATACGGTGGGATTAGAGTATTCACATGTGTCCGACCCAGCTGACAATAGCCGCCGCCGGATCGGCTTAGTGTCGGGGTTCACGCTGACTGGGTCGGCCCGCGGGGCCACAGCTCATGTCTCCCACAACAGGCAACACAGTGCCGCCTGGATCGAGATGCCTGGCGGGAATTTTCAGTTCATCGATAGTAAGGTAGAAGATATGTGAGTAGACGCATGGTTTGGGATGCAGCGTCATGCGTATTGTGTTGGTCTCCGCTGTCTACTATTGTGTCCGTTACTGTGAACACGTGTGGCCTTGTCGCCGGCGGGTTTCCATTCAGATCCTCCAACAATCACACCCATTATCTGCTGTAATAATAGGCTTCTGTAACCTATGACATTAACTGGGGTACATAACGGGAACTGGATGAATAGCCAGACACTGTACATTGACCTGCACAACATATTCTTCCGTATCAGGATTGCTTTCTATCATTGTTGTTGTTTGTGTGAAGTAATATCTGGTAATATCTCTACCACAAGTATGCGACAACACAAGCACATATCGTGGTATTACAACAACACTCTAAGAACACAATGCCCATTGTTGATACTTTTACTTGTTTCATTCTCTAAATTTGCATCCATATCATTTAAATTTAAATTCATATATAAAAATGAGATTGAATCCATTCCGATCAAAGTGTTACTGCGAGTATAACAGTGGGTTGTTGTGAGCAGGACTCTGGGGTACCTCGTGTTGGTCAGAGAGAGTGACAGCATCTTACTTCTACATATTATTCAATCTCAACATAAACGGTTTCATTTTGACATGTCAAGATTAGTTTAAGTTGCATCACAGACATCAAAACAAGAGTAACAGTGGCTGTTTATTCCTCTTAGATGGTGGCTTCATAACTCAGCATTGATTATAATTTTGTGTTTTTTTGTTGTACTATGTGCTTGGGTATGGTCCGGACATTGTAATTTAAATAAACAATGATAAATAGCATCATAAAAGGAAGAGTGTTATATACATACGTTTTTATTTTGGTAGAGTATGGCTTAATATCTTGTAAGGCTCCATATCCAGTATCGCATGAATAATATAGGAGATCATAATGGACTTTATTTGTGTTAGCTATGCCTTCCTTTATAAGCTGGTTTACACTGATTTTTTTGCAGGGTCTGCCTTACCCAGTAAATGTCCTACTGTAATTCACACAGAAGAAATAATGCATGAACGAAAGAGGCAGTTGTGGAAAGTAAAAAAAGTAATAAGCATTCACTTTATAGTCCGTAAACTTTTTCCAGACTGCAAAATTTTACAATAATATTTTTCATCGGTTGATAAAAAAAAGAGCAGCAAAAGCATCCTGTTTGAAAAGCTCTCACCTGTTTGTACACCTGTTACTTGTTTATTTCAAAGTATAGTCTAGGCTTTGCAGTTTGTTTGCAGTTTTATGCCATAGAATCAAGGTTCTTACTATGGTGTAAAAAATATATAATAATTGAATTAACACCACACGCTCACACACACATAGACCCACACAATGTCACATACACTTTACATAATGAGACCAATCATTTAATGTACATCCTTATTCCATTACCCTATAATTTCCTTACTTATCTTACTAATCATACTTATCTTCCCCTCTTTCTTAATTGCCTTCGATCATTGTTATAGTGTTTAGTTTCTGTCGCGTCTCGGTCAATATGTGGAAATATGTGTACAACCGCATAAAGACCTTGAAATGGTGTGCCTCAGGTAACTCTGTATTGCATTCCAAGCAGCTCATGTTACTGTGGATGCACCCTGGCTATCCTGTTGTCTGAGTGGAATGCACAGGTTGTTGTCAATGCAGACTGCAAAGTATGCACATTGCAGGAGTGTTTGAAAAGCTGCGTTTTTTTTAACATTTGCCTCATAGCAAATTACGCATAGAATAAAGTAATGGCTAAACAATATATATAGCAGTCCACCTCACGTATATAACAGAGCTCATTAAAAACATCCAGCGATTCTACACAGATCAACCTGGCACTAAATGAGGCATGCAAACAATCTAATATCATTTGAATATCCCGTGGCTACTCAGCCACTGACTCCACCGCACATCATTATGATATACATAAAGTATATAATAGTTGTCATTCCACAAAGTTGGATTTTATATTGTGAGAACTAGAACTATAGCCAACTTACATCTTGTCCAACCTTCTACTCAGCCAGTATTTGCTCACATCTTTTGTATTCCACATTGTAAAATATGACAAGCATTGTTTCTGAATTCACATGTCAAAAGTGACAAAATACTTGTTCCCTGGTCTTTGATAAATCTATTTGAAGGTAAGCAATGCCACATTTATAGTATTGACTTATGTTAATTCATAATGTCAAATGATTGTCTACTTTAAACAAGACTCTATCAGATTGTATCATATCCCATCAAATCGTATTGAATCGTATCGAATCGTATCGAATCCTACTGAATCGAATCGAACCGAATCGTTCCATTTTAAAAATGTATCGTCCCTGAATCGTATCGTACGCTCATGTATCTAAGATACATATAGGAATCTAAATCCCTAAATGTGTGCATATATAAAGGAATGTTTGGTTAAATAAACGTGAGCATAGTATCAACTAAACTAAAACAGTATCATTATGTGCAAACCATCTTTTGTCATTTTGCTCAAACTTGATTGCACTCTCTTTGCACCACCCTCCACCTCCCCTTTTCATTCACACCCACATGGACATTTGGGAGCAGACAAACATTTTGCATTAAGTATTGTTGCTCTCACGCTGGGCCCCAGGCTGTGGGATGCCTGATTTGGGAGTCCCATTCCCATCTGTTGTATGTATTTACATTGGGCCAAGTTCACGTCCATACCCCGTTGTACAACCAGAAGTGCTGTTATATCCACTTTCTTAAGGTGGGATAGCTTGCTTCCACTTACACGCCTTTTTAAGCATACCTACCAGGTGTATCGTGCACAGCCCCCAAAATGGGTGCCGTGAGAAAAGGGAAGTGATCTTTTTTTTTGGTGTAAAAACTTTCAAAGCCCAAATATGTTGCATATTAGTTGCATTTGCATTTGTTGCATGCTCACAGCGCCTGTAGTGTTTGTGTGCCAGGGGAGTAATCAGCCCCAGAATCTGCATGAAAATTGAATCCCATTCTGTGAATGAATAAACGTGATCACTCTTAGTTTTTTCTTCTTCCCTTCAATGATTTTAATGTTTTGGTATTAGTGCATTCACCACCTGTTTGCCAAGTCCCTCGACAGAAACATCTGAAAATATATGCAGTTAATTGAACAATACAATGAAATATTTGTAAATACAGCTCCAATATATATACAGTACGTATATACTCTGACTTGGTCACATCCAGGGAGATGTTGATGTGTGGGTGCTGAAATGCATTTGTTTGCCTTTTGTATTCCTTCATTTGCATATGCATATGATCGACTGATCATTTGCTAATCATTTGAAAATGCTTGACCGCAGCAGTTGTGTTGAAACATGGAAGGGAAAATCTCAATGTTGTCGTCTGCTAACATCTACCTGCACAATAAATAGTTTCAAGCATCTTCCTGTACAGGGCCTCGCAAATGATACAGAGCATTTATACAGCACTTTTGTATGCCAGATATTCAACTAACTTCCAACAGATTTTCAGAGGACATAACTTGCACAAATGGCATTGATTTAACACAATACTACAATCTTAGTTTTAACAATCAGTCTCGTCTTCCACTGTGAAGTAAAGACTGTCTGCGGGCGTCAAAGGTGAGTGGGTGGATTCTGTCCCCTAGGCTTCATTGTGTGTGTGTGTGTGTGTGTGTGTGTGTGTGTGTGTGTGTGTGTGTGTGTGTGTGTGTGTGTGTGTGTGTGTGTGTGTGTGTGTGTGTGTGTGTGAGAGAGTTGCTTTCCCTGGCCAAGCACATTGACAGCAGCACCAATGATCTGAGAAAATGAAATGAGTCAACCAAATGACCCGGGCCAGGCGGGTCATGTTGATGGTACAGTTAGGACACTCGAGAATTGTGCTTTTGTTTTGTCCAATCATGTTTGGATTCTCTAAACAGTATTATTACATCATTTGTAGTTGGAAGTTGTGTTTGTGTCTGTTATTGTTTCGTCATATTGAGTTTAACAAATGGAGTAAGCTCGAACTACTCACGACAGATATGTGTTGCGTTAATATTGTAGATTATTGCATTTGTAACTGAATCTATGAATAAATAGAAAGATAGATAATAAAGAATGTTTGCGCTATATTGATTTCTTTCTCGTAGTATTACAAAGTGTTCATGATATACAGTTTTGGGATCCCAATACAGTATCATTAAATCATTATACATTTTGTATCGCCTCCATCCAACAGCCATAGTATGTGGAGCTTATTTGGCAAATATCACCTTGTTGTAGTTCACCCTCCTGCTAAAGTGATCCAACTGCTATCTGCCCATCCCACCATTGGCTTATGTAATGGTATAGTTCATTAGTTCTGCAGCATTTCAACACGCAAAGCAACTATTTTATATGGCAAAGTAGGTTTAGATCCTTACCAAATCCACCATATCTTTACCTTAAAAGGCCTTATTTTACCACCAGGTGTGAGTGTGATTAGCCATTACGAGCTGTTTCTAAATTGTCATTTGACTAAAACTGTCATTGTGAGTGTCCACCCAGATGTGTGCTGACTAGATCAGACTAGCAGCCTACCCAGTTGACTGTACCAACGAATTGATGACAATTTTAGTCACATGACAATTTTGAAATGGCTTCATGCTCTCACCTAGTGGTATAAAAGGACCCCTTTAACCTTTCCCTTCTTAAGGACTATTTTGGTGTAATATTGTCTGAACTGAACACCATTGTCTTCCCTTGTGTGTCATTGGACATTTTTTCATACAATGTCCAATCAGAAACAGTAAGCGATGCTCTGGGCTAATGTCTGTTGCTGTAAAGTAATTAAGTCATTTTGGCAACATTAACCGGCAACCTAGTTGATGCCTGATGGATCAAGCAATCTTGCAGTCTCAAGGAGACTCTTTTTACACATTTTCAGCATATGACTGGCAGTGAACAAAGCTTCTTAAGGTAGGATGAGGGATACTAACTTTTCCAATCCAGGTGATCTCTAATAATAGTAAGACTCAATTGATATGGTCAGTTAATTTATATGTCACTAATCTAACACCTAACACATAATCAAATAACCCCCCGACCATAATGTAATATAATAATTGTATGCTCAACGTTTTTTTGTCCAACAGGAATTCAATAGAAGAAGAAGAAGAAGAAGATCTTTATTGGTCCACACATATTGGTTACACAACACACAGCGGGAAGTGACGGCCGCCAAACACAAACGCCCCCTCCAGGGGCAGCCAGGAGCAGTGGGCAGCCATCTCGACGGCGCCCGGGGACCAACAGCTCCAGCTTTTACGTCCACATCTTGGTCAGGGATGTGGACAGGAGAGGCGATCTTCACATGTTTTTAATTGGGGTTCTTTTGCTCCGTAAGGAGACCCCGCGGAGCACGGGGAGAACATGCAGTTTCTCTTATAAAGAATTGACCCAACAATCATATCTAAAATTTTCAAATGTCGATAGACCACTTATGTCTGGCAATGTTGATGCCATGCTCTCTATATAGTCAACTTTTCGGTTCTTATTTCAGCTGGTGGCTCGATGATCCCAGCACATCTGGTTATTAAGGCAGGTCAAAATAACAAAATTATAAATAAGAAAATGTGGGACCAATAAAAGCTTTAGGTTTAGGACCCTATTGATTTAATAGGGTGGAGACCAGAGGCCAGTGTCGACATACAATGCAGTGATGGAGAGAGAGAGCTTCCTGCATGTCCACTTGAATGCACCTCACCGCAGGCTGCTGACAGGAGTAATTGCTTATATTCACTGACTCATAAAATATATTTGCCTCCCTCCCAGACACTGTTTCTCTACCTGCTGAGTAAGACAAATATCACTGGACAAAGTGGCATCGCACCCTCTGGGATAAAAATGGGTCTGTGAATTAAAGGATCCGAGGTTCAGGTCAACTGGAGTTGAGCGTGCAACTCAGACCATATGTTCTAAAGCCTTTTAGGATAAACTGTGTCTCCCTTCGATCATGAAGAAGAATCACAACTAAATGCCCCCCACCATCTCCCCTCAACCCTATTCCCCCTCATCTCTTTCAGACTACCTCTCCAACTCACCCCCCACACTCACACATTTCATCAACACATCACTCATGACAGGCACATTCTCCACCCTGCAGGCTCCTCTCTGCAACAACAAAAAATGCTCACAGAATCGTTCACTGACAGACAACTACAGATTCGTCTTTAGCCTTTTATTTAATCCAAAACATTTGTCATCACTCCATATAGACTGCTGACTCAAGCCTTGAGCTGCTGGTAAGTTATCAGTTCTCTATCGGTTCTCTTCCGATAGAGAACCCCGTCACAGGTCCCCAGGTGGTTTGAATCGTACTTCTCTGCTGCAGGGTGTCACGGAGAGGTGAGGCGAGGTGTCCAAGTCACGTCAGGTGAAAAGTGATGTTCCACAAGGGTCAAGTGTTGGCCCTCTTCTTGTCTTGTCGCTGTACACATCCTCAGTGATCAGTGAGGTGTGTGGATTCTCCTACCACTGTTATGGCCAATGACACTCAGTTCAACTCCCCCCCGCCCCCCAGAAAACACCACAGCCTCAGCACGTATTTTGGTGTGCCTCTTGGGCATCACTGTCTGGATGAAATGCGTCACCATCACCTCAACCTGTCTAGTTCTAGTCATCCCTGGAGAGTCCATCTCACATTACATTGTTGTCGCGCCGTCCACCTCTGCCTCCTAGTGGTGGCCAGCTGTGCTGTCCCCCCCTCTCCCTGTCTATGCCTGTGTGTATAGGTGGGTGTGGCTTCCAGTTCCCGGTTCCTGATCACGTCATCGATTAATCTCTCTGCCTAAACAACCTGGTGTCAAACTACTTCATCATCTTGCAGTATAACAAGCCCAGTTTTCCACTCACCATCGTCAGATTGTTGTCTTCACTCAGTGGTAGTCACGTTTCAGATTCTACAAGCATCTATCTAGTTCTTCCTGATTGTTAATATGTTGTTGTATCCTTGTTTTTCCTCCCAGTGACCCAGTGTTCGCTTTTGTCAGGTTATTCCTCGTTATGCCCATTACCAACCACCACCTGCCTGACTACCAACCCATTGCTGAACCACCGCCTTTGCCTTTCTCTTTTGACCTCTTTTGACCCTTTTGTAAAAGACCCAGGTCTTCGTTTATACCTCATCATAGTCCTTGTGCTGCGCATTTAGGTTCACCTGTACTCTCGAACCTAACAATTGTGTGACCTTCCATTTTGACTTGAGGATTGTAAATGTAACAACAAGGACATTCTCTTTCAACACATTGGCATATACTGTATGCACCATGACTGTAATTGCCGAGAAGACTGCATTGACGATGCCATTTGTTTAGAAAGATTTAATCCAATTTGAATAAGCTGGCAGTCAGCAATGTGCAGATGTAAAGATACAGCTACTGCGGGCGATCCAGAGGTCATGTGGTATCTCAAGACATCCAGACGACCAGACATCCAGCGCTTGAAGTCCCCTAACGTGCTCTGGCATATGGGTTCTTATGAGCCATATGGAATCACAGTTGATGGATGCACTGATGCTGTTCAGTAACTGCTTGCAATACACATAATGACCCAAAAGTAATAGCCGATTACGTCCTCCAAACCATTACACTGTGGGCACCCGGTACCAAAAACACAAAGGTTCAGATTTTTGTGTTGTTGATAATCCGACCTATTTAGCTGATATAGATACCAAATAGCTTCTCTGGAACGCCTACCAGTGTAGCCATCGATATATGTACATCTGCCCATTTACTGCTGGTCTGCTCTACACAAATGGACTTTTGAAGTGCCATATCATATCAGGCACAAAGCCTGTGTGCAGACTAATGAGTTCCTTTAAACATTTCTATTCAAAAATTATATTATTATATTATTTGTATATTATTTTGATTTTCATTTCAAAATAATTTCATTTAATAAAATTTCATTTTGAATCTCAAGATTATTCTCATATCACTGCCTAATTAAAAAAAAAACCTATAATAATAATAATAATAAAAACAAAACCCCACTAACGATAAAAAAGGAATGAGAATGATCGAAATCAAAACCTGGAGTGTTGGAGAGACCTTTCTAACATGTCAGACAGGCTGAATGAATCCTCATAGTAGTTTTGTGAGACGATACAAAAACCTGCTCGGGTCATCATATTCTAGAAAGTACTACCGGCCAAACACATCCACAGATGATGCTGTCTCCCAGGTAATACACAGCTCCCTCTCTCATCTTGACAGTTGGAAGGGGGGCTATGTGAGAATGTTGTTTAGTTCTGCTTTCAACACCAGACTGGCTGGCAAGCTGATTGAGCTGGGACTGAACACCCTCCTGTGCACCTGAATCCTGGACTGCCTGACCGTCAGGCCTCAGGTCATCAGGGTGGGCAGACACACCTCCAGACCCCTCACCCTGTACACAGGATCTCCCAGGGTTGCGTCCGCAGCCCCATACTGTATTCCCTGTACACATATGACTGTGTGGCCAGGTCCAGCTCCAACACCATTGTCAAGTTTGCCGATGACACAGTGGTGGGGGCCTGATCTCCGGTAACGATGTGAAGGCCTACCTAGAGAAAGTTGCTTCATGCTGAATGTCTCCAAAACTAAGGTGCTGATTGTGGATTTTAGGAGGACACAACAACATCAGAGGACTTACACCACTGGGGATTAATGACACTGCTGTGGAGAGGGTGAGCAGCTTCCTGATGATCCCAGCACATCTGGTTATTAAGGCAGGTCAAAATAACAAAATTATAAATAAGAAAATGTGGGACCAATAAAAGCTTTAGGTTTAGGACCCTATTGATTTAATAGGGTGGAGACCAGAGGCCAGTGTCGACATACAATGCAGTGATGGAGAGAGAGAGCTTCCTGCATGTCCACTTGAATGCACCTCACCGCAGGCTGCTGACAGGAGTAATTGCTTATATTCACTGACTCATAAAATATATTTGCCTCCCTCCCAGACACTGTTTCTCTACCTGCTGAGTAAGACAAATATCACTGGACAAAGTGGCATCGCACCCTCTGGGATAAAATGGGTCTGTGAATTAAAGGATCCGAGGTTCAGGTCAACTGGAGTTGAGCGTGCAACTCAGACCATATGTTCTAAAGCCTTTTAGGATAAACTGTGTCTCCCTTCGATCATGAAGAAGAATCACAACTAAATGCCCCCCACCATCTCCCCTCAACCCTATTCCCCCTCATCTCTTTCAGACTACCTCTCCAACTCACCCCCCACACTCACACATTTCATCAACACATCACTCATGACAGGCACATTCTCCACCCTGCAGGCTCCTCTCTGCAACAGAAAAAATGCTCACAGAACCTTTCACTGACAGACAACTACAGATTCGTCTTTAGCCTTTTATTTAATCCATTTGTCATCACTCCATATAGACTGCTGACTCAAGCCTTGTGGTGGCTAAGAGCTGCTGGTAAGTTATCAGTTCTCTATCGGTTCTCTTCCGATAGAGAACCCCGTCTCAGGTCCCCAGGTGGTTTGAATCGTACTTCTCTGCTGCAGGGTGTCACGGAGAGGTGAGGCGAGGTGTCCAAGTCACGTCAGGTGAAAAGTGATGTTCCACAAGGGTCAAGTGTTGGCCCTCTTCTCGTCTTGTCGCTGTACACATCCTCAGTGATCAGTGAGGTGTGTGGATTCTCCTACCACTGTTATGCCAATGACACTCAGTTCAACTCCCCCCGCCCCCCCCCAGAAAACACCACAGCCTCGGCACGTATTTTGGTGTGCCTCTTGGGCATCACTGTCTGGATGAATGCGTCACCATCACCTCAACCTGTCTAGTTCTAGTCATCCCTGGAGAGTCCATCTCACATTACATTGTTGTCGCGCCGTCCACCTCTGCCTCCTAGTGGTGGCCAGCTGTGCTGTCCCCCCCTCTCCCTGTCTATGCCTGTGTGTATAGGTGGGCGTGGCTTCCAGTTCCCGGTTCCTGATCACGTCATCGATTAATCTCTCTGCCTAAACACCTGGTGTCAAACTACTTCATCATCTTGCAGTATAACAAGCCCAGTTTTCCACTCACCCATCGTCAGATCGTTGTCTTCACTCAGTGGTAGTCGTGTTTCAGATTCTACAAGCATCTATCTAGTTCTTCCTGATTGTTATTATGTTGTGTATCCTTGTTTCCTCCCAGTGACCCAGTGTTCGCTTTGGTCAGGTTATTCCTCGTCTGCCCATTACCAACCACCACCTGCCTGACTACCAACCCATTGCTGAACCACCGCCTTTGCCTTTCTCTTTTGACCTCTTTTGTAAAAGACCCAGGTCTTCGTTTATACCTCATCATAGTCCTTGTGCTGCGCATTTAGGTTCACCTGTACTCTCGAACCTAACAATTGTGTGACCTTCCATTTTGACTTGAGGATTGTAAATGTAACAACAAGGACATTCTCTTTCAACACATTGGCATATACTGTATGCACCATGACTGTAATTCCCGAGAAGACTGCATTGACGATGCCATTTGTTTAGAAAGATTTAATCCAATTTGAATAAGCTGGCAGTCAGCAATGTGCAGATGTAAAGATACAGCTACTGCAGGGCGATCCAGAGGTCATGTGGTATCTCAAGACATCCAGACGACCAGACATCCAGCGCTGAAGTCCCTAACGTGCTCTGGCATATGGGTTCTTATGAGCCGATATGGAATCACAAGTGCATGGATGCACTAGATGCTTTCAGTACTAGCTTGCCAATACACATAAATGAACCCAAAAGTAATAGCCGATTACATCCTCAAACCATTACACTGTGGGCACCCGGTACCAAAAACACAAAGGTTCAGATTTTGTGTTTGTTGATAATCCGACCTATTTAGCTGATATAGATACCAAATAGCTTCTCTGGAACGCCTACCAGTGTAGCCATCGATATATGTACATCTGCCCATTTACTGCTGGTCTGCTCTACACAAATGGACTTTTGAAGTGCCATATCATATCAGGCACAAAGCCTGTGTGCAGACTAATGAGTTCCTTTAAACATTTCTATTCAAAAATTATATTATTATATTATTTGTATATTATTTTGACTTTCATTTCAAAATAATTTCATTTAATTGAATTTCATTTTGAAATCTCAAGATTATTCTCATATCACTGCCTAATTAAAAAAATAAAACCTATAACAATAATAATAATAAAACAAAACCTCACTAACGATAAAAAAGGAATGAGAATGATCGAAATCAAAACCTGGAGTGTTGGAGAGACATGTCTCTCTAACATGTCAGACAGGCTGAATGAATCCTCATAGTAGTTTTGTGAGACGATACAAAAACCTGCTCGGGTCATCATATTCTAGAAACTACTATACGACAATAGTTCACCTGCCGGCCAAACACATCCACAGATGATGCTGTCTCCCAGGTAATACACAGCTCCCTCTCTCATCTTGACAGTTGGAAGGGGGGCTATGTGAGAATGTTGTTTAGTTCTGCTTTCAACACCAGACTGGCTGGCAAGCTGATTGAGCTGGGACTGAACACCCTCCTGTGCACCTGAATCCTGGACTGCCTGACCGCCAGGCCTCAGGTCATCAGGGTGGGCAGACACACCTCCAGACCCCTCACCCTGTACACAGGATCTCCCAGGGTTGCGTCCGCAGCCCCATACTGTACTCCCTGTACACATATGACTGTGTGGCCAGGTCCAGCTCCAACACCATTGTCAAGTTTGCCGATGACACAGTGGTGGGGGCCTGATCTCCGGTAACGATGTGAAGGCCTACCTAGAGAAAGTTGCTTCATGCTGAATGTCTCCAAAACTAAGGTGCTGATTGTGGATTTTAGGAGGACACAACAACATCAGAGGACTTACACCACTGGGGATTAATGACACTGCTGTGGAGAGGGTGAGCAGCTTCAGGTACCTGGGAGTCCACATTGCAGAGGATCTGACTTGGACTACACACATTGACACTCTGTGAGGAAGGCGAAGCAGCTCCTTTACTTGACGTTTGGGCATTAATTTACACAGGTTTTTCAAATTTTTCTCTGAGCTCATCTCACATTTGGGGGATTCAACAGGGTTTAAACACAAGCCAATGCAACATTGGACAGTGCAATCAATTATTACAAATAATTAAACGTGAACATAACGTAAACAGTAATCATCAAAACACCTACCTTTTATCTCTAAGATCGCAATCAAATAAAACGGCTCACTTACTATTTGCAGCAGCAGCCTTGTCATTATTGACATTCCCTCCTCCTTGGCTACTTGCACATTTATTGATTCCTCAATTTCGTTTTGTAAACCGAATCTATATCTAGTGAAATATGACATTACAAGAACATTACACTGTATCCCGAATTCCAGGTCAGGCCGTCAATTACAGAACATTTGTTCTGAGTACATACATTGTACTCTTAACAATTCTCAATGAGTTATTAACTCATTGAGAATGATTAGTGGAAACTCACTGACATTTTATTGTGATCTATTTCAAACAATGTTGATGTTGATTATTGGTTTCCTTTTGCATATTCTTCAGAGAAAACAAAATTCATTGAAAAGAGAAAAACCTACTGGCTATTGCTTCACATTTACATTCACATTTACATTTAGGGCATTTGGCAGACGCTTTTATCCAAAGCGACTTACAAAGAGTACATTTGTTGATGGAGACAGCAATATATCACTGTGGTACATAAAGATAGGAATAGAGCTGTTTTCGAGCATTCATAATTACGAGACGAATAGAACGAGTTTCGTAATTGCTAAGTTGCCTGCATAAGTAGCTGGGATAAGAGCAGACATGTAATTCTGAGCATGCTAGCAACATCTAAGAACATACATCATGCCAAGCAATGCTAAGTGCTATTAATAAATGCCAAGACGTACAAACACGCAAGTTAGTGCTAGGGATTTACAGAGGAAGGCGGGGGGGGGGGGGGTTATGCAGAGTCCAGGTGAACTCTGAACAGGTGGGTCTTGAGTCTCTTCCGGAAGTTGACAACCGACTCGGCCATCCTGACATGGGCCGGGAGCTCATTCCATCATTGCGGAGCCAGAACAGTGAGTATTCACAAGAGCTTCACAATGTGCCGTCCAAAATAGATTATAAAGACAGACATAAACTTCTGTAGCCCTTTACTTTTCAGTATTTATTTGCAATTCTTGATAAAGGAGTGTTCATAATCAGGGACCAACCAAAGAGACGTGGAGTAAGTAGAACCCAGTACAAAGAACATCTTTCAACTAGAACAGTTAGAAAGAGTGTGAAAACCCATAGGATTGCTTGCTAAAGTCTCAATGCTGAAGGCATGCCCTTTTTTGAAACAATTGAAATGACAGACCCATGCAATAACCATAAACTCTCCCAGCCATGCAAGCTGTCATCTCTGCCCTTTTACTCTCTTGGCTATTTTAATCCCATCAAAAGTGCCCTGCCAAAGGCAGTGTGGCCCACAGCATGAACCCTGTCCATGCTCTCCATCAAGTATATTATCATGTAGGGGGCTTAACACAGTTTGGATGCCAGCAGACTGGGTCATGATGGCCACTATGGTGCAGAACTAAAATAATGCACTATGCCAGTGATCAGGGGCGGATTTAGATATGGGCGACATGGGCAGGCGCCCAGGGCGGCATCTTCGCAGGGCGGCAAGGGGCGCCCGCAAAAAAAATAAAATCTTGATTTATTTTCATTTTTTTGACGGGTGACATTTGCACGTTCTGTTCGCTCATTTGCGCATCACATCAATGATATCATGTCCAGTATGTGAGCAGGCTACGCTACTGCCTGCTGGGAAGCTCTCAGACTTACACACAGAAGTAGGAGATGGGGATGGGAGGGGGGACTGAAAGCCCGAGGTAGGGGGAGAGGGGGGGGGGGGAGGATCTGTCAAAAATGCGACCAAATAAAATGTATATAGTTTTATATTTCTCCAGATTGAAATTGAATAATAATTTATTTGGGGTGGGGCGGGGGGGGTGCCCAGGGCACCATACAAGCTAGAACTGCCACTGCCACAGTGATTCCCAACTGGTGGGTTGCCACTCAAATGCAGAGCATATGCCAAACCTTAATCTTAACAAAGAAGACCATTAATTTACTAATGTTTCAATGGCTGACTATTTTATTGCATATGACCCCAATTGTTGCAGCTTTTGTTTGCTAACATTACATGAATGCATTGTTGATTACTGCAATATTGGTAAATACATTATTTTTGGGTCATGATTTAATGATTAATGTGGGTCCTTAAACTAGACCAGTTAAGAACCCTTGGTCTATGCCATCTTTGTTAGTCTGTCTCTGTCCCCCTCAAGGGTGATTTATGTTTTGGGATTTTTGCCCCCCCTGTTGGACTGTATCATTATTATTTACCACGTCTCTTTGTGTTTCTGACTCCGCCCCCACCTGGCATAGGTTTCCTCTTTCCTTGTGTTTTTCCCAGAATTTTTTAGAATGGTTGGCCCTTAAGTGGGCTAATGTAAGGACTACCTGGGGAGTGATACTCACTGTGTACACCGAGAAGCGACCCCTACAATATTTGCAGTCAGAACATATTTTTTTCTCCTACTACCTGAGTTACACGCCAGATGTGTGAGACCCCTGGGGTTAGCACTGGGGCATCTTAGTGTGGCCTCCTTGGCAGAATACAAGAGGCTGACCAGGAGCTGGCCCAGATGCCAGAGTGGGTACAGAGTGAGGTTGAGCCGACTGAAGTGTAGTGGTAGCAGTTAAGGAGGACGTGCTGACAGGTGGTGTTGAACTGGGGGCGGCTGCAGCTTCAGGAAGATATCTTGGTGCAATGAAAGCCTTGAAAGTGGAGGTCCTGAACACAGGTTTCTGCCAGCAAGAACGGGTCCTGAACAGGACCTTGGCAGGGGAGTGTCTGCAGCGTGTACTGGGCCTGGGATAGTCTGTCCCTCGGACATCCTGCAGAGGGATACCCACATGTTCTGGTTAGGGTGCACTTGTTCTCCAAGTATGCTTTTTTCCCTGCAGAAAATGTCTGAAAATGTCTGTTGTTCAGTTGTTTTGCTCATCAAGTCAGGTCTACCCTTTTCTTTTTTGACATGAGACTTTTCTCTAGCTCTCAAAATAACTGATCGTGCTGACCCACAGTGTGGGTGGCTTAACCGATGCTAATTAATGCAGGTGTTTTTTGCTGCTTCCAGAGCAAACAGAAAAAAGCACTATACAGATAAAACCCATAAAATAGGAAAGAAAAAGTCACATTAATTTGCTCGTGTCTTCACACACATAATGCTGTTCCTTCATAATGAATGCTTTGACATTAAAACAATCAAAACCTATTTGAAATGAAAGAAAAATCGATCTGATCCAAACAATACAAAATGCCCTCAATCTTATTAGCAGTACAGTTCAGATACATAAACTACATCATCAACTTCTAATCATTACAATGTATTTGGCCCAGCACCCTGTGCAGCTATATATGTCTTGCATGTGAATATACCCTGTAGCTGATTTCTATGTTGTTGTTAGTGTGAGGACATGTGTAGACAGTCAGACACACAGCCCTGTTCTGCTAACAAGCCCAGCGGTAACAAGCACTATGCTAATCGGTGTCCTAATGAAAGCATATCTCCAGGCCCGATACGGTAGGAGAATAAATGCCTTCATTTAACTCAGCATGGGGCCACTGGTGCTAGGGAAATGTAATTTTTAAATACACAAGCCCTGTAGTACGGCTTGGGCTTTTCAAGGGAAAAGTATTTGTTGTGAATTGTCATTGAGTAAGCGGACTAAAAACACACCCAGTAAACAATGGTGACAACGGCAGCAGTGTTGTTTCTGTGCAGAAGTACATGTGCACTCGCTGTTACTCAGAAAGACCTGTTGTGACTCCACACGCCATGCATCGTACTTTTTATTTCTGAAATATATTTTTTGCTTTCACTTCCATTAATAAACATTTTGGAACATAAATACTCAAAACGAAAGTGTCTGTCAAATCAGTGTTGTCTTTTGTGCAAAAGCTTAATGTCACAGATGTGCTTGTTGTAAAGACCAAACGAACCCACCCTGCTTCCTGCTTTGCCTCATCATTTATTCGGCATATTGTAGAGGACTCATGACATAATTCACCATATGGTTATGTGTGCATTCTACATGCAGTGTTACGGTTGTGTGTGTGCGTTCTACCTGCAGGGTTTTGGTTTGCTTGTCAGTGTTCAGAGAGACGGGCCCTTTAAGGAGTGACGTACAACACCGGTCAGGTTGTTATGGAGTCGGGTTCCACGGACTTGTCCTGAGTTGTCCTGACTTGTTCTGATGTGTTCTTACTTAGTTTGGCTGACTGAATAAACGACACGCAAGTTTGTGTCTCATGAGAAATTGTCTTGCTGGATTTATTCGCAATTTCCACACTGGGGGCCCCCGACGTTTCTCTGCTGGACGTATCGAGAATCCACGAACATGACTACCAATGCAAGCCGTCACAGGCCTGATTTCCTTTTCCTCCAACTTTTTTTGAGACAGCTGCCTTCTCAGGTACGGGCTGCTTAGGTCAAGACCGCCATCATGGATTGCTGGGATCTTGCTTTGCTCAGGAGGCCAATACATTTTTTCTGGTGGGCCAGAAGCACTGTACAGGCCACGTTTTGTCCTGCAGCCATTTCACCGTCACCTGGGGACACGATGCTCACCGCCATGGCAGCAACTCCTCAGCAGTGGTGGGAGACCAGCCTGTGTTACTACCATGAAAGGTTTGGACACAAAGCCAATCGTTGCAGCTCTCCGTGTAGTTTCAGCAGGGCAGGAAATGCTGGGGCCGGTGCTCAGTACTGGCCATGAGCGTCGGCCAGGCTGGCAGGCTGTTCATGGAGGACACCCTCTCCGTGTCCTGGTCGTTTCTTGTGTGACACGGGCGCAGAGAGTAGTGTCCTGCCCGCATCTAGAGCAGGACACATATTGACCGATGGACACGGCCGCCCCATGGAAGCTGCTAACGGCAGCCCCATCTGCACTTTGTGGAGCTGTGTTTCGGAGAGTAGCGGTTTGGCTGGGACTTTGTCACAGCAAAGTTTGCTTTTCCTCTCCTCGGCGCAGATTTCCTGTGTACTTATGGACTGCTGGTGGATGTCAAAAAACGTTGTTTGATCGATGCTGTCACCTTCTGTTCATATGCGTGCACTGTGGGGCAGACTCGACCCAGCCAAGCTCACTGTCACCAAGGGCAGAGTGTCACGGTCTCGACCGTGTCTCCGGGCGCACGGTGTTGGTGAGCGTGGCTCCGGGCTCCGGTGCCGCCCCAGCGTCACCAATCAATCTCTCTATAAAAACCCTGACTTTCCACCCACTTGGCATCGGAGCATTATCGTCCCGGCTGGACCGCAGCAGCCCCTGCCGGTTCCTGCTGCTAGGTCGCAGTCCTCCCTGGTCCCGGTCCCGGCTGGACCGCAGCAGCTCCTGCCGGTTCCTGCTGCTAGGTCGCAGTCCTCCCTGGTCCCGGTCCCGGCTGGACCGCAGCAGCCTCCGGTTCCCGCTGCCAGGTCGCAGTCATCCCGGGTTCCGGTCCCGGCTGGACTGCAGCAGTCCCTCCCGGTTCCTGCTGCTAGGTCGCAAGCCATCCCCGGTTCCGGTCCCCTGCCTACCTGTCTACCGGCTCCTGTATCTGCCTACCTGCCTGCCGGCCCCTGCATCTGCCTGCCGCGCTCACCACCCGTCCCGCTGGCTTCACTCCCGTTTCCTCATGTATTCTGTAAATAAACACCCCCTATTGCATAAACTCTGAGTCTGGGTCTTGCGTTTGGGTCCTCCACCGCACAGTGCCTCTGCATAATTCGTAATTTTGACAGCCCATGGGCTTCACCCCTCCACATCATCCCAAAGCCTGACGGTGGGTGGCGCCCGTGTAGCGATTAACAAATGCTAGGTCGCAGTCCTCCCTGGTCCCGGTCCCGGATGGACCGCAGCAGCCTCCGGTTCCTGCTGCTAGGTCGCAGCCATCCCCGGTTCCGGTCCCGGCTGGACCGCAGCAGCACCTGCCGGCCCCTGCTGCTGGGTCCACAGCCATCCGTGGTCCCGGTCCCCGCTGGACCACAGCGCCCTCCGGTTCCCTGCTGCTAGGTCGCAGCATCCCTGGTCCCGGGTCCCGGCTGGACGCCAGCAGTCCCTGCCGGTTTCTGCTGCCAGGGTCGCAAAGCCATCCCCGGGTCCCGGTCCCGGGCTGGACCGCAGATGCCTCCGGTTCCTGCCTGCCTAGGTCGCAGCCATCCCGGGGCCCCGCTCCGGCTGGACCCGCAGCGGCCTCCGGTTCCTGCTGCTAGTTTCGCAGCCAATCCCCTGGTCCCGGTTCCCTGGCTGGACCCAGCAGCCCCTGCCGGTTTCCTGCTGCTAGGCTCGCAGCCATCCCCGGGTCCGCGGTCCCAGGCTGGACCGCAGCAGGCCCCTGCCGGTTCCTGCTGCCTGGGGTGCGGCAGTCATCCCGGGTCCCGGTCCCCGGCTTGGGACCGCAGCAGCCCCTGCCGGTTCCTGCTGCTAGGGTCCGCAGCCATCCCAGGTCCCGGTCCCGGCTGGACCGCAGCAGCCCCTGCCGGTTCCTGCTGCTGGGTCGCAGTCATCCCGGGTCCCGGTCCCGGCTGGACCGCAGCAGCCCCTGCCGGTTCCTGCTGCTAGGTCGCAGCCATCCCGGGTCCCGGTCCCGGCTGGACCGCAGCAGCCCCTGCCGGTTCCTGCTGCTAAGTCGCAGTCATCCCCGGTCCCGTTCCCGGGTGGACTGCAGTGGCCTCCCGTTCCTGCGGCTGGGTCGCGGCCGGCCCCGGTCCCCGCTCCGACGTCGCCGGTGTCCTCCGCCCTGCCTCCAGGTCGTCCACCTGAGGGTCCCTGCTCGGCCTCTGCCCTGCCTCCAGGTCGTCCGCCTGACGGTGCCAGCCCGGTGATCGTGGGTCGCCGGGAGGCTCCCGTTGAGGGGGGGTCCTGTCACGGTCTTGACCGTGTCTCCGGGCGCACGGTGTTGTTGGGCGTGGCGCCGGGCTCCGGTGTCGCCCCAGCGTCAGTAGCAGCACCTGCGCTGCGCTCACACCTGCCAGCAATCACCAATCAATCTCCCTATAAAAACCCTGACTTTCCACCCACTCGGCGTCGGAGCATTATTATCATTTCCCGCATGGATCGCAATCGCCTCCAGCCAGCCGATCACTGCCCTGCCTACCTGCCTACCGGTTCCTGCATCTGCCGGTTCCTGCGTTCCCCTCCCGCTGGCTTCACTCCCGTTTTTCTCACGTATGTACCTGTATCCCGCACGGATCGCAATCGCCTCCAGCCAAGACCACAACACTGACATTCAGCCATGGTCCAAAGTGTCATCCACCAAGTCGTGGTCTGCCTGCCAGCAGTGACAGCTCTCCTACATCTCAGAGTTCACCACGGAAATTTAGCATGTTGCTGGCAAGGCCAATCTCGTCACAGACTGCCTGTCCTGCCATGTGGGCTCGACTACACCCACATGGCAGTGGACCAGCCCGGTTGGCTGGTACTGGGTTGGAGTTGGATTTCGACGATGCTGTCACCACACTCCTGTGTAAATGGTAAATGGATTGCATTTATATATCCAAAGTGCTTTAGAGTTGCCTGACATTCACCCATTCATACACCAACAGTGGTGCCAACCATGCAAGGTAACAACCAACACGTCAGGAGCAGTTAGGGTTAGGTGGTGTCTTGCTCAGGGACACCACGACACTTAGCTAGGTGGAGCCTGGGGATCGAACCAGCAACCTTCCAGTTGACAATCGAAGTCCTCCTGTCCCGGTCCCGGCTGGACCGCAGCAGCTCCTGCCGGTTCCTGCTGCTAGGTCGCAGTCCTCCCTGGTCCCGGTCCCGGCTGGACCGCAGCAGCCTCCGGTTCCCGCTGCCAGGTCGCAGTCATCCCGGGTTCCGGTCCCGGCTGGACCGCAGCAGTCCCTCCCGGTTCCTGCTGCTAGGTCGCAGCCATCCCCGGTTCCGGTCCCTGCCTACCTGTCTACCGGCTCCTGTATCTGCCTACCTGCCTGCCGGCCCCTGCATCTGCCTGCCGCGCTCACCACCCGTCCCGCTGGCTTCACTCCCGTTTCCTCATGTATTCTGTAAATAAACACCCCCTATTGCATAAACTCTGAGTCTGGGTCTTGCGTTTGGGTCCTCCACCGCACAGTGCCTCTGCATAATTCGTAATTTTGACAGCCCATGGGCTTCACCCCTCCACATCATCCCAAAGCCTGACGGTGGGTGGCGCCCGTGTAGCGATTAACAAATGCTAGGTCGCAGTCCTCCCTGGTCCCGGTCCCGGCTGGACCGCAGCAGCCTCCGGTTCCTGCTGCCAGGTCGCAGCCATCCCCGGTTCCGGTCCCGGCTGGACCGCAGCAGCACCTGCCGGCCCCTGCTGCTGGGTCACAGCCATCCCTGGTCCCGGTCCCGGCTGGACCACAGCGCCTCCGGTTCCTGCTGCTAGGTCGCAGCCATCCCTGGTCCCGGTCCCGGCTGGACCGCAGCAGTCCCTGCCGGTTCCTGCTGCCAGGTCGCAGCCATCCCGGGTCCCGGTCCCGGCTGGACCGCAGCTGCCTCCGGTTCCTGCTGCTAGGTCGCAGCCATCCCGGGCCCCGCTCCCGGCTGGACCGCAGCGGCCTCCGGTTCCTGCTGCTAGGTCGCAGCCATCCCGGGTCCCGGTCCCGGCTGGACCGCAGCAGCCCCTGCCGGTTCCTGCTGCTAGGTCGCAGCCATCCCTGGTCCCGGTCCCGGCTGGACCGCAGCAGCCCCTGCCGGTTCCTGCTGCTGGGTCGCAGCCATCCCGGGTCCCGGTCCCGGCTGGACCGCAGCAGCCCCTGCCGGTTCCTGCTGCTAGGTCGCAGCCATCCCAGGTCCCGGTCCCGGCTGGACCGCAGCAGCCCCTGCCGGTTCCTGCTGCTAGGTCGCAGCCATCCCGGGTCCCGGTCCCGGCTGGACCGCAGCAGCCCCTGCCGGTTCCTGCTGCTAGGTCGCAGCCATCCCTGGTCCCGGTCCCGGCTGGACCGCAGCAGCCCCTGCCGGTTCCTGCTGCTAGGTCGCAGCCATCCCCGGTCCCGTTCCCGGGTGGACTGCAGTGGCCTCCCGTTCCTGCGGCTGGGTCGCGGCCGGCCCCGGTCCCCGCTCCGACGTCGCCGGTGTCCTCCGCCCTGCCTCCAGGTCGTCCACCTGAGGGTCCCTGCTCGGCCTCTGCCCTGCCTCCAGGTCGTCCGCCTGACGGTGCCAGCCCGGTGATCGTGGGTCGCCGGGAGGCTCCCGTTGACAGACCCCCTCTTACCTCCTGAGCTACTGCCGCCCGTCTTGTGTGATATCTCCATGGGCCAGCCACTTACCTCCTCACAATGGTTGACATGACCACGCGTTGGCCGGAAGCTGTCCCAATGTCATCAGTGACATCCATGAGGTGGACCAGGCCTCAGGCCCGGTCATTCAGGTTGGTTAACAATGTGAATTATACCAAATGGAACGAAGATGTTACCATTTTGAATGCTTATGGAGGAACACCTCAGTGTGTGTGTCGTTATATACAGTATATAACAATATTTGCACAGAACTAAACTTTCAGATGCATCTGTGTCTTTTGGAAGAGTAGGGCTAAGCCAGGGAAAGTGAGGAGTCATTCACTATGACAGATTGTGTGTGTGTGTGTGTGTGTGTGTGTGTGTGTGCGTGTGTATGTGTGTGTGTGTGTGTGTTTGCTTCTATGTGTGTGTGTGTGCACAAGCTCGCTTGAGTGTCGGCGGAGTGACTTGATAAGCCTTATTCCATCTGAGTAACCTTTAATTAACTGAAAGGAATAGTTAATGAAGGGTAGAAACAAATGGGTGTGAGACTCTCTTACTTGATCACTCAGAGCCACAGTGTGAGTGAGCGAGTGTGAGAGATGGAGAGACACAGACGGAGAGAAATATTGATAGTTTGTAGAGCCTGAAAGACATGTTGTGTTTTTAGTGGCACTGTGTATGTGTGTGTGTTTAATACACTATGTTCCAGTCTCAAAGGGTCCACATTTCTAACTCTAAAGGCCAAGTTATACTTGTGTGTAGTCACGGCCGTACAGGTACATTGTGGGTCTCTGTGTCCCAGCCGTAGGCCACAGAGGCCGTTGGTCACACGTATCTCTCCAAAACGGACCATCCACCATTTAGTCGTTTATTTTACATTTACATGTATATGACATTCATTTATGATATATTCATTCAGGATTTGTACATATGTGATCATTTGATCAACAGATTAGGGCTGAATGATATGGTAAGAAAATGTATATTGTGATTATTTTGACAGATATTGCGTTAGCCATATAATTCATTATTAGCGGGAATGATCATCATCACAATTTACATTTTTACAGTTGCCTCACATTCACCCATTCATAAACCGACGGCGGTGTCAACCATGCAAGGTAACAACCAACACGTCAAGAGCAGGTAGGGTTAGGTGGTGTCTTGCTCAGGTACATGTACCTGTATCCCGCACGGATCGCAATCGCCTCCAGCCAGCCGATCACCTTCCTGTCTACCGGCTCCTGTATCTGCCTACCTGCCTGCCGGCCCCTGCATCTGCCTGCAGCGCTCACCACCCGTCTCGCTGGCTTCACTCCCGTTTCCTCGCGTATTCTGTAAATAAACACCCCCTATTGCATAAACTCTGAGTCTGGGTCTTGCGTTTGTTCTGTATGTGGACAACATCCTGGTCTCCAGCACCTCCAAAGCGGAACACCTGGCCCACCTCTCTTTTCGAGCAGCTCAGCCAGCACGGCTGCTCAATCATTTCCTTCTGGATCAATACAGTTTTATCGTATCTTATCTAGTAAACCTAGCTAAGTGCCAAGTGCCAAGGCAATGATGCTGGCGCACCCGTTCCCCAAGGCTCCTACCGCCATCATCTCTGATGCATCAAACTTTGCCGTCAGTGCAGTGTATGAGCAGTGGGTGGGTGTGGCCTAGCAGTCGCTTGCATTCTTCAGCCACCAGCTGCACCCGAATGAGTGGAAGTACTTTCGACCGGGTGCTCCTCGGCCTTTACCTTGTTGTTCGCCACTTCCGTTCCCTGCTGGAGGGCCGGCGGTTCACTGTGTGTATAGACCACAAAACACTGACATTCAGCATGGATGACCAAAGTGACTGACATCCACCAAGTCGTGGTCTGCCTGCCAGCAGTGACAGCTCTCCTACATCTCAGAGTTCACCACGGAAATTTAGCATGTTGCTGGCAAAGGCCAATCTCGTCGCAGACTGCCTGTCCTGCCATGTGGGCTCGACTACACCCACATGGCAGTGGACCAGCCCGGTTGGCTGGTACTGGGTTGCAGTTGGATTTCGACGATGCTGTCACCACACTCCTGTGTAAATGGTAAATGGATTGCATGTATATAGCGCTTCTATCCAAAGTGCTTTAGAGTTGACATTCACCCATTCATACACCAACAGTGGTGCCAACCATGCAAGGTAACAACCAACATGTCAGGAGCAGTTAGGGTTAGGTGGTGTCTTGCTCAGGGACACCACGACACTTAGCTAGGTGGAGCCTGGGGATCGAACCAGCAACCTTCCTGTTGCCAGACCCCCTCTTACCTCCTGAGCTACTGCCGCCCGTCTTGTGTGATATCTCCATGGGCCAGCCACTTACCTCCTCACAATGGTTGACATGACCACGCGTTGGCCGGAAGCTGTCCCAATGTCATCAGTGACATCCATGAGGTGGACCAGGCCTCAGGCCCGGTCATTCAGGTTGGTTAACAATGTGAATTATACCAAATGGAATGAAGATGTTACCATTTTGAATGCTTATGGAGGAACACCTCAGTGTGTGTGTCGTTATATACAGTATATAACAATATTTGCACAGAACTAAACTTTCAGATGCATCTGTGTCTTTTGGAAGAGTAGGGCTAAGCCAGGGAAAGTGAGGAGTCATTCACTATGACAGATTGTGTGTGTGTGTGTGTGTGTGTGTGTGTGTGTGTGTGTGTGTGTGTGTGTGTGTGCATGTGTATGTGTGTGTGTGTGTGTGTGTGTTTGCTTCTATGTGTGTGTGTGTGCACAAGCTCGCTTGAGTGTCGGCGGAGTGACTTGATAAGCCTTATTCCATCTGAGTAACCTTTAATTAACTGAAAGGAATAGTTAATGAAGGGTAGAAACAAATGGGTGTGAGACTCTCTTACTTGATCACTCAGAGCCACAGTGTGAGTGAGCGAGTGTGAGAGATGGAGAGACACAGACGGAGAGAAATATTGATAGTTTGTAGCCTAAAAGACATGTTGTGTTTTTAGTGGCACTGTGTATGTGTGTGTGTTTAATACACTATGTTCCAGTCTCAAAGGGTCCACATTTCTAACTCTAAAGGCCAAGTTATACTTAGTCACGGCCGTACAGGTACATTGTGGGTCTCTGTGTCCCAGCCGTAGGCCACAGAGGCCGTTGGTCACACGTATCTCTCCAAAACGGACCATCCACCCATTTAGTCGTTTATTTAACATTTACATGTATATGACATTCATTTATGATATATTCATTCAGGATTTGTACATATGTGATCATTTGATCAACAGATTAGGGCTGAATGATATAAAAATGTATATTGTGATTATTTTGACAGATATGTTAGCCATATAATTCATTATTAGCGGGAATGATCATCATCACAATTTACATTTTCACAGTATTGCCTCACATTCACCCATTCATACACCGACGGCGGTGCCAACCAAGACGTCAGGAGCAGGTAGGGTGAGGTGTCTTGCTCAGGGACACCACGACACTTAGCTGGGGGATCAAACCAGCAACCTTCCAGTTGGCAGACAACCACTCTACCTCCTGAGCTACTGCCCCCCCCCCCCTAAAATCATAATGTGATATTTGTGATATTTGTTTTCTTGCATCTGGAGAAAAAAATGTGTCAGCCAGGGCATCTCTGCAGCACTGCAGTACTTCATTGTATGTGTTATAAATGTACACATTTTACCCTTATATAGAAATTGCAGCTCCTGTGATTTGGATATTGCATTTTGCCATTTTGCGATAGATATTTCATATATATATTTTCAATTTAATTGTTCAGCCTTTCAACAGATATAAATGTGATCGCTGTGTAGAGCAACCCAGGGCAGATCTATTTGACACAGATGTGTGATTTGGCCTCATGTCATTGGAAGGTAAAATGTCCCACAGCACAATGGAAGAGGGAAGAAACCTTGAGAAGGAACATATACTAAAGAAGAGAGTCTTCCTCTCACAGATTGCCTGGAGTGAAATTGGTGCCGATTTAGCAGATATAAAGAAGAAGTTGTAGTAGCAGTAGTAGTAGCAGAATGTACTTTGCAGGTACTGGGTAAACCTGGTACTTGTATTGTGTATAAAATACAACAGTGTTTCTCAAATGGGAGTACGTGTACACCTGAGGGTAATTTGAACGATTACAGGGGGTACCCAGAACATTACCAAAATGTTAATTGATTTCATAATGGTTATGAACAATGGTAAAATAAATCCATCTTAAGAAAAAAAATGAATACCCCCTTAAAACTATTTAGTAAATCTGAACAGTAGCATAGTATCAAGTTTGGCAAATCTTTCCAATAAGAGCATTTATCATTTAAAAAAAGGGTTACTTAAAATATCTTGAGGGGGTACAGTAGTAAAAAAACAACAACCAAAAAACCACTGCAGTACAATATTACTGTGTGTATTTTACATTGACACTTACATTGATATGTGGTATGTATTTTACTGTGGGCTTTCAGGAGAATGTTTAAAGAGCAGAGAGGATCTCTGGGGTGTCTATGTCTGCACTCTGTCCTTTAAAAAAGAAAATGTACATTGTGTTCTGCAGTCCTTGCTTCCTTAATGTGTGGGTGGGGGGGATACATGGCAGATTGGCTTCATCCTAATAGCTGGACAAACCCTCCGGCTGTTTTTGGCTTTCTCATGCATTGACCCAATAGATCAATAACGTTTTTCAGCCCTTTAGACAGGACCACAGAATATGTCATTTAGTATAATGGCATGTGTGTGTGTGTGTGGGGGGGGGGAGCGATGGAGTTGCTGCATTAGGCATATTCAACCCATACACAATACACTGGATACGCATCTTCCTTATATGCTGTTCCGCAGAATTAAGAGCCAATTTCTCAAAAAGCTCAAATGCATCTGAGTAGCCTATTCACCATATACAATAATGTGCTTTGCCCACGTGTCCATATATTATTCTACAAGTTCACAATGTCACATTTGAAATACAATGTACATTTCCTTTCCGCTTCTTTACGCCACTTACATGAAACTGAAGAGAGAAAAACAAGGCAAAAAGGTGAAATACCGCGGCCCGTTTTGTATACGTAAAGCGGTGGCATTGCTAACGGTGAATAAAAACATTTAGATTTTTCTGGCCCTCGTGTGAAAAGGCCAAATGTAATAATGATGAATAACTTCCAACTCAAAAGCCCTCTTTTCAGTATTAAGTTGTTTGCCGTCACTTCACTTTGAAATAGAACATCGATCACGTGAAGTAGAGAAAAATAATGTATTTACAAACGGCGGCGTCCTAATCGAATACTGAGCAAAGGCAACCCAATAAAGAAAACTCTAACCATATTTGACAAAGCCTACTGTCAAAAAAACATTTCCCTGTGTTGCGTTAACTCAACCCAAATGTTTAGAAATTCATCAATCTTTCATTATTTTCTTTGAAAGGACAAAAACAGGCAGCCAAAAACAGGCAGCCAAAAACACGAACAAGGAACGGAAAGAAGCATGAAGAAAAAGCAGTCGCCACAGAAAAGCTTTTTTAACAGCAAATTAGAGGGTCTTTTTATCAGAGGGGTGCGTGGGTTTAGTCGCTTTGTCTCCAATGAAATTCTCTGTACAGCTCACACACACACACACAGACACACAGGCACACACATACACACACACAGGCACACACACACACACACACAGGCACACACACACACACACACACACACACACACACAGGCACACACACACACACACACACAGGGTTTGCCCACTGCGTTTACAGCAGGACACCTCGCAGCAGTTAAAATGTTAATGCCAAGATTAATAAAGGTGGGTTTAGGAGGCGGGGAAATGTGGAGAATTAAAGAAGCGATAGATTGTAGGAGAGTAGAGGAGGTGTGTGTGTGTGTGTGTGTGTGTGTGTGTGGTGGTGGGTGGGGGGGGGGGGGTACTGCTGAAGTGATAAGCACTGCTAGTAATTCCCCAGCCGGTTCTGGGGGCCAACACCGGGGTTGACATTGTCTGTACCCCGGCACTCTGCGGGCCTCTGGCCATGAAGAGAAGGAAAACCACACGCCTCCCTCTCCCTCTCTTGAGCCAAGGTTAGAGAGGTGGGAGAGGGGGGGCTGTGTGTGTGTGTGGGGGGGGGGGGGGGGGGAGGGTACTGTTGAAGCCGCAAGGAGCAGGGAGGGAATGTGGAGGCCGACGACTGATAAAGCTACAAGGCAAAAGGCAAGTAGAGGAGTAGAGGGGAGGACGGGTGGTGGGGGAGGGGAGTAGAAAAATGAAAGAAAAAAAGGCTGATTCCAACAAAGATGGAAGGGTGAAGCGGTGGTCGGTCGGTGGCGGTGGAGGACGGTGAGGAGGTGGAGATACAGAAACATACCAAACTGGAGGTTTGGACAACGGCTGTTGCCCTGAAGGGGGAGGGGCCAAAAGCAACATGTGGGCAGACATAAATGATATTGCATTTATTTAGTGCTTTCATCCAAATCGCTTTACAGGCGGTGTCTACCATGCAAGATAACAACCAACACGTCAGGAGCAGGTGGCGTCTTGCTCAGGGACACCTCGACACTTGGCTATCAGGGATCGAACCAGCAACATTCCTGTTGCCAGACCCGCTCTTACCTCCTGAGCTACTGCCGTGCCGTGACATGGAGAATGGCCATCGCCACCGCATGCCTTCTCAGCACGTGAGAAGAGAAAAAGCGACTCACAGCATGGTTCAGGAGTACTTGTACTTGTTGCATACCCCTACCCCCCCACCCCATGGGGTCTCACCGTCACCTCCGCTTCTCTTACCCTCCCCCACCCAACCACCACTGCCCATAAGACAACAAGATAATTCCACATATTTCCTGTCATCAGGAGCTGAGCTGGACTATTGACCTCTATCCACGATGGGCCTGGAGAGACGCTGTAATTGCTTTGCTCTTTGAAGATGGCATCTTTCCACTCCTGGTGATTATACAGCAGGGCTATTTTACCAGAGAGAGAGGGAGAGAGAGAGAGACAGAGAGAGAGAGAGGATTCTGGGCATGGCCACCGCAGAGCCACATAATCACATTTCCTAAACACACAACGTAATCGCAGTAGAAATTTGCTTTGACTTTGGTCAAATTGATTTGTCCACATACTCGCATTCTGTGAGCGTTTGCTTCAGCGCTTCAACCAGCCAATGGAGTCTTTCCACAGAGGTGCCGTGCGGTCGGGTGAACACACGGGTGTTTGTCTCTCAACACCAGCACACAACACTACATATATTTTTTAGGCATGTGTGCACATAAAAAGTAAAATATACATTTGAACCAATGTTTTGTATGTTCAAGGGATCGATATGGATGGATATATAACTATAAATATGATATAAAAATATAATATAATGCAATAATATGTCTCAGTGCTGAGAGTGCACCTGTGGCAAGGCCTCGAGAAGGCTTTGGTGTACTGAATGACTACTTGAGAATAATTGCAGTTTTCTATATGACACCACCAATACCATGAATAAGCATGAATGTACTTTTTATAATTCTGTATTGAAATGTAACAAGTAAATATTCATTTGTACATCTGAATTGTTAGAAAATTGCGTAATTCTGCAAAGTCAATGAAATGCATGCTTGATAGGCATCTATGGGTTTCAGAGGTGGGGTGACTGGGAGAGAGACTGAGGCTTGTGTGTCCCGTCAGGTGTTCACTGTGTCTGCTTGGGCCCGACAGACCATGACAGCTCACCTGTGGCGCAGACGGCATCTCTGGCCTGCAGACATCCAGAGGAGGAGGGGGAGGGGGAGGGGGAGGAGTAGGGGTCACCAAGCATGACATATACACCACTGCGAACACACACACAGACTCATGCATGCATGCACACACGGACGGACACACACACACACACTCACTCATGCACACACACACACACACACACACACACACACACACACACACACTCATGCACACTTACTCGCACACACTCACACACTCATGCATGTACTCACACACACACTCATGCACACACACCTGTGCGCACACACACACACACACAGACACACACAGTGTGATCGACAAGATCGCATTACTTAGAGCACAGCATGTGAACAGGTCATGTTTTTTTGTCCACTGTGTGTGTGTGTGTGTGTGTGTGTGTGTGTGTGTGTATGCATGTGTGGGAATCCTTGTGAGCGTAATTTTTCCTGTCGGTGTGTTTTTTTTGCCATGGAACACGTGTGCTGGCCTCCTGTGAGTTAAGAGGGCATGCGGTTGGAGGAGAGAGACAGGATGAGAGATGAGGGCAGCGTTGGGCCAAGATGGGGTTGAAGGCAATCGATCATTCAATATTTACACGCAATCGTCTTAAGATTATGGTTCAAATGATATACTCGTCTATGTAGCCTATTTATATTGTTAATACTAATAGCCACGTATAGATTCAGCACATCAATTGTCTTAGCCAACCATTTATGCCTCGCTGTTTAGTGGTCAGTGTATTTGGGGGAATGTGTGAAGTCCTGCGTTGGACAGACGGAAGTTAGAAAGCTAGAGAGAGATCTAAAGCAGTATTTAGAGAATCTTCCATGGATTGTAGGGGGTACTTGGAAAATGTCTAAAAGCAAGGAGAAAGAAGGAGTCTGCAAAAAAAAGAGACAGCCAAGACAGGAACACCAAAATATATCAGTAAGCCATCCAGATTATTTTTTCAACTTCCAACAACCTTTTCAACTTCCAGTCATTCCAAAATGTCATGGGAAATACCTAATAAATGTTTTCTCTACCTCAAATGATTTGCGCTGGTAAAAGGGGTACTTAATATTTACAAGGTGGTACATGACAAAAATAAACTAACTAAACTAAAAAAAGTAAGATTTGTGTTTGGTAGATTTTTTCTCTTTTGTTACAATGCTAATTGTCACGATCGTTCGAGGTTTTGGACCCAAGTGCAGAGTCGGACACGGAGTGCAGGAAATAACAAGGTGAGGGGAAAATCAGGATCGGCTGGAGCGAAGGCAGGGGGGAGCCGAGGAGCCCGATGGGAGGTGCGGCTCGGGAGGCGAGCCGGGTGGTGAGCAGGCAGGTAGACAGGCAGGCCGGCAGGCAGACAGGCAGGAGAGAGTAGCGGGCTGATGACTGGATGAAGTATTGATCCTGAGACAGAGGAAGACAGAGATCAACACGGAGATAACTAGAACCTAGAATCAAATATCCTAGAAGCCTGAAGCGAAGAGTACCACTGTAGTTGAATCAACGATCTGGCGATGAGTGAGGTGAAAGCCGGTGTTTAAGTACTGGTGGAGACGAGTTGATGAATAGCAGGTGTGCAGGGTAGACCAGGTGAGTGTGATGAGCCGGGGGAGGAGCCGGAACCAGGAACCACGCCCACACAGACAGTTAAAGGTACATTGCACCTATAAAGGCATGGCCGAAACCATGACACTGATGGCCATTATATCGTTAGAAAGCCTGTTTATTTACCTTGACAATGATGCCCAACTTGTAAGCATCATGCATTTGTGGGATGAGCAGCACAGCTGGGTAGCGCCCAAGTAAAATTTGCTAAAATTCTCTGTTGCTAAATTGTTTAGCATTGCTCTCAATGCTAAACAGTGTACTCTCCTCTTGGTACTCACTCTTGTTTTGCCTGATTGGCACCTGATTGTCACCACCTGGAGATCACCTGTGTTCCCGGTGCACCTGTGTGCATGGGGCCTGCTGGGTGCTGTGCCCTACTGAAGTGATCATTTGGTATCTGCTCCAAGCATTGGAATGCCACGTGAATGAATGCCATCCCACAGCAACGTGTGACCAGGTTGGTGACCAGCATGAGGAGGAGGTGCCGGACTGTTGTGGCTGCGCTACTGAGGCTCCTGACGGTGTATTAAATGAATAAAGTGTAAAATATGTCTTGTTTGTTCATTGTTACTGATAGAGAGTTCAATCATCTAATCCACCAAACAACTCAAAACAAGAGTCAATTACAACAGGAGAATACACAGTTTAGCATCGGCATTGGAGCATCGGAGAATTTTGGCAAATGTTACTTGGGCGGTACCCACATTATCAGCTGTGCTGCTCATCCCACAAATACATGATCCTTACAAGTTGGACATTATTGTAAAGGTAAATAAACAGGCTTTCCAACGATATAAAATACAATGCAAGCATTGTAATAACAGAAAAATAATGGACCAAGACACATTTCCAAACTTTTTTTTCCGAGTTTAGTTGGAGAACCACTGCTCTAAAGTGAACAGCAGGGTGAAAGACTGTTGAGTATAACAGGATCTGCACAACTGATGATGAAAGCGAGTTTTGGTGCATTCTACTCTTCTTCTTATGCCATGCTGGGGCTGTGTCTCCCTCCTCCCCCACCATTGTGGCAGCACCTCTTGACCTTCCCGGAGCGTTTGCTGAGAGGGGTATGCCACATGTTTGCGTCTTAAACGACTTTCTGAACTGGTGTGCACGTTTTTTATAAGAATGTTGTGTGTGCTGTGCTGTTCCGGCAACTGAAACTGTGTCTCCAGGCCAATTATATCTCTGAAAAGATGTCCTACAAACTAAATTGGCATTGTCTAGCATTGAAACAATGAAAAGCGTAGCATGCTGTCGGAATGACTTTCTATCTCACCCGGAAAACTCTTTCCATACCATAACAGCTGAGAAAATGTAGATACAATGTTGTTGGGAAAACCAATGTTGCTATTTCTATTTTGCAGAGTTCTATTTCTATTTTGTAGTTCTATTCTATTTTGTATTCTTTTATAATTACTGTCGGCTGTCGGGGCGTTTTGCACAAAAATGTTTCACTCACTGCTTTACTCACGTGTAAATTGTGAAGTGACAATAAAATACTTGAAAACTTGAAACTACCTCCCCCATTGGAAACATGCACACTCCTTTGGAAATCCATCGACTCCCCACATTACATTCAACCTTAATCTCTGCTGGGCAAAGAAATACTTTTAGCAACTGTGCCAACAAATTGGACATGCCCGAGTAGCAAAATAACTTTCAAGGATGACTGATCTCAGGAAGATCTGTATTTTTTTTTTTATTTTGAAGGAGTTGTTATTTTAGCTATCTTGTTAACTGCTAGTATGTTATGAGTTATTTTACATATTTATTTCCATAGCTCACTGAAGGCTGTGGTATAATATATAATGTAACTCAAAGTTACATTTTGCTTAACTTAGGGTGACCACATTCAAACCCTTAAACTAGGACCCTTAAGTTCTACATGTACACGCACATATGCATATTGCACACACTTATGTACACACCATAAGCGTCTTCACCAGGATGGGGAACAATTATAACAGCACTTACCACATGAAGTGGCAGCACCTTGGACAGCGCCAAAGCCAACGGGACATTATGTTTTGTCTAGATGTTTGGTGTGCTTCACCTGGTGGTTGACAAGCTCCCCTCCTGAGCTGCCAGCTGTCAGGCGTTTGCTGGCCTGGCTGACATAGGTCGCAACAGTGCTACTTCCCGCTTGTGGCCACTTCGGCATTTCCACATCGCAAGACCGATAATGTACTTGTACAGTGTGTGAAAAACGCAGCATTTCTGTGTGCAGACTACTTCACAATGAGAAGAGCAAGCCTTCTGGAGGGTCTTGAGAAAACATTCACAGCAAAAGAGCCAAGAAATCTATCAATAAACATATATAGTGACCCTGCCAGACCAAACATTGTGCATATGTATATGTACTGTGCATATGTACTGTAAATATTAAAACTGCATGCATTTGTGTATCCCTGACTGGGTGTAGGAGTGATGCCATGACATTTTAGGAACTGAAAATATGAATGAATATGAATATTTTAGGAAAGTATAATTTGTATAGTTTCTAAACCAGCAGTCACATCATTTTTTGTCTGACGGAAACATGGTTGACCCCGTTGGTGCTGGATCAAGTCATTTTTCGGACCGAGTCCTTCTCTGTTTTCCGAGCAGACAGGACGGAAGTGTCAGGTACATCCAAGGGTGGAGAGGTTTGCTTCATGACCAACAAGTGGTGCAATAAGGATATTAAGGCTCTTTCTCGCTCCTGCTCGCCGAACCTGAAGCATCTGACAATCTCTTGCCATCCATTTTATCTTCCCGGGGAGTTCAGTACGGTCATCATTACAGCCGTCTACATCCCACCACAAGCGAACTCCGAGATGGCAGTATCGGACCTACATGATGTGCTATGTGTATGGTACCAGACCCAACATTCTGATCCTGCTGTGGTGGTGGTGAAGAAAAAAGAAATGCCAAACTTCCGTCAGCACATTACGTGTGCTACCAGGGGAGAAAGAATTGTGGACCACTGCTATACGCCATTTAAGAAATATAAACAAAGGATAGTACAGGTGGCGGTAGTGATGAGGCAAGTAAAGCGGTGGTCCGACCAAATTGATGGTGATATTCGGGACGCCATGATCGACGTTGTCTGGGACATGTTCTGATCCAGTTCCAGTGACATCAGCGAGTTTGCAGATGTGGTAACGAGCTTCATAGCAATGCTAGCGGACATCATCGTCCGCACAGTTAATCAAAAAATGCCGCCCTGATCACCCGTACCGATGCCTACAACTCCAGCCTCGTGTCCGGCCACGTGGACAATGCGCCGTCCTACAGACTCCGGCGAGCGGTGAAGGACACAAAGAGGAGGGAGACAGAGACAGAGTGGAGTCGCAGACGGAGCAGTGTGCCACCAGAGGCAGGGGCTACAGACTATCACAGATTAGCGAGGCAGATCCCCCTAAGCTGTGAGTGCCGACGCGTCCCTAGCGGACAATCTCATTCTATACGTGGTTCAAGGACATCAACAACACCGTTAGCGGGACCCTAGGTGAAGTGAGTTCCTTTGCTAGGGACGAGCACACTCTCTCTGTGACTGAGCACAACGTGAGGAGGTCTCTGATGAGGGTGAACACCAGGAAAGCTGCAGGACCTGAAGGCATATCTGGATGAGTACTGAAGACCTGTGCTAACAAGCTAGGTCCAGTGTTCACCCCAATTTTTTTTCAAGTTTCAAGTTTCAAGTATTTTATTGTCACTTCACAATTTACACGTGAGTATAAGCAGTGAGTGAAAAACTTTTTGTGCAAAACGCCCGACAGCCGACAGTAATTATAAAAGAATACAAAATAGAGTAAAACTACAAAATAGAAATAGAACTATAAATAGAATTCTATGTAAAATAAGTAAATGAAATCTAGAATGAAATGGAATATACAGTAAAAATTTTCAACCTCTCCCCGGCTGAGTCCATGGTCCCAGCCTGCTTCAAGTGGTCCACTATTGTCCCTGTGCTCAAGACTGCCTCTCCAGCATGCCTGACTACCGACCGGTGGCCCTCACCTCGGTGGTCATGAAATGTTTTGACAGGCTGATCAAGGACTACATCTGCACCTTCTTACCTCCCTCCATGGACCCGCTGCAGTTTGCCTATCGGCCAAACATATCCACAGACGATGCTGTCTCCCAGGCAATACACAGCTCCCTCTCTCATCTTGTCAGAAGGGGGCTATGTGAGAATGTTGTTTATTGACTTCAGCTCTGCTTTCAACACCATAGTTTTCAGCAGACCGGCTGGTAAGCTGTTTGAGCTGGGTCTGAACACCCCTGTGTGCCAAGATCCTGGGCTTCCTAACCACCAGGCCCAAGGTCGTCAGGGTGGGCAAGCAAACCTCGAGACCCCACACCCTGAACACAGGATCCCCCCAGGGTTGTGTCCCCATGTACTCCCTGTACACACATGACTGTGTGGCCAGGTCCAGCTCAAACAACCATCGTTAAGTTTGCAGATGACACAGTGGTGGTGGGCCTGATCTCCAGTAACAATGAGAAGGCCTACCTAGAGGAAGTGGCTAACCTGTCACTCTTGTGCCAAGACAACAGCATCATGCTGAATGTCTCCAAAACTAAGATGTTCATTATGGACTTTAGGAGGACAGATCAACATCAGAGGACTTACACACCACTGGGGATTAATGGGACTGCTGTGGAGAGGGTGAGCAGATTCAGGTGCCTGTGAGTCCACATTCCAGAGGATCTAACTTGAACTACACACATTGACTCTCTGGTGAGGAAGGTGAAGTAGCGCCTCTACCACCTCTCAGGACAGGAGGGTTCTGCAGAGGGTAGTGCGTTTGACTGAGCGTACTATTGGCACTACACTCCCCACTCCTGGAGGTGTCGAAGGTGTCGACCAGAGCCTGCAGGATCATGAAGGATTCTCACCACCCCAACAACAAACTGTTCCAACTGCTGTGTTCAGGCAAGTGCCTCTCCAGTCACGCTGCTAGAGAGACTAAGAGAACAGAGAGACTAAAACAAAGTTTCTTTCCACAGGCCATAAAGACTGCGAACTCTGACCTCATCAGGGCCACCCCACTGCCCCTCCCATGCCTACACTCACACACACACATAGTTAGTGCACAGTACGTGCACATGCATGTACATAGTTCTACTACATAACTTAACACTAGATTTTTTTCATATTGCCTTGTTGTTGACATGCCTACTTGTTTATATGCCTTTCTGTTTATATGTTTATATGCTTATTTGGTTACATTTCTCATTCCTAATAAAAGACTGTAGATAGTGTGGATATTCTGATTTGTGATATCTTTATTATTCTGTTGCACATTCCGCTGGGCATCGGCACCTTTTCATTTCACTGCACACCCTGTAGGTGCATGTGACATTGAACTTGAATCTTGAATCTCGCACTCTCTCTCTCACACACACACAAATAGTATGACTCGTGATTCCTGCATTAAATGCTTGTTATGTTGTTATTTCTCTTTTTAAATTCCAGTTTTGGCCTACTCCTCCAAGAGCAATTTTGGAAGGCAAACTTTTCAACAATTTCAGAACTACGACAGCTAAATGGCATATGCTGGTGGGCACATCCCCCCTGACACACACACGCCACACACATGCATCCAAAAAGCCCACGCTAAATAAACTAAAAGCCAAGCCAAGGTAAATAAACTAAACAATCACCTCAACACACATCTTTTCCTGGTAATTCAATATATACAGTATATAGCCTATATAAAATAACCACATGGTAAACCCTTTTTTTGTAAAATCCTGTGCAAATTAAATAATTGGAAAATGAAAAGTGTTAAATATTTTCTCATTTCATCAGAAATTAATTGAACGAATTAACAAATGAACAGTTATATTAACAGATAAATATATATTAATAAATATATAGGCCTAGCCTACAATATGAAAATGTGAAATATAAAAAAAACAACATAAAACATTATGAAGTATAGCAGCCATTACTTGTGGGCGATATGGACAAAATCAAATATCAATATTTGTGACCAAATACCTTGATATTGATATTGCGACAATACTGTACGGTTGACTAATGGCGCTTTCACAAAATATCTGCACTGTTTTTGATTAATCTTTGATAAATAGTAATAGGTAATGTGCATATAATACAAATAGTAGATAACAGTTGCTGCTATGTACAACTGCTATGTATGCCATATCACAATATTACGACCCAAATCTAAGATGATTTGTGGTCTCATGTCACAATATCGATATAATATTGATGTATTGCCCAGCACTACTACCACTTCTTATACCACTTCTAAGAATTAATTTGTTCTCCAAAAACCCAAAACAATCTCTCACATGTACACACACACACACACTACATTATCACTCTATGATTCTAAGAAAGGGACATGACGTTAATGTTGTGCTCAACAGAATACTTTTTTGCTACGGTGTTCGTTATCACTGTCAACCATAGAGTTGCTGAAACGGTGACTGTTAAGGAGCTTGGGTGAGGCCTGTCCTTTCTTAAATTAGCCTGGGCCCTGAGTCAAGATGTACAGCTCTTACCACGGCTGTCTGGGGCTACCTCTCTGGGATATTTCATTAGCTCGACTCCTATCTGACCCCAGAGACTCTCAAGCCAAACCACATCGCCTCCTTGCTCTCAGTCTTTCTCTCCCATCCACCCCTCTATCTGTGTCTCTCACTTACATCATATCTTACCTCCTCTCTCATGCTTATAGAAGCAAACAAACACTCTCCTATAAATCATGTTTTGGCATTGTCTATCACAATATAACTTCATGCTCAGCGAGGGGAAATTCAAGCTATGCAATAACAAATGAGAAATTCTGGATTGTAGAACCGTGGTTCTTGGTTCTTGAGATGGACTGGAAACAAAAAACTGAAAAGGGCGGAGTTACACCTTGTATCTTGTTTCGTTCCTGAAGAAGCTTTTAACATACAGTACATCATCCTGTGAGTCACCTGGACACATCATCAGTGAAGTTTCCTGGGTTCCTCGAGTGTTTCGGGTCTTTCAACTATAAGACACCCTCCTCCAGGCGACCTAGCCGGGGTTCATCAAGCCCTGGCTTGTGTGCAGGTAGCTCTACCCGACCCACAGCTCTCCCCTCCTGATCTGCAGCCATCTTCAACTTCCGCTGCCTCAGTGACCAACTATATTCCTCCACCAGCTCAGTGTACTCTTCCTCCCGTTGGCCTCCTCGATGCGGTCCTCCCAGGGAACAGTGAGTTCTAGAAGGACGATCTGCTTGTAGGCCTCTGAGATTAGTACGATATCTGGCCTTAGTGTTGTTCCAGCAGCATTTTCTGGGAATTTCAGTTGCTTTCCCAGATCAACTTTCAGCCCCCAGTCTTGTGCCACTGCTAGTAGGCCAGAGGAGGTGGCTCTGGCAGCTGGTTTTGGCTTCTCCCCAGCCCTGACAAAAGCGATGGTCTTCTTCATTGGGTGGTGACGCTTGCAGTGGTTGATCCCACTGCAGGTGGTGACTGCTATGGCCTTCAGGACTTGGTCATGGCACCAGCGGTAGCGCCCCTCACCCAGGGCTTTCGAACAGCTGCTGAGAATGTGCTCCAGGGTCCCTCTCTTCAAGCACAGAGGGCAAGCTGGTGACTCCACCTTCCCCCAAGAGAACAAGTTGGAAGGGCTTGGTAAAACGTCGTAGACAGCCTGGATTAAGAATTTAATTCGATGGGGCTCAGATTTCCAAAGCTCGGCCCATTAGACTTTGCGCTCCACCACTTGCTCCTATCTTTTCCAGGCTCCCTGCTTCTGAATTCCAGCCATCCTGCTGGCTCACTGTTCCTCAAGTGATGCCTGCACCTCGTCCTGGACCAGCACCCTCCTCTTATACTTCCTCTTTGTCGTAGTGAGGTGTAGTGCTGCTACCCAAGCCAGCCCTCCCACGAGTCAGTGCGCCCACCAGCACCCTGTGCCTTAGCTGTGACACAGCATCATCTACGGCCTCTGCTGCCCGCCACTTTTGTCCAGTCTTGACCTTGATCCCAGCCTGAGAGAAGTTTGGGTCGCAGGACTCTCTGTATTACAGCACCTCCCTAGTATGGGTCACCATGAACTCTTCATTCAGGCTGCTGATGGGGAGATTCAGCTTGTTGTTTTGCACATATAAAGCGATGCTGCTCAGGCTCCGAGGTAGTCCCAGCCACTTCCATAGGAACCTGTTAACCCTCCTCTCAAAGCCCTTGAGTTTGGGACCTTGTAGACCAAGAGGGGCCAGAGGATCCTAGGGAGGATACCTGGTTGGTATATCCAGGCCTTGAACTTGCCTGGTAGTCCTGTCTACCGCCCCTAGCAAGTGTTCCAGCTCGTGGTTGGTGGCTCTGATTGATGCTGTGTCTCTCAAGCTCTCAAGAAAATGTATTTGCTCAAGTGGATGAATATTTAAAAAGGGGATTTTAAGTATTTGTATTTGTACAGTGGCCAGTCTACACAGATATACAGATGCTTTTTCTAATAACGTTGCTGTCCGTGTAGAATGTTTGTCTTCCAATCAGGAAGTACTATTGATGTTTTCTTTACTTTACTTACTTTACTACTTTACTTTACTTTTTTTTGTTCGTTGTTAGACAATGACACACTCAAAGATCCCTGCCTCCAGCAACATGATTGGTCAAATATGGACAAATATGAAGCAGCAGAAAGTGAAACACCCCGATCAACCAGATTTTAATTTAAGATTGTTAATCTTAATTCTGTGAGGGAGTGTAGCACACAATGCCACACCATGTGACTTTATTCAGGGCTCTTCCAAGGACACAGGCAGTTGTATTGTTGTAAAGTTCAGTTTATTGCAAAAGGTGATGATATGACATGAGTGGAGATGTGACATGAAGAGCAGATGGAACACATGGTAGCATGCTAGTGCTCATGCTAGCAAAGTTGTTTGGTTAGAGCGGTTCTTGTGAAAGCTGCAAGCTGCAATACCAGCAGCCAAGCAATTGGTTTTGTTTTTGTTTTATATGTTTGAGCTGCACTACTATGCACAAATCACAACTCATAGTAAAGTCAAGACCAAGACAGGATGCAGCTCATTCTCAATAAACAGACTCATTGTACAACAGGTACATCAGAAACAATTTCCATTACTTAAATATAGATCAAAGGTCACTCACATTTCTAAAGCAATCAGCAATTTCTCTCTCGTTGCTTGTGGGAGTTTACAATGTCGTTGATGGAAATGCAATTCAAAACGAGTCTGCCTGTACTCAATGAATGTTGATTGTCCAATTACATGGCCAGGTCAGAGTTTAAGTGATTTGAACCACCGCACTGCCCTCTTGTTTCAATTGTTTTTGGGCAACGCAGTATGAAATGCAAAGTGATGATGTGCGATACAAAATTTGATATGTTTAACTGTATTACTGATGCTAGGTTGCAGGAAGTGAGTGGCGAGAATGTGTGCTTGTGTTGTTGCGGTCCGATGCGGTTTAGATACAGCAGAACTCTCAGATACGTGCTCATGTGCAGCAGAGAAAACTAGCATAGGCTCACTTTTGCATGCACTATATCTAATCAAGATATAGGGCAGAAATAAATAAATATGTACGCCTACCCTGTGGTGGTGGTGGTGGTGGTGGTGGAGTGAAAGATGTATGTTGGGTGATGCTGTGTGTACATGTAACGAAGAGTCTCCGTTGTGGAGCAGCTAATGTTTGCTCTATCCACGGCTCCCACAATAAAAACACCAGAACAAGAGAAACACACATTATTTTTTTCATCTGAATATTATCTGGAGAAAGTATTTGATTCCAGCCCAGTAACCGTGCTAATCGAAAAGTTCAGCTTCAGGTACACCCACAGAAGAAAATAGCAGGTTTGTCGAAAAGTCCCAAGGGTTGTCTTGTGTTTTGAACACATTGCTTGTTCGTCGCGTAACGTTTTTTTTGTTGTGTTTTTTTTGGCAAAACTACTTACAGCTGCCTGAAAACACAGAGCTTTGTATACACATTATTTATTACGATTTGTGCATCTGTGGGTTGGCATTTAGTTCCAAATATTTGTATTGTTATATTCCACTATATTCCTCCTATCCATTATGATTTTCAGGTGGAATTTTTGTGGCAGAATTCCATGAGTATTTTTCTAAAAGAGATCTTGGCCATTACATGTACTGTGGCTGAATATGTGTGTTGTTCCATACTGTATTGTAGATACACCAAATACTTTGACAATCACAATTGCCAACGCTCATATTCAGCCGACGGTTACAACAGCAAAAACCACATACATAAAGCTTTTTTTACTTTTTTAACCGTGCTGTTTTTCCAACAACTAAACAGAAGGTCTCCATTATTTGGGCACTCTGGGTTCGCTCATTAGTAGTCCAAACTAAAGTTTTTAATAACACAGCCAGTTTGTGGGAACTTTTTACTGTTTAACAGCCCTTTGACACACACACACACACACACACACACACACACACACACACACACACACACACACACACACACACGCACACACACACACACACACACACACACACACACACACACACATTCACACTTGGCCTCTCTTGAGGGAATCACTTTGCAACCTGTGGTAGAGTGTGTAGCAGGGCTGCTGACAGAATTGGAAGGCTACCGTGACAGACAACAAGCGCTAGCGCACCGCAGCTCAGCTTGCTGCATAATTTAGCGAGGCAGATGTACGAGGCAGGTTATTAGCTCCCCCATGCTACGTTGCCCCCTTGATTTACAGTCGGAGGAAGCAAATATGACAAATAGAATACATAAACAAATCAAAAGCGTGGTGATTAGCTTTTTTTTTCTTTCGCTCTCTCTCTTGCCGTTCCAATTCGAAAACGTAAAATGTTTTTTTGGGGGGAGGGGGCGGGTTTGGAAGAGCACAAGATAAGGGGAAGAGAGGGAAGGGGTGCGATAAACCAACATGGTGTCCAATTAGCGATACGGCCAATGATTGTTAATGACGCAGCAGCAGCGCTCTGCATTCAGGCAAGCGGTGACCTCGCTACCTCTCATTAAAAGCACAGGGAAGCGTCTCACCGGCGTTCATTGGCCGCAACTATTAGCCAAGGGATAGGTGGCTTGTTAGGTGGGATGGGAGACAGGGACTGGAGACAGACAGTGAGACACCAAGACAGCTCCGTCTTAATGAGTGCCTTTTGTGTCCTTAATGAGCCTAAGTGACTCTCTCTCTCTCTCTCTCTCTCTCTCTCTCTCTCTCTCTCTCTCTCTCTCTCTCTCTCTCTGATATTTGTTCTCTCCCTCTCTCTCTTTCATATTTGTTCTCTCTCTCTCTTTCATATTTGTTCTCTCTCTCTCTTTCATATTTGTTCTCTCTGTCTCTCTCTCTCAGGATTTCCCCTGTTGCCTCTGCGTTCTCCCCCATGGCATGTGGTTTATGATGATGGAGCTCTGTGGCCAATATACATTTTAATGCTCTGTAATGGCAGGGAATGGAAGACATAAAGACATATGTACAGAAAAGGAGCACCGTTGGGGGAAGGTTTCTTTCTCTCTCTCTCTCTCTCTCTCTCTCTCGCTCTGTCTTCAGATTACATTAATGAGTGGGCTTTATGATATATTTAGCTTTTCATGTTTAATTATGCCGTGGCTATAGCTCGTTTAGCCAGGATACATCACACAATTATTACACTCCTCAGTCATCGCATTATTTCTTTATGAAAAAAAATATATATGTATTGTTTATGATGTATTAATATTTACTACTACAATTATTATCTTGTTGTACAACTCATATCCCCATCTGTATGACTTACAATACAATTTGTGTATATATACATATATATATCAGGTAAATCTTTCGGGCATAAACTGTAATGTGGATGCTGAGAAACCTTGAACAGCCATTTCCTGAAATCTAACATGAATTTTCATGATATGTTAATCTGATTGAAAAAAGTCCAATAAATGGTGTTAGATGTTCCATGTAATCTATGCGACAATCAATGGAAATGTTTTGATTATTATTTACATTACATTTTTACAGTCTGAATATAGAAAACAATGCCATGAACGTCCAATACAGATTGATAGCCATAGCCATTTGCTAGCCATTTGCAAACCCATTTGCAGGTATGATGAAATATTTACTATAGGCTAGTGCCGATAACGGCCCCCATGTTTTACAAACGTTGTTTACGAGGGTAGATTTTTATCTTGAGAAGTTCAATGACCCCCCCCTCATGTGACCAATCTGGGATCCAGCAGTCCTACTACAGATTTGCTGGGGGCCATACCACAGAAACTAAAATTGAAGGGCCGGAGTTCTGCCTTGTTTCCTGTCTCGCACAAGTAAATGAAGCTTTCAGAAGGGGATTTTAATATGTGTATTTCTACAGTGGCCTGTTTACACAATGTTGATGTGAAACCTTTACAGACACTTTTTTTTGCAAGCGCTGGTCAAGTCTGTGTTCGCTGTTAATAGCCAATTATGCATTTACAGATCGATCACCACTTTCAACAGCATGACTCATTGAACCAAATTAGAAGTGAAAGAAAGAGCGCCCCACTCACCCAGATATGAACTTGTCTGCTATTGTTGTAAAGTATATAGTCTATGATTGAAAATCTAAAAACAACATAACAGCCAATCTGCTTTTCTGTTGTTTTTTTCCTACAAACAATTGCGTCACTTTTTGTCGGTTGGTTGAGTTGAAAAAGACGATCGATCGGAAGGTTCATGAAGCCACTATGAAAGGATATACTGGCCTAGGTGAGTGGTGGCAGTGTTGAGATACTATTCCTACATATTTGGCACATTCAATGTAAAAGATCTTCTGCCACACCCGACCACATGTATCCAGTCAGTTCGATGGCAACAGATGTAAAGCCAAACCATAGCATCAAACCGTACCGTTTACAATAGAAGCATAGCTCAAATGAGGATTTACTTTACTTTGCGGGAGTGGAACACATACATCACGGCTGTGTGCCGTAATGGTCAGAAATCCAGCGGCAGCGGGCAGGAGAGGGATTAAGAAAACAGTCCTGCACAGTTCTCTAATATATTGGTTCATCTATATACATATTCAATTGAATAATTTGTATTTATAATTAGTACTCCACAATAATTCTGCAATAATTAATGTATTGCTCAGTTCTCAGTGTGTATTGCACCGTGCACCGTGGGCCCCATAAACGAATACACGTACCGTTTCCATATTTCACATACAGTATATTACAATGTATAATAATATTCACTCTCATTCTTTAGTTATTGCATTTGGTTACCACATTAACAAGACACATTTGCACAAATTCATAGTTAACTAGCTCAGAAGCAATCATTAAATTGTAAGGTGCAAGGTAATAAATTGAATGTCTAAAAAGAAAGTGAATGTGGAGGGTTTCTGTATATGTGCTATTGTCTTCATATTAGGAAGCAAATTATTTGCATAATCATTCAATTTGGAACCAAATCTCTCTCCAAGAAAATGTTTTACAATCATTTTAACTACTTGCTCTTGCATTGGCCAAGTTGAGGAAGTTTCCCATTGCTAAAGGTAACTAAATGAATGCAATAACTAGCCTGTGAAGTTAATTTGCACCAATGTGCATTTATTCATATGCTTAATTAGTTGTAGATCATTACTATTCTCTCTTCTCTTAGTTTTTTGCAAGGCAAAATGAAGGATTCCACATATTTTTGTTCATATGCGAATGTAATAAACCACAATACGTGAAAATACAGAATTTGATGATGATTTCACAGAAGTTCATGCAATGTGCTGTTTTACTTTATTGGATGTAGCTGATAGACTGGTAATTCTTGTTTATAGGCAATCAAAATATTTGAAAATCGAAAAAACAACAGCGAAAGCATTTGGGGCACACCTGTCTCTTTCGCACAGTAAAACATGCAAAGAGGTACCTACAAGCCATCTGTACCATGTTCCCTTGTGTATGCTCTCTCTCTCCTCCCCCCCCCCCCCCCCCCCCCGGGGATGGGAGGGTTACCCATCCCCGGCTCCCATCCCCGGCTCCTGCTAATCTGTCTGTCAATGCTGCTCACTGTGAACAGGTGTGGGGATGTGACAATACAACTGAAACAGTCTGCAGGATGGCCCTCTAAAGGGCCGAGCAACAGGTGCTGAGGCTGATATCATGGCTTCGTATCTGGACATAATCCCAGATATTCCACCAGAGTAGCTGCAACTTCAATGTTGCCACTTCAAAGTGGTCAATGTTACAGATTAGTAGTAATAATACTAATAATAATAACACAATAATAAAGAATAATAACAATCATCATCGTAATCTTCATAATAATAATAATAATGAAGAAATAATACATTTATGATGTTGCTGATTCAAACCAACCACCATCACTTAATAATCACTCCAAAATAGAGAGACAAAGGTCTAAAAAGGTCCACAACATCTTTATTTCTCTGCATTTGGGCAGCACATTGATCAGAGAGAACAAGGATTTGAATCCACAGCAACTCCTCAACTACTACTAAGGTGAGAATTGTCTATATATCTCATTCAAAGGCAAGATAGCATCTCACATCTGGACCTCTCCGTCCCACCACTCTGCAGGTGTTACCCTGAGCCACCAAGAAGGAAGAATTAGCATCAATGCCCCCAGTCTGCAGCATGTGTGCCTCCCGAAACCCTTATTGATACTGACCGGGTGAACATGGCTGCAACAATTGTGCCTCTGGCACTGGCACTTTTTTTTTATTATTATTAGTGTCGTATAGTGTATTAGGTAGTTTTTCATTTTTTTGTTCCACTTAATTGGTAGGTTTCATTTGGAATGCGACACACTGCTCTCAACGTGGTGCAAACATCTTCTTTGAAGAGGTGTCTGCTAATTTTGTTCAATGTTCTCTTTGGTTCTGGGCCCTTTCACATTTTTTCTTCATACATTTCATATTTAATTGCTGGTTTCTCAATGGTATTTTATGTGAAAGGCTCTTTGCTCCTCTCCTTATTAAAGGGAACCCTATGCCAACAGTTAAAGGGTAAGTTTGCAGATTTCAAAGCTATATATATAAATTCATTGTCACATACCTGTGACTCTTAAATATATTGGCCTATAACCCACCTGTCAGTCTATTAATCTGCGTGACATCACCGCCTTTACGTTTGTTAAGCACGCTTCTCTACTGAAATAATAATAATATAAATGGTATCATGACTTTTTTTACTCTGTTCTCTTGGAGTATTCCAAGTGTAATTAGGTGATCTCACCATCGTCAGACTAACCATGTGCTTGATTCACACAATGCTTTGGTTGAGAGATTATCAATACTCAGTTTTCCTAATTCTCATTAATATTCATATAGATGTGAGAAAATGTCTGTAGAAAAAGACGACCATAGCTCTACATATTATGTGTTTATTATGCACGCTTGAGTCGTTTGTCGATTGCTAACATTGTGTAGGCTTATACTGTATATTATATTCATTGCAGTGGTTTAACTTCAGGGCATTTACCACGTTAAGAATAGCAGAGCATGATGCTGATTAACTAGGATCATAAGACACACACTTTATTGGAAATGCTGCATCTCTAACATTATTTCTCTTGCAAATAATTTACTTATAAGGATACCAATATCAGAGGGAATATAGGGGAATACTTTGAAAGAGTGTTAATAAAATGCTATTATTCATTACAACCGGTGTCTACAACACAGGTAGATGAGAAGAGAAATTCTAAATAGTCCTCTAAACGTACCCTCTAAACGTACCCTATATAGGTTAATCGCTGGCAATGAATGCCAAAGTCACATTTTGTTGTATCAAAGGGAAATCAGTGTTGATACTTCTGTTCGACTCATATCCCAAATTTCCTCTGGGCAATTTTGAGAATTTTTAGTGGAGAAATGAATTAGGGGACCCCTCTGCGCGGACTGATTGCATTTCCACAGAGTCTCAGCGGCATGTTGTGCCTGAGATCATCTTGGCATCCTGGCATGAAGGAAATCTCCATAAAGCACAAAACTGCCCTTGTGTTTCTCACTGAGGGTGTGTGTGTGTGTATGTGTGCGCATGTTAGTGTGTTTGTCTCATTTTGACATAAATATGCAAACGCTTTTTCTCGCATGCACACACACACACACACACACACACACACACACACACACACACACACACACACACACACAGACACACACAGACTCTTCATACACACACTGTCACAGTCTCACAGACAGACACACAAAGATGCACACAACGCACACTCGAAGCATCTGAGGCAAACTGCTTGAAGTAAGGCCATGTTAATTTGTATGCACCAATTTGGAAGGGTGTCTTGTGACATGTAGAATCCTCTCCAAGCTGTCATCAATATGCTAATCTAAGAGAATGAATGTGGATGGGGTAACTTCACCTCGTAAACACACCAAGAGGCACGTGGTGGTTGCTACTTGAGGTCCTTCATCAATACATTTATACATGCCGACAATCACACATGATGTCAAAAGTGTATCCCAGGAACAGGTAGCTTGAGAATAAAATACACGTCATAAAAAATGCAAATCAATTGGGTAAAATGTAACCCATTAAATTTGGCACTGCAGTCCAAATTGACAACATTGGAGAGTTGTCTCTGCTGCCCCCTCCTTCCTAGACTCGAAGCTCAAGCACGTTGCCAGGTTGAGGAAAATGAACGAGCACAAGAATACATTGAATATCTGCCAACCCGGGGTGTTGAAATGGGCAGTGGGTGGAGTCAACTTGGGAAAAGTGTGAATCACATCGACCAAAACGGATATTATGACTTACATTCCAAATTAAACATATAAATAAATACGCATTGGTGCAAATTAATAAAAAGCAAAGAATCCTGAATTTTACAGGCTAGTTATTGCATTCACTCTATATATTTATATAAATATTTATATATTTTTATTGCTATATAAATATAGTGGCCAATGCAAATTTTTGTTGTTAAATTATTGAGGTGAAAAAGCGACATATAGTCAGAGTATAGACACCATGTGCAGTTTAAGATCTATTGTAAAGAGTAGGTGCATAATACCTGAATAATACGTGCACAAAGGTATACAATTTTGTATAATTCCCATATAAAATGTGTCGCCCTTCCTCATTCATGGCTTAACCTCGTTCCCTAGCTTTCTCATCTCAAGGGAGAATTCCTGGAAGAGGATGCTTCGAATGTGCGGACGAGAGAGAGGCAGGGACTTCATGCTTGCGTCTGTATAAGTGTTTCCACCTGACTATGGGAAAAGGCGGCTAGTTCCTATAGTCAAGGGGGCATATTTATCTCCTTGCGTTGTGTTTTCTTCCTTCTTCGGTGCAACATAACACACTGTTGCACAAACCCAGGGAAACAGTATGCAGAGTTTTAGAGATGTAGCGGTGCTGCCCAGCTTGACAAGTTGTTGTTGAGTTATACCTGGTCTTATTCCACCATGACCACAGATGTACACCGTAATAATTGTGCGGCAATGTCCTTTACCGCATTTTGTCTTGACAACTTATGTTGCCTGTCATGTGATATTTATGGGTGCCATAACAGGTTTTTCCATTTCTCGTACCTACTGCTCCATGTAAGCGGACATCGTCCCACTTACAGTAGGTGCATGTAAGACAAAGATGACTCAGCAGAAGAAATGACATGGAGATGTGGAGAAGTAAGCAGTGTTTTCAGTGTGTCAGCTCCTCATGGTGCAAAACAGTACAAAAAAAACGTGGCTTTGCTTGCACTGCCACTGGCACTGTAGCGGGATATGATAATACATCCAATAATGCTATTCTCACTGAGATTGTGTTTTCCCTGGAAACAATCACAGGTCGGTATTTTGGGAGGGGTTCTTCCTGGAGAATGTGTTGTTTTTGCAGAAACAAAATTGTCAATTTTCAGACAAGCTGTTAAGTGCTGCAGGCAATGCTCTCACCAGCACTGGAGAATAAGTAAAAGCAACACCACCCCCCGCCCCCCACACACACACACCTTTCCACAAACCGGCTCCACAAATGAAAGAACCGCTCAAGTGAGATCTCCACCAAGGCAGAATCCATTTAGATGGAGAAGGCAAATGGCTGCTCATTGACATGGCAATGTCTTAAGCCTGGCTTGTGAATGAATATTTTTGCAAATATATTGCATGATTTTACAGTAGAGGGCCTCCAGCATGCAGAAACCACAATAACTGTCATGGACTTAGCCAAGCTCTGCGATTGCCATCACCTCCTCCCTAATTTTTAAGGAAGGAAGAACCCCAGGAACATGGTTGCAAACGCCAATATTCCTCATCATGAAATTGAAATCGGCAGATCCACAGAGCCAAGGAGACAGGTTTGCTAATCAAAATTGGCAGACACTGTTGTTCTTCAGTTGATGAACATTTCTTTGGGCTATCTAACTGCACATTTGTGTCCTTTATAATGACACTGCTTCTTCACATTTAGAAAAATTAAACCTCTTTTTGTTTGTTAAACTTCACTCCAAGTGTTAGTTATTAGAAGAAGAAGAAGAAGATCTTTATTAGTCCACACATAGTGGTCACACAACACACACAGCCGGAAGTGGCGGCCGCCAAACACACACACGCGCATGCAGGGAGGGTGGCCCGTGGAAATTTGTCCTCTGCATTTGACCCATCCTGCTGCCCCTCCAGGAGCAGCCAGGAGCAGTTACTTAGTAGTAATAACTAATACGTTATAGTTATTGCTGATATTTAAAAAAGAGTGCCCCATATGGTGGAGAGCTTCAGTAAAGTAGCGGACCAGGAGTAAAGTAGCAGACCTGGAATAAAGTAGCAGACCTGGAGTGAAGTGTTTTTGTTGGAAATAACAAGTCCAACTATTTTAGGGGAATCTTTTCTGACAGTACACAACAACAGTTCTAGGTATTCAGGAGGCTATAATTTGTCCCCGTCAGCCTCTCAGTCTCCTACCACCCGTCAGCCTCTCAGTCTCCTACCACTCTGTCTCTATATCTATGTAGTAAGCTCCAGAATTATTGAAGAACACTAGTGGCTTGCTTGGCACAGTTATAGTTGCTCTTTCGTTACAGGATGGCTTAGGTTATGATCTGGTGAAAGAAGCTGTTTTTTGTGCTCATAAGTTGGTGCCGGAGGCCTACAGACAAAAGTTTAGAGATTAGAAGGACTCCCTTGTTGAGGGAGAATAGTACTCAGGTTGACAAGTGGTGTACGACTAGCAAGGCTACAGCCTTTGATACTCTTGAGTTAATTCTACTGGAGTAGTTTAAGAAGTGTGTTCCTGAGCAGGTTGTCAATAATTGAGTGAGGCTGCTGTGTCCGCGGACGAGTTAACACTAACTCATAAAAGTGCATTCATGTTCCCCCGTAGTGATGAGCCGACTGGCTCACGTCCTGCTGGCCTGTTCTCCGTGGCCAAGCACACTACAACAAAAAGTGTGACTGTCACAAAACACCTGCCCAAGTCTACAGCTTTTGTCAGGTCAGTTCCTCAAACACTCCAGTCTTTGGGACATCCCGATCATTCAGTTAACACTGATTATGAGCCATTTGAGACTGCACAGAAACTACAGATACTGCCACCGGAACGCTAAAGGAGTAGGCTCACCCATACGGGGATAGCGGGTGAGCCGACTAATTCACCCCCATTCCCGGACTAACACCTCCACTTTTTCAGTCACTCTCGCCTGGCAGGGGCAGAGACTCACCGTGCCGGTCCTCATCGACTCCGGGGCTGATGAGAGCTTCGTTGATCGCCGGTACGCACAAGAGGCGCGTCTCCCTCTTTACCCGATGGAGAAGCCTCTCTCCGCCTATGGGTCCCGTCACCCACCGGAGCCAGCCCCTCACTCTCACGGTGTCGGGGAACCACGTGGAGAGCATCCGCCCCTCATCCACTCCCCCAACACTCCGTTTTTTCTGGGTCGCCCCTGGCTGGAACTCCATACCCCCCACGTCTGCTGGAGAACCGGACGCATTCTCAACTGGAGTACCACCTGCCATGCCCGTTGCCTCCGGGGCACCCAGACACCCCCCCGGGTCGAACGCTCCAGCCCTACACCCCCCGACCTATCCACTGTCCCTCCGGAATACCACGATTTAGGAGAGGCTTTTAGTAAGGAGCGCACCCGCTCTCTCCCTCCACACCGGCCCTACAAGCTCCGTCTTGACGCTCCCCTCCCGGCCAATCGTCTATATAATCTTTCAATGCCGGAGAAGGCGGCGATGGACAGCTACCTGCAGGAATGCTTGGCCGAGGGTCTCATCCGACCATCCCAATCCCCGGTGGCAGTGGGGTTCTTCTTTGTGAAGAAGAAGGATGGGGACCTGAGGCCATGCATAGACTACAGGTTGCTGAACAACATAACCATCAAAAACAAATATCCTCTCCCCCTCATGAGTTCCAACTTTGAATCCCTCATCGGGGCGACCATTTTTACAAAGTTGGACCTGCGGACCGCATACCACCTTGTGCACATCCGAGAGGGGGATGGGGACGAGGCAGAGGTCCTGGGTGAGGGCAGAGAGGAAAGCTAGCGTTACACACACAGATGCCACTGCATATACTTTTCTACGCCGGCCGGTCGTATATTACTGACTGTGTGCTAACATGCCCGCTGAGCTTGCTCGAGTACATATCGTAGCTCGATGCTCACTAGCATGTGTAGATTTGGCTTGGTGTGTGCCGTCGATGCGACAGTTGTGGTGTGTGTGTGTGTGTGTGTGTGCTGTGTATGTGTGTGTGTGTGTGTGGTGTGTGCGTGTCAATGTCTGCGTACACCTAAACAGCAAGTGGGATCTGTATAGGCTTTGAGACCCTGGACCCGACCAAAATGGGACAACTACCACCTTCCTGTTACTACCTTTCTGTGTGTGTCAGTGTTGTGTGGGTGGGGTGCACAGTGCTGAAGGACTCGCGCATAATTGGCTCGTCGGCTCAGCGGAGCCTGGGAGGTCATTGTGAGATAGGCGCTATAGGACAGGCGGAGAGCTCTGTCACGTTAGACTGGCTCTGGGATCGTGTCGCGTTAAGGAATGGGGGTAATAGGAGGTTTTTTAAGCACAAAACGGCGAAGGAAACGCCTTGTAGCTGGCTACGGTTGAGGGGTTGCAATTCGGAATACCTGGTCTGATCTGCGGGGGTCTGGTTCCTGCAGGGACGCCAGCAGGTGAACCGCGTCAAGCATGGCGTCAGGTCCTCTCCCCAACAATGAAGCCCCACGGACACTCCCACGGACAGAGAAGGTAGTGGATATAGGAATTGGGGCGAGGTTCTCTACTTTGAGAATTTCAAATCGGTTTTCTCCTGAGATCTGCTGTGTGCTTAGATGGGGGTTAGGTAACGGGACCGCAGGGACCAGCAGGTGAACCGCGTCAACATGCAGTGTTTACATTGACGTCTGGATGTACAGCGCCGGCCCAGGCGGCCATGTTCCTTTCTCTGGTGGGAGAGTTAGAGGGTCGTTTCTTTCAGACCTTGAGCATATTGCAGTGAGTTCACACAATGTATTGGCTATTTTTAACAAAAAGTGTTCAGTTGAGCGCCAAAGAGGATATTCTGTTCGGAAATCCGTTTTAATTCAAGGCCTGACAAAGACTGAATCTGAACAAGAAGATGGTTGGACAAAAGAGAGGGAGGTGGAGAGGGAGACACACACACACACACACACACACACACAGACAAAGAGACAGGGGAGAGGAGGAGAGAGTGAGTTGGGGAGAGAGGAGGAGAAGAGGGACTCCCTCAGATGGAGCTGATTGGCAGATGGAGATAAGAATCTTGTTGCCTTGTCGACCATTGAGTGGCCTGTCCTTCAAACCCCTGTTCCCACAGAAATAAAGGCTGCTCTGTTCGCCCTGCCCCTCTCTCTCTCTCTCTCTCACACACAAACACACACACACACACACACACACACACACACACCACACATCACGTGGACAAAGACGCCTGGATTGTCCTGCCTGTTTAAGTGTGTGTGTGTGTGTGTGTGTGTGTGTGTGTGTGTGTGTGTGTGTGTGTGTGTGTGTGTGTGTGTGTGTGTGTGTGTGTGTGTGTGTGTGTGTGTGTGCGTGTGTGTGTGTGTGTGTGGGTGTGTGTATTCATCTGTGCATGTTTGCATGCGTTTGAGTATGTGCATAATGTGTCATCCAGGCTATACAGCCTACCTTGCCCATTGCAAAAAAAGCATTCACTCCGAGAGAGAACAGCTGAGGCTGGTATCCCAGGGAGGCCTCGAACGGGGACCTGCCGGTGGCATCGCAGGTCAAGGCGTTGAGGGAGTACTCAACCCAGGGCAGGTCCCCGCTCCAGGAGGTGGTGTGGAGAGCCGAGACACAGCGCAGAACGAACTCCAGGCTCTGGTTGGCGTGCTCAGCGCCATTCGTGCCCGCCAGACCTGGGTGGTAAATTGCGGTCCATGGTCCGACACTTTATCGCTCGGGAGCCCGTGGAGACGGTACACGTGCTGAGTGAGGAGCTCAGCCGTCTCCGCCGAGGATGGAAGCTTTGGAAGAACCACCAAATGCACCGCCTTGGAGAATCGGTCCACCACAGTGAGAATGACAGTGTTCCCTCGGGAAGGAGGAAGACCGGTCACAAAATCCAAGGCGATGTGGGACCATGGACGGCTGGGAACCGGGAGAGGGTGCAGGAGTCCAGCTGGGGGTTGAAGTGAAGCCTTGCTGCAGGCGCAGACAGGACAGGCCAGGACGAACTCCCAGACGTCAGCTCCCAGGGACGGCCACCAGAACCGCCGGGCCAGGAAGGAGTGTGTGCGGTGGACTCCTGGATGACACGCCACCCTGCTCGCATGACCCCACTGGAGCACCCGGGACGGGACCGAGTCGGGCACAAAAAACCGGCTGGGTCGGGTTTGTTGCGTTGAGCCTCTCTGACCACACCCTCAATGTCCATGGTGACCGCCCTGATGACGCATGATGCAGGGAGGATGGGCTCAGGCTCCTGGGCGCTCCTCTCAGGCTCGTGGAGGCGGGATAGGGCGTCCGCCTTCTTGTTGCGAGACCCGGGTCGGAACGTGAGGGTGAACCCGAACCTCCCCAGGAACTGAGCCCACCGTGCCTGGCGGGAATTGAGGCGTCTCGCCGCGCGGATGAACGTCAGATTCCTGTGGTCCGACAAGACCAGAGTGGTGTTCTCCGACCCCTCCAACCAGTGGCGCCATTCCTCAAAGGCCGCCACCACCGCCAGCAGCTCTCGGTTGCCGATATCATAATTCTCCTTGGCCGGGGAGAACCGGCGGGAGAAAAAGGCACAGGAATGCAGATTCTGGTCCTCCGCTGACCGCTGGGAGAGTACTGCGCCGATGCCGGTGTCCGAAGCATCCACCTCTACTACGAACTGCTGGGCGGGGTCTGGATGGAGGAGAACCGGGCCGGTGGTAAAACGCTCCTTGAGCGCAGCAAAGGCAGTGCTGGCTGCTGGCATCCAGAGGTAGGGACGCAGAGTGGAGGTGAGGTGAGTAAAGGCTTTTCCATACTCCGCGAGACGCGAGACGTCTCGTCTCGCACCTAGGTCTGCGAGAACAAGAAAAAAGTTCTCGCCGCACTGGACATTTCATACTCCGCGAGACACTCCTCAAAGGCCCCGCCCACAGCAGCACACGTCACACGCGCAAAGCATTGTGGGAATCAGAAATAAAACTAAACAACAACAATACATGTCTTTATAATTATGACAGGACGTGTTATATAGATGTTCGTACTTTCTCACGGCCTCGGCCAGCTGTTCCTCAAAACTATCCATTCCTGTACAAACTTTTCCGTGCCGGCGTTTTTAACCACGCCCACTTCCATAATTGACCAATCACACAATAGTTCTCGGACAAGACGCGAGAACAAAGTTCGGCCGGGCTGATGTGTCGAGAACGTCTTGCGAGAACACCTGACCTAGGTCTGCGAGACAAAATGACGTCATTTTGTGGGCGGGGCACTAGGTGCGAGACAAAACGTCTCGCGTCTCGCGGAGTATGGAAAAGCCTTAAGGGGGGCAGCTACTCGGTTGTAGTTCCGGATGAACCGGCGGTAGAAGTTTGCAAACCCGAGGAAGCTTTGTAGCTGCTTACGGGTTGAGGGCTGGGGCCACTCGACCACTGTCCTGATCTTGCGGGGGTCTGGTCGGGTCAGTCCTCCCTCCACAATGAGCCCCAGGAACTCCACGGATAGGGAGTGGAAGATGCATTTCTCTACCTTGAGAAACAAACGGTTCTCCAGGAGACGCTGGATGACCATGCGAACGTGCTGGACGTGCTCCTCAGCGCTCCTGGAGAACACCAGGATGTCGTCAAGGTAGAGGACCACAAATACATCCAACATGTCCCTGAGCGCGCCATTCAAGATGGCGGGGGCGTTGGTGAGGCCGAAAGGCATCACAAGATACTCGTCATGCCCCCGGGGGGCTTGAAGGCGGTCTTCCCCTCATCCCCCTCTCGGATGCGCACAAGGTGGTATGCGGTCCGCAGGTCCAACTTTGTAAAAATGGTCGCCCCGATGAGGGATTCAAAGTTGGAACTCATGAGGGGGAGAGGATATTTGTTTTTGATGGTTATGTTGTTCAGCAACCTGTAGTCTATGCATGGCCTCAGGTCCCCATCCTTCTTCTTCACAAAGAAGAACCCCACTGCCACCGGGGATTGGATGGTCGGCGAGAACTTTTTTCTTGTTCTCGCAGACCTAGGTGCGAGACGAGACGTCTCGCGTCTCGCGGAGTATGGAAAAGCCTTTTACTCACCTCACCTCCACTCTGCGTCCTACCTCTGGATGCCAGCAGCCAGCACTGCCCTTTGCTGCGCTCTAAGGAGCGTTTTACCACCGGCCCGGTTCTCCTCCATCCAGACCCCGCCCAGGCAGTTCGTAGTAGAGGTGGATGCTTCGGACACCGGCATCGGCGCAGTACTCTCCCAGCGGTCAGCGGAGGACCAGAAGCTGCATCCCTGCGCCTTTTTCTCCCGCCGGTTCTCCCCGGCCGAGGAGAATTATGACATCGGCAACCGGGAGCTGCTGGCGGTGGTGGCGGCCTTTGAGGAATGGCGCCACTGGTTGGAGGGGTCGGAGCACCACTCTGGTCTGGTCGGACCACAGGAATCTGACTTCATCGGCGCGGCGGAGACGCCTCAATTCCCGCCAGGCACGGTGGCCCCTTCCGTCAGGTTTCCTTGGGGGGAGGGATTCGGGTTTCAACCCTTCACATTCCGACCCGGGTTCTCGCAACAAGAAGAGCGGACGCCCTATCCCCGCCTCCATGAGCTGAGAGGAGCGCCCATGGACGCCTGAGCCCATCCTCCCTGCATCATGGCGTCATCAGGGCTGGTCACCATGGACATTGAGGTTGTGGTCAGAAGAAGGGGGCTCAAACGCAACAAACCCGACCCAGCCGGTTTTTTTGTGCCCGACTCTGGATCCCGTCCCGGGTGCTCCAGGTGGGGTCCATGCGAAGCAGGGTGGCGTGTCATTCCAGGAGTCCCACCGCCACACACTCCTTCCTGGCCCCTGGCGGTTCTGGGTGGCCGTCCCTGGGAGCTGACGTCTGGGAGTTCGTCCTGGGCCTGTCCCTGTCTGGCCGCCCTGCAGCAAGGGCTTCACTTCAACCGCCCAGCTGGACTCGCTTGCACCCTCTTCCCCGGTCTCCCAGCCGTCCATGGTCCCACATCGCCTTGGATTTTGTGACCGGTCTTCCTCCTTCCCGAGGGAACACTGTCATTCTCACTGTGGTGGACCGATTCTCCAAGGCGGTGCATTTGGTGGTTCTTCCAAAGCTTCCATCCTCGGCGGAGACGGCTGAGCTCCTCACTCAGCACGTGTACCGTCTCCACGGGCTCCCGAGCGATAAAGTGTCGGACCTCCCAGGTCTGGCGGGCCTTCTCCAAGGGATGGTGCTACCATCAGCCTCCTCAGGGTACCAACCAGAGCCTGGAGTTCGTTCTGCGCTGTGTCTCGGCTCTCCACACCACCTCCTGGAGCGGGGACCTGCCCTGGGTTGAGTACTCCCTCAACGCCTTGACCTGCGATGCCACCGGCAGGTCCCCGTTCGAGGCCTCCCTGGGATACCAGCCTCAGCTGTTCTCTCTGCAGGAGTCGGAGGTCTCCGTCCCCTCGGTCCAGGACCACCTCCGATGGTGTCGCCGGGTGTGGAGGTAGGTACGGCACCGCTCTGTTCTCCGTGGCCAACGAGCGTTCTATGCCGTGGGCAAATCACCGCCTGCACCCCTTGCATCCGGTATTACCTGCCTGGTCAGCAGGTATATCTCTCCATGGCTGAACCATCCCAGCTTCAATGGTTTCCGTCCCAGGAAGTTGGCACTCGTGCCTATGTCGGCCCCCTTCAGGATTGGACACGTTCCTGAACCCGGCGACCGGTGCGTCTCAGGCTTTCCCACCTCCCTGGCGCGGTCCCAACCCTGGTGTTCCACTCTCCTGGATCCAACCGGGTCCTCTCAAGCCCTCCACCCCCTCATTAATGGGGGGGTTGCAACGCGTCATCCCCAGTGGACGGGTGCGGCGGTCTACTGAAGGTGCGCACGTAGGGGTCAGGGTTTTCCAGTACCTGGCTGGACTGCGGTAGGGGTATGGCCCGAAGGAATGTAGTTGGATCTCCCGTCAACTCATTATGGACCTGTCTCTCCTCCGGGACTTCTACCGGGATCATCCCGATGCCCCCGGTTGGTCGCCAGATGGCTCCCTCGGGGGGGGGGGGGGCTTGTCCTGTTACAGCTCGCCCGTCCTCGCCTCCACGGCCGCCCCTTTCTCTTCCCGCTACGCACCCTTCGCCCTTCCTCTACGCGCCGCCTTGGACCGGGAATACGGCGTTCCGACTCCCCGGAGTTCCCCCCGGCTACCAGGCGCTCACGTTCCCCATCCCCCGCCGGCCCTGTCCTCTCGGCAGGCCTTCTCTACCACTCCTCTCACCTCTCGGAGTCGGACATTCCCGGCACGTCGGCACAGGTGCAACGGCGGAGCGGCGATGACGCTGCATACAGCGCGACTCTCCGCACCGGCGCCCCATTCCCAATCACCGCACCTGCCCCTGATCGGCAATCACCGCTCGCCCTACAAGAACCTGGCCTGCACTCCACTCAGCGCCAGATCTTTCCCTAAACTACAGGTGGTAACGTATCTCAGTATCACACACTGTAGTAGTTATCTCTCGCCAACTTAACTTTTCGCAGTTGTTTGCGCCAAGCCCTTTTTGCCTGTTTTGCCTCACCCGGGATTTTTATCCCTCACACCCCTTCTCTTTCTCATCCCTCCAGCATCCTGCTGAGTCGAGCCAACCCGCAGAGCCCTTCCCCTCGGATCCCATGATTCATGTGGCATCCTGTGTGGCAATTCCTGTGTTGAATTGAACCTCCTTTGCTGTGTGCCTGGGTCTCACCTCAACCCCCCCCCCCCTAACACCATTTTATTTTTGATGGATTTGTATCGATCACTGGTGAGCCGAGTGACCAAAAGTTTGTTCAGATTTTGAGGGATACTGTGCTTCACAATTGTTTCTGCTCAGAGATGCATTGCCGTTGTCTGAGGCTAGTTTATGTGGATCTAACATGTTGGTGAATCATCTTTCTATCCAAATTCGAGAGGCTAGCTCGATTGACACTTTCAAAAGTAAACTAAAAACAGATCTATTTGCATCAGCCTTTAACCTCTTTAGTCCAAAGCAAGCACTAGTATCCAATTATGCAGGTTAGATTCAGTTGTACTGGGTATCGGCACTATGCTATGCTTTTGGATATACAGTATGTCTTTTCATCTGTATCCAGGTTTGAATGTACAGGAGCCGCATATGTACTGTATATATTATGTATTGTTGCATTTTAATAGCTTGTTTTTAGCATTCTATATATAGTTTACTTCATTTATTTATTTCATTTTATACATTTTGCTCATGTTATTTACCCCTCTTTTTAAACTTTATACATCTTGTTGATGATAATTATTGTTATATTTAATGTGTAGCCCATTGAGACATACCTTGTGATTTTGGGCTATCATAAACTTAACTTGACATGGGTTTTGTCACTGTGCGATTGCACATGGTGCACATCCAGACTTACCATCTGCACATCCAGACTTGGACTCTGGTTGGTTCAATGTGACTGTTCCTTCTGCTTTACCTGTGCAAGGCGTAGCTTTTATCATGGGGAATGATATAGCTGGTAGTATGGTGCAACCTGTATTTGAAGTGTTAGATGAGTCAGAACTGTATCATACACCTTAAGTGTCTCAATCACTTCCTGATGCATTTCCTGCATGTGTGTGCACTCAAGCCCAGACACGAAAGTGGGCAGAGGCAGTTAATCTGTTTTAGGACCCATGCTCACCTCTGGGGATGCAGAGGACTCTAAAGTCTCTCCGGGGCCAAAAGGGGAGGTAGTGAAAAGCTAGTGGTAGACTACCTAGCAAGTAATGTGTTAGTTAAGACTAGTTGTAGTTCCTGGAGTTCTCCCCGTTTACTTGTGCCCAAGTTAGATGCAACCTTGCGTAAGTCTGTACATTCTATACAGACATTCAGTACAGACCTCCGAAAAGTTAATGCTATCTCTGTACCTGACTCCTATCCGATGCCGGAGGGACGGAAGATTGTATTGACTCATTTGTATTAATCCTTGGGTTGGCAACACCATCGTAAACTTGATTTGGTTGCCAAGGCTACTGGCAGGATCCGGGTAACCCCCACATGCATCTGAAATCTTGGGCCTTGACACCAGGATGATTGGTTTGGCACAAATATCCTGGCCCTTTGGGCGTAATGCCCCTGCACCGGCTTACAAAGGTTGACTGAACCGTGGTGTTGGCTCTAGTTCTTGTTCTTCTGTCGAATTGTTTTTATTATTTCTATTGACCATAACCACCTGGTGTTCCATGTTGGCGGATTGTACATCCAGAACGCAGTGCGCTGACGTGGCTGGTCCTTAATTGCCTACAAACGTACAACCTGCAATAAAACACAAGAAGGGTAGCTGGGATTAATCGTGTTGGCAGTTGCTACTGGCCAGAAGCACTCTAGTTCGTAGTGGCTTCTAGCTGGTTTTCGACAAACCTCGTCAAAGTTTGTTCTGGGCCACTGGTTACGTGTTACGTCCACTGTGTTTTTTTCCACCTGTTTTGGTTGTCTGTCATCACATGCAGGTTTCTGCAATTATCCGTCTTCATTAACCAGCAGACACCTAAACTGCCACCAACCCAATTCATCCAACCCCATCAGTTCAACTAATGGACAGCAGCCAGACCATTTCAGATCATGTGATTCCACCGAGGTTGGACGCTCTCTGCTTTGCTCTTTGCTTTGCTTTTTATCTTTCTATTATTAGTATTACATTTTTTTCCCTAATACATTTTTCTCTATATTTTCAGCTATCCGCTTAACCATTTATTGGATACTAAATTACAATTCATCCCTGAGGATTATTTTGGGGCTAAAACTGTTACTTACAGAGAAGAGTGAAGAACACTATGTATACTGTTATTCCCCAGTGTAGGAGCCATTTTGTGTTTAAGTTTGATTTTCCTTTAAGTCAAACTCATGACCCCTGCTGGCAGTAATAATCATTGTCCCAATAGCCTGTTTTTATGTTTGGCATGGAAAAGTTTAAGTTCTAACGCACCTGTGCCAATTAGCGGGCACAGGGCAAGACAAAGGCCAGGTTTGGTTCATTGTTTGGGGATGGGCTTTTGGTTAGAACGTGGAATTTAGAACTTTGGAGACGCCAGCAGGAAAATGGTTTTTCAATTTTGAATCTTTGCTTGACACCTTTTTTCGTTGTATTTTGAAACCTATGAAATCCTTGAATATCGTGTACTGAATGGAATACTTTTTGTTGGATCAATGGACTGAACGATATAGGGACCAAGTTAATTGAATTATACTTTTTGATACAAAAAACATTTTTGACTCCTAAGTTTCTGACCCGCAAACATTGAACTAATGCAACCCCTCGGTGTCATGATGGAAGTGACTTATTAGAAGGCACTACATAGTTTGAAAAACCTCACTGCGCAAAGTTTGGAGGATTACTTGCGCATAATTCGAAACTCGCATGCGTTTGGAAATTGGATTTGCTTGGAAAACCTGAACATCCTTTTTTGCTTTTTGCTTGGAAAGGACGTTTTCGTTTCTACTGGATGTTATCCGAAAATTCGTGAGTACAACTGGATTGTAAGACGGGCCGCCGTGCTCGCACAAAGACTTTGAACTTGAGCCGCCGCGCTCACTCCACGAACTGAATGGGCCTCTGCACTAACGCTTGCCATCTCCAACTGATGTTGTGCTTAACCAGCAATACTATTCACACAGGATTCACCTTTGAGTAGGATTTGAACATGTCTGACCAAGAACCTGATGAGCAGGATATTTTAGATGAGAAGGAATTGTTAAAGTTACTTGGAACGCGTAGGGGAAAGCTCGGCGTCTTAACACGCAAACGAAATGAAATCAAGATGTATATTGGAGCTGGCAATACAAAAGAAAATGTGGAAACTCTAGTTAAAGCATTTCAAGGATATTTTGAAGAGTTTATTAACTTGCAAACAACAGTGCAGGGATTAATTAAGAATGAAGAGGAAAAAGAGGCTGATAACCTCGATTGGTATGAGCCCAAATGTCAGCACTTTAAAGCCTTCTTGGAATTCGTAACAAAATGGCTACTTCAAGATTCAGGAGCAAATTACTTTGCTGATATTATTTCAAAAAACTCTCATTCACCCAAAGCAATATTTCATACTATCAACACTGTCCTAAATCCTGCTGTTACTGCCCCCTCTGTGCCCTCCACAGTCACTTGTGATGAATTCCTCCATTTCTTTACTAAGAAAATTGAGAATATCAGATCGGGTATCTCACCCCCTGTCTATGACCCCCCCATTCCTCCTCCCTGCTCTGCTGTCCTAACTAGGTTGGAGCCGGTGTCTCTGGCCCATATCAGCGACGTGGTCAGACACACTAAGCCGACTACCTGTCCCATGGACATCGTCCCTACACGCCTATTGAAGGATGTCTTTGACACCGTAGGTCCCACTGTCACCCTCATTTTGAACAGTAGTCTAGTGAACAGCTCTGTCCCTTCCTGCTTTAAACATGCAGTAGTGCAACCCACTATCAAAAAACCCAACCTCGACACCACTGTTCTAAATAACTTCCGGCCTATATCAAAGCTCCCATTTCTGTCAAAGGTCCTAGAAAAGATTGTATACTCTCAGCTCCTGTCTTTTATAGAGAATAACACATCATGGACACATTTTCAATCAGGCTTCAGCAGCAACGGCCACCAGCATTGAGTTCTGGCTCTGCTTTAGAGCCTTCACAAAGACCTTCTGCTCTCCCGTGATTCAAGGGAAATGCTGGCAAATTTCTAGTTCTCCTGGACCTTAGCTGCTGCCTTTGACACTTTTGATGGACCACAATATTCTTTGTTAAGCACGTCTATGGAGCACCCAGCGTCGGATATACAGGGCGAGCTGCCCTCCAGTAGGCTTACTTTCCTACTTATCTGACGAGCATCGTTCTCCTGTAGAGGCTGGGAAACCTTCTATCCACCAGTCAGCTCCCAATTTCACACTGCGGAGTACCCCAAGGCTCAATCCTGGGGCCAATTCTGTTTCCTTATACATGCTCCCACTAGGTTCCATATTTCAAAAACACAATGTGTCTTATCATTGCTACGCTGACGACACCCAGGGTGTACCTCCCCATTAGAAACAAGTAATTAAGAACAACAGCCTCAGTTAGTATCCTCCTTAACTGCCTAGACAAGGTCAAAGCATGAATGGCTAGAAATTTTCCTCCAAACTAAACGACGCCAAAACCGAAGTGGTACTAATTCGGCCCCTCCAACTTCACCATGACCACTGCTGACTGCTTAGGACCCCTGGCCACCCAACCTTCACCCCCATGCCAGAAATCTGGTGTCATCTTTGACCCATGCCTCAAGTTTGACAAACAAATAAACTCTGTTGTGAGAGGTTGCTATTTTTCAACTACGTAACATCGCCAAAGTAAAATCATTCCTCACACGAACGATTCTAAAAATCGTTACCAACTCACTTATCACCTCACGGCTAGATTACTGTAATTCACTATACCTAGGTATCAACCAATCACATATATCCCGTTTACAACTGGTGCAAAATGCAGCTGCCCGTCTTATAACTGGGACTAGAAAATGAGACAGCATCACACCTGTACTGGCATCCCTGCACTGGCTACCCATCAAGTACAGGATTGATTTTAAAGTTCTACTGTTTGTTTTTAAAGCTCTACATGGCCTGGCACCCCAGTACATCTCCGAACTCATTCACCCACTCTCCAATCCCAGGACACTCAGATCCTCTGACCTGCTCCTCCTGTCAGTGCCGTGGTCGAGGTTAAGGGCTCTGGGCGACCGCGCTTTCTCAGTTGCTGCCCCAAAGCTCTGGAACACCATACCATACTCAATCAAATGTTCCCCGTCCATTGAACTCTTCAAAAACAATCTTAAGACACATATGTTCAGCCTGGCATTTGAATGTCTGTGAAGTTTTCCTGACTATTTTATCTATTTGTTTTAACGTATATGATCTGATTGCCTTTGTTCTTATTGTTGACTGCTTTTATGTTTCACTGTACAGCACTTTGGTCATCCTGCGGTTGTTTTAAATGTGCTATATAAATAAACTTGATTTGATTTGATTTGATTTGATGAGTGAATTCCTTGCACTTGACATGAAGCTTCTTGCATGAGGCCATTGACGACCCATCCTAAAGGTGTTTTGACAGCATATGGCCCAGTACCTCTACTGTTAATCACCTTCCAAGGTTCCATCAGCTTTGCAGCATTTATGCCTATTAACAATTCAATGCCAGCATCCAATTTTGGAATTTTGACTTCCTGTAAATATTTCCATTTGTCTATGGCTTCCTGAATGGGAATGTTCTGCTTTGAAACGGGTAGCTTTGGCTGTGTGTAAACATCTGGGAGCTTATGGAACAGCAGGTCTTCCATGCTACTGACTTGAAGACCAGAGACTATACTGCTGTGGACCCTTTTCACCTGTCCTAGTGGACATAAACATAATTGTGGTGCTCTTGCTAGTGATGTTTAACTGTCTTTTCAGTGAATCTGTCCAAAATGTATCAGTACTACCAGAATCAAAAAATGCATGTGTAAGTATGACATAGTCTGAATTTGACATCTTTACTTTCACTGGCACAATAGCAAGAGTGCATTGTTTTGACTGATCGACCCCCATTGGGTCTCCATCTTCCACAGACACCATAGCACTATTCAGTGGTTTGGTCTTAATTCCAACATGATCACTTTTAGTTCCATCCTTTTCCTTTCCAGTGTTAATGTGCAGAATAGTTGGATGCATTAGAGAACATACGTCACATTTAATTCGGATTTTGCAGGTTCTGCTCATGTGTCCTTTTGTTAGGCATCCAAAGCACATCCCACTGGTTTTCAGGAATTCAATTTTCTCATTGTTTGTTCTTTTCTTAAACACTTCACAATTTTCAAATGCATGATTCTTTTCACAGAATAAACAAAGCTTTTCTGCAGCACACTTGTTTGTTGATTGATTGTGTTCCAATTGTGTTTCCTTCCTTTTAGGTTCTGATACCTGAGCAACTGTAGTGGCAACACGGGTCTTTCCAATAGGTTTTATGACTGGTTTCTGTGGTTTGGGGACTCCTTTAGTGTCAGTTGGGTTGTTTATGTCACCAAAAATCGGATCTAGCATTGCTCTGGACTGTTTCTCAATAAACTCAAGCAAGTCCTTGAATGTTGCTCTACGTTTGCTATGGTCTTGTAAGCCACACACATTTGCATGCCATTTATCTCGCAGCCTAAATGGAAGTGTAGACACAATGAGTCTTAAATTGGAAGAATTTTCAAGTTCATTCAATCCATCAATGTCCTTCATAGTGTTGAAGCAGCTACGTAAAAAGAGCATACGAACGCAAGCCATTACCATCCTCTGGCTTAATGGCTGGCCAGTTGAAGGCCTTGTTCATGTAAGCTGATGCAATTTTATAGCTATTTCCAAAGTTATATTCCAACTGCTCCAACACATCTGTAAAGCTTGTGTTGATTGGGCTACCTGGGCTACTTGGTCTTGGGCTTTGCCTTGGCCTTGCCTGTACTGCCTCTAGGCCGTGCAGGATTGGGGTTAACAGGTTGGGGTGCAGTTCTTGCATTGCCAGTATGAGTGCCAGATTGAGTGACAATTCCAGGGGCGAGGTGCTCTTGCGTGCTCATGCGAGGTGCTGCTCTCACTCTTTGTACTGTTGTGGGAACATTGTACTCCGTTGGTGTACCGTAATTGTAAACTTCAGCCTCGCGGAATATTCTAACCTTTGCCTCTGCGGCAGCAAGTTCAGAATCTAAAGCCAATTTTTCTTTTCGAGCTTTAAATTTAGCCATTACATGTGCTTCCTCAATATCAAGCTCAATTTTGGATTCCAATGCCTGCGCTTTTGCTCTAATAGCCGCGCATTCGGCTTCAGCCTTTACTTGAACGTGCGGTGTTCCAGATGCACAACTGAGAGCGCTTGTTGCTTTACAACTGTGCATTTTTTGGGGCGCTGTTTGTGACACGCTATCCTGAGGCCCTATTTCATCAATTTCCTCCTGCTCCTCTTCTTTCTCTTCGCCTTCTTCCACATTATCATTGCCACGATCACCTGAATCTTGAAGTAGCCATTTCGTTACGAATTCCAAGAAGGCTTTAAAGTGCTGACATTTGGGCTCATACCAATCGAGGTTATCAGCCTCTTTTTCCTCTTCATTCTTAATTAATCCCTGCACTGTTGTTTGCAAGTTAATAAACTCTTCAAAATATCCTTGAAATGCTTTAACTAGAGTTTCCACATTTTCTTTTGTATTGCCAGCTCCAATATACATCTTGATTTCATTTTGTTTGCGTGTTAAGACGCCGAGCTTTCCCCTACGCGTTGCAAGTAACTTTAACAATTCCTTCTCATCTAAAATATCCTGCTCCTCAGGTTCTTGGTCAGACATGTTCAAATCCTACTCAAAGGTGAATTCTGTGTGAATAGTATTGCTGGTTAAGCACAACATCAGTTGGAGATGGCAAGCGTTAGTGCAGAGGCCCATTCAGTTCGTGGAGTGAGCGCGGCGGCTCAAGTTCAAAGTCTTTGTGCGAGCACGGCGGCCCGTCTTACAATCCAGTTGTACTCACGAATTTTCGGATAACATCCATTAGAAACGAAAACGTCCTTTCCAAGCAAAAAGCAAAAAAGGATGTTCAGGTTTTCCAAGCAAATCCAATTTCCAAACGCATGCGAGTTTCGAATTATGCGCAAGTAATCCTCCAAACTTTGCGCAGTGAGGTTTTTCAAACTATGTAGTGCCTTCTAATAAGTCACTTCCATCATGACACCGAGGGGTTGCATTAGTTCAATGTTTGCGGGTCAGAAACTTAGGAGTCAAAAATGTTTTTGTATCAAAAAGTATAATTCAATTAACTTGGTCCCTATATCGTTCAGTCCATTGATCCAACAAAAAGTATTCCATTCAGTACACGATATTCAAGGATTTCATAGGTTTCAAAATACAACGAAAAAAGGTGTCAAGCAAAGATTCAAAATTGAAAAACCATTTTCCTGCTGGCGTCTCCAAAGTTCTAAATTCCACGTTCTAACCAAAAGCCCATCCCCAAACAATGAACCAAACCTGGCCTTTGTCTTGCCCTGTGCCCGCTAATTGGCACAGGTGCGTTAGAACTTAAACTTTTCCATGCCAAACATAAAAACAGGCTATTGGGACAATGATTATTACTGCCAGCAGGGGTCATGAGTTTGACTTAAAGGAAAATCAAACTTAAACACAAAATGGCTCCTACACACCGGCCCCCTTATTGCTACCGGCTAAACAGGTACAATAACAAATAAAAAACAATACGGAGCCATAAACCATTTCCACATCATAATCAATAATTGGTCAAAATGAGTCATCAGAATTTACCTCACAATCAAACATCAGACATCAAACATCTGTACATAAGTTCCATTTTCAATATACATATATATATATATATATATATATATATATATATTATTTTTTTTTACAAATCAATCAGTGCATATCACAGTCCATGAGTGTCAGCTCATTTAGAGTCCATCTTATGTTCTGTGTTCTGTTCAGTGTAACTAAAAAGTCCATTACGCCATAATTGGCAAAGTGCAATTCAAGAGTCAATTTCTGCACTTGTGCACAGTGTGTGTACGCACATGTACGCATGTGTGCACGAATACAAAATCTTCCTCTTTGGTCCAGTGTGCGTGTATCGATCCAGATATCAGTGTGTGTATCAGTCAAGGAAGTAATATCACATATACATACTAAACATCCATATTTACATGTCATTTTCCAACAACAAACAAACCATCACTGGTCTATCCACAATACTTGTTTTTGTTTTCAGGGTCATACTACGAACAATTCCCTTAGAATATTTCTTTGTGTCAATAACTCTTCCCAACATCCAAGATCCCCTAGGGGCAGTAGGGTCTGCGATTAACACAATATCTCCACACATGTAATTTATTTTCTGTTTTAACCATTTCTGTCTTTCTTGTAAAGTAGGAAGATACTCCCTAACCCATCTTTTCCAGAATATATCAGCCAAGTACTGTATTTGCTTCCATCTGCGTCTACTATACAAGTCTGATTTCTGAAATAACCCAGGGGGTAGTAAAGGTTGACCCTTAAGAAGTAAAAGATGGTTGGGCGTTAGAGGTTCTAGGTCATTGTGGTTTGCTTTAGTGGTGCAACACGTGATTTCCCCATTAGAAATGTGGAGTGCACTTCATTCCTTTCATTGGTGAGTTTGAGATATGTGACACATCCATAGCCACTTTCAGATGCATCACTGAAGTGATGTAGTTGAGAAGATGTTACTGGACCAAAGCCTTTGGGTTTGAAGCATCGGTCGACACTGAGCCTTTTGATGTGACTTAAACCTGCCATCCATTCTTGCCACAGCTGGACATAATGATCAGGTAGCTCTTTGTCCCAGGCATAGTTGTGCTTGCATAGGTCCTGCAGAATATGTTTAGCAGTTAAAGTGAATGGACATATAAAGCCAAGAGGGTCATAGACAGAGGCTATGACGGACAGTATTCCCCTTCGTGTGCATGGTTGCCCTTTCAGACTTACTGCAAATGTGAGTTGGTCTCTTTCAATTTGCCACTGTATTCCAAGACTTCTCTCTGTAGGAAGTTCACTATATTCCAGATCGAGATCTTTGACCTCCTTTGCTCTGTCTGCCTGTGGGATGGACACCAGGACCTGCCTGCTGTTACTGATCCACTTGTGCAATCTAAAGCCTCCCATTGAGCAAGCTGTTTCAAGCTCTTTGCACAGTGTCACCGCTTCAGAGTCAGTGGCCACAGATTTTAGGCAATCATCGACATACAAGTTATTCTTTATTGTCTCCACTGTGTCAGACAGAAACAAGTCTTTGAAGTCTTCTGTTGTTTGTCTGAGGGCAAAGGAAGCGCAACTTGGTGAGGATGTGGCTCCAAATAAGTGTCCAGTCATTCTATATTCTTTTAACGGTTCCCTTGTGTCACCGTTAGGCCACCACAAAAATCGCAAAAAGTCCACATGATTCCCCATTACTCTCACCTGGTGAAACATGCCTTCGATATCCGCCATTAATGCTACTGGTTCCTGGCGGAAGTGCAACAGGACACCAATCAGGTTGCTGGTGAGGTTTGGACCTTGAATCAATTTGCTATTCAAAGACGTTCCCTGAAAGGATGCTGAACAATCAAATACTACTCTCAGAGAGCCCTTTTTCGGATGATGCACTCTGTGATGTGGAATGTACCACCTCTTTCCACTTCTTGATTCCAACTCATTGGGCGGCACCACTTCTGCGTGGCCCTTTTCGATCACTGCCTCCAAAAAGGTTGTGTATTCTCCGTGATATTGTTCATTCCTTTCAAACTTCCTTTTCAGGGACATGACACGCTGCTGCGCCTGTTGGTAATTGTTGAGCATTGTCATATCACTGTCTTTGAAGGGTAAACGTAAGTAATAATGACCGTTCCTTAGTTCCTTTCAACTTTCCATAGTACACAAATTGTTTGTCCTCCCTTGACATCTCTGACTTTTCATCAGCTGCCTGTTCTGGGAAATCTTGGTTATACTGTTTTAGCAACAATTTGTTAAAGTCAGCCACGGATATGCGGTTCACAGTACCGGAAGTGTGCAGCCGCAGCAGCAGCAGTAGTAGACTACACAACTGACACTTAGAAGAACTATACAAAGAAGCACTAAACGACGGCAGATACATTATGTCCAGTGTAGACGATCCGAGTCTTAACTCCTCTTCCCTGCTTACAAAAGCAAACAAAAAGATCACTGACCTGAGGGATGACATCGGAAGGCTCTCCGCTGAATTGCGTAATAAAGAATCCCTGTTGACCAGATTCATGGTTTTAGCCACCGACCAGGCCCAGCGGATTGCCTCCCTGAGTACAGCCACCCAGGACACCGCTGTTTGGGACCCCTCCACCTGCCCTCGGCCCTCGTCCTGCTCCACTCCTAACCGTCTTTCATCCTGGTCCGAGGTGGTGGTTCGAGGACACAAGAGAGACTCAGGCCCAGATGGGGCTGTCCCACTGCCTCGCCTGAGTCTCTCCAACCAATACGCGGCTCTGTCCGCCGACACTCCTGCCCCACCAGCTGATGATCATGCAGTTCCAGCGCGCCCTGACCCGGATCCACCGCCCGCAGATGCAGCGCTCGCAGACGCCGCTATACTCCCGTCGGTGGTGGCAAACAGCGGTGGGAGGACTCATCGTGCTACGGAGGGGCAAGCTTGGTGCTCCACAGCCCGATCAGCGACCTCCGTCTCACGTCGCAGGACCCTGAAGGAAGCCGTACTCAGATGCTCCGGAGGTTTCCCTCGCCCTGAGCGGGTGAGTCCTTCCCCCCCTCCCGGGGCCCACAGCGATGCACCGCGTCATCACTCACCTGTCCGGCCCCGCATCACGGGCACAAGCTGGGCATTCTCCGCCTGCGATAAGCCGAAGCTGCCACCCCCTCAACCCCTCTTCACCCCAACCACTCTAATAGTTGGAGATTCCATTGTCAGAAACATACGCTTTTTTAACGCTGCCACACACTGTTTCCCAGGAGCTTCGGTCCAAGTAATCCTGAGTAAGCTCCCGGGGCTGCTGAGCTCACTCCCGTCCTCAGTCGTGCGAGTAGTTGTCCATGTGGGGACGTGCGATACAGCTCGCCAGCAGTCCGAGCTTACCAAAAAAGATTTTAACGATCTTTTTAGTTTTTTAAGTTCTTGCGGCAAATCCGTTTTTTATCTCTGGTCCCATTCCCTCGTTGGGTCGTGGGGTAGGACGTTTTAGCAGACTCCTCAGCCTCCACACTTGGCTCCAGCCTGCCTGCAGAGTTCTAAACTTTTGTTTTATTGACAATTTTAATCTGTTCTGGGACCGTTCTTCCCTTTTCAAGCTTGATGGAATCCACCCAAACCGCCTGGGTAGTCACTTTTTAGCAGCTAACATACAGCACGCCGTACATTCATCTCCATGTGCATGACTATTTACACCACACGCCCCCCCCCCCGGATTATCCATTGACACTGGTGTCCCCTCCCGGGGTGAACTCCCCCTGCTGGCCAAAACCGGCAACACCTTTCTCCGCCGTCTTCACTATCCCATCCATTGTGACATACCGACTCTTCCCACCATATGGCAAACCCAAAGCTGCCAACAAAAATAATCTACTCCACATTACACAAAGTGTCCCTACTTCCCCACCCCCGCCCACCATGCACAAGCTGGCATTTCTGAATGTGAGGTCTCTGTCAAACAAGACTTTCATTCTAAATGACTTTATTTTATCCACAAACTTGGATCTCCTGTTTCTGTCAGAAACTTGGGTGAAACCTGATGAACACAGCCAGTTTCTAGAACTATGTCCCCCTGGCTACAACTATTACAGCTCCCCTCGGCCTATCGGCCGTGGAGGTGGCTTAGCTGCCATCTACAGAAATTGCCACAAGTGCACTCGTATTAGAACCGCTGCTTACTCTACCTTTGAAGTCTTGATTTTTAAATCCAATGCTGTTAGTCCTGTCCTTTTTATAATTGTATATCGTCCCCCTAGGCTGGATGCCACCTTTCTCTCAGAGTTCTCTGTGTTTTTGTCCTCTGTTGTTGTGGATCATGACAAAATCTTAATCTCTGGTGATTTTAACTTTCATGTCGACCTCACTTCAGATGTCAAAGCCAACGAATTCCTTAATATCATGGACTCCTTCAACTTTCTGCAGCATGTTTCTGGCCCAACGCACAACCGTGGTCACACGCTAGACCTCATATTCACAATTGGCTTGACCATTCCCTCCCTAACTTTGGAAGAATTGGGTATCTCAGACCACGTGTGCATCAGGTTTTCTACCATCATTCACACTGCCCATAAAACTAAAACTGCCTGCCTCTTATTCTCACGCATATGGAATCCTTGAATATCGTGTACTGAATGGAATACTTTTTGTTGGATCAATGGACTGAACGATATAGGGACCAAGTTAATTGAATTATACTTGTTGATACAAAAACATTTTTGACTCCTAAGTTTCTGACCCGCAAACATTGAACTATTGAAACCCCTCGGCGTCACGATGGAAGGGACTTATTAGAAGGCACTACACCCAGTGTCCTCCAAGTGAGCCTATACTGAGTTTTCACAGTTAGTTAAACTCCTCTTCATACAGTCATCTCTCAGAGGAAGGACCGCTGGACCAGACAAGCAAGTGGTGCTTTGAAGACGGCCTGCTGGCACAGATCGCGAACCATGATCGGCTGGGTTGTGCTCCGTCTGAACATATCTCCACTGTTCTGTTTGAGTAGACTGTCTGATTCTCTGTACAAGATTATTTCCGTATACGTAGAACCTCCTGTGTTGATTTTAAATGTATCCTAACACCACTTTGCTGTCGGTATAGAATGTGATTTGGTCAAGTTTCAGGTCCAGTTCTTCCACGATGAGGTCAGCCATCTCTACAGCAAGAACAGCAGCACAGAGCTCAAGTCTTGGTACAGTAAGCTCTGGTACTGGAGCCAACTTGGCTTTACCCAGGATGAAGCCTACTTTACTTTGACCATCTCGGTCGGTGACTTTCAGGAAAGCTACTGCCGCTATAGCTTTAACCGAGGCATCTGCAAAGACACATAGTTTGGTACTCTTGGCTTGTGAGATGGAGGATCTGTACATGTCTTGAGGAAGGGGTGTATCCCACTCTGGGTCTTCCAAGGACAGCTCCCTAAGAAGTAGCCTTCCTTGAATAATGACAGGGGCGAAGAAGCCTAAAGGGTCAAACACACTGTTAAGTGTCGACAACACCCCCCGGCGTGTAAAAGGTTTCTCTCTCTGAGGCATCTGGAAGATGAATGCATCTGACATGAGGTTCCAGCTGAGATCCAGGCTGCGTTGAACGGGAAGTTCATCTACTGACAGATCCAGATCCTTGATGTCTTTGGCCCGATCTTGGGTAGGGAAAGCATCCATCACTTCCACACTGTTGGAGGCAATCTTGTGTAGCCTTAAGTTGGAAAGTGCTAGCATTTCCTTGGCTCGCTGTAGGACGTCGATGGCGTCGGCTTCTGTGGCAAAGGACTTCAGAGCATCGTCCACGTAGAAGTCTCTCTCTATGAAGCGTCGAGCGTCACTGCCATACTCCTTTTCTCCTTCGCCAGCTGCCTTTCTCAAGCCAAAGATAGCAACAGCTGGAGAGGGACTGTTACCAAAGACATGTACCCTCATTCGGTAATCAACACCTTTGGTGAGATCGTTGTCTTGGTACCAAAGAAAGCGCAGGACGTCTCTGTTGTCTTCCTGTACGACAAATGAGTAAAACATCTGCTCAACGTCGGCTGTGATGGCAATTGGTTCTTTTCTGAACCGGAGAAGCACTCCTAAGAGGCTGTTGTTTAGGTCCGGCCCTGAAAGCAAGACATCATTAAGCGAGACTCCATCGAACTGAGCACTCGAGTCGAACACCACCCGAATCTGCCCGGGCTTTTGCGGGTGGTACACACCAAATGTAGGGAAATACCATCTTTCTTTGCCCTCGTCAATTGGTGGTGCCAGCTCTGCGTGCTTTTTGTCAATCATCTTTTGCATGAAGTCCATGAAATGTGCTTGCATGTCAAGCTTCTTATCCAGTGTGCGCCGTAGAGACATAAGTCGTCTGAAAGCATATTGTCTGTTGTCAGGGAGGACTCGTCTTGGACTGCGGAACGGCAGAGGGGCAACCCAGCTGTTTTCATCTTTAGAGAATATTTCTTCCAACTTCAGGAAGATCCTGTCTTCAACAGAAGGAGGTAACTGATTGTCACTGTTCGTTCGACAAAAGACGGTTTCCCCAATGCTCTCTTCCTTGGGTCTCGCAGGCAAGCGTAGCACATGAGTTAGAGGAGAGGTGGCTTTCTGCTGACTCCTCAAGCCATAACTCTCTTTGAGCTTGATGCGGCTCTCACAGGGAGACAGAAGGCTAGGGCGTCCGTTGTCTAGGATGTGTGTTTTCAAAGCGCTGAATTCACCTGGCATGTGGGCACCGCCAAGGCAAACATTGCCTATGATAACCCAGCCCAGGTCGAGCTTCTGGGCGTACGGGGCATCGTGTGGGCCATTAAACTGCCGGCGTACTTTGTGGACTCGCAGCAGGTCACGTCCAAGGAGCAAAAGGATGTCTGCGTTTGGGTCCATGGGTGGAATTTCAGCAGCTATTGGCTTCAAATGCTGATGGTGGCGAGCAGCGTCAGGTGTTGGAATCTCTGCTCGGTTGTTGGGAATCTCATTACACTCGATGAGTGTGGGCAGAGGGATCCTTATACATCCATCCATAGGCTCTACGATGTAGCCTTGTGCTCTTCTTCCAGCCGTTTCTACCACCCCAGCACAGGTCCGCAGGGTGTATGGAGCTGTTATGCCTTGGATATCAAACATGTTGAAGAACTCAGTCCTTGCCAAAGACAGATTGCTCTGATCATCCAAGATTGCGTACATTGTTTTGATCTCCTGACGACGGCCACTGGGGTAGACTTGGACTAGACAAATCTTGGAACACGGTTTTCCAGGGAAGCCAGGTCCACATACCTCCGTACACGAAGATGTGACATTAGGACCTGGTTTTACTTCCTCCTCCCCGCCATGATCTTTGGGAGGAGAGGAAGGCTTGGGTGTCTGCGGAGCTGGACCAGGGTGAAGGGCTACCAAATGCCTATCACTCTCACACTCTGTACACTTAATGGTCACATCACAATTCTTGGCCTGGTGTGTGGCTGAGTCACAACAACGGAAGCAGATGCCATTATCCTTGAGAAACTTCTTTCTGACCTCTAGCAGCATGATCCTAAAGCCTTTGCACTTTTTAAGAGGGTGCGGCTTATGGTGTATAGGACAGGTCTTGCTTGGGTCTCCACCTGTTTTGTTATACCTGGTGGTTGATTCTGTCGACACATCTGCCTTGTGCACCAACACTGGTGTTCTCGTGTAACTGCTGCCGAAAGACTTTTCTTTTTTGGGATTGGCTGTGTACATAGCTGTATTGAAACTAGGGTAATTTCTCGCCTTAGCCTGTCTTCGCACAAAGTCTGAGAAGAATGAGACCAAATCATGGCCAGGCCGGCAGAGGGATGATGAATTTTCACAGCTTTTATTCTTCTGGCCTGTTCCACGGATTCTGGACCCAGCCACTTGATTAATAATTGAATCTCTTCGCTGTCACTAAGGCCCAGGTCAGAAATAGTGGTCCTGAAGGTGGCCCTCCAGCTGAGGTAATTTTCCACCCTATCATCAAACTTGCTCAGCCCTCCACACACCAGCTGGCTCTTTGCAAGGAACCTGGCAAGTTCTATTGTGGTGGTTAGGGTTGGGTATCGTTTAGATTTATCCGATACCGGTGCCAAACCGATACTTTTAAAAATATCCGATACCGGTGCCAGAACCGATACCTTCTTTAAAAAGAGCAAACAACAACCAGTGTTAATTTCGTTAACGAAATGTTTGACGAAAAATATGCGTTAACGACCTTTTTCCCATGACTAAGACGTGACGTTGACGTGACGAAAACGGATCTTTGAAAATAAAAACTGTGACTAAATCTATTTTTACTTTCGTTGACGGGACGAAAATGTTAGTGGTGGACGAACGGACATTCAAAATTGAATTAATTATTAAAGAGTTTGATTCCAAAACGCGATAAGCGCCATTAACAAAAAAAAAAAGAATCGTTTCCGCAAAACGTGACAACGTCTAGTTTCTCTGCATTATATTATTATATTATTATATTATTATATTATTATATTATTCCCTTTCTTTCCAAACTGTGATAAACGCCACGACAGATTTTCAGCAGACCTCAGCTATATCCCGCTCGGCCAATCACAGCGCGCCATTCCCGTGACTTAACTAGCCTAGTGACAGCTGTCCAAAGTCCTGTCAGAGACAACACACACATATCGTAAGAGATTTTAAGCGAAAATTATTCATTGAATGAAATAATGAATAACTTTGATGGAACAGAGGAGCCGGTAGTTGTTTCTACAGTGGGAAAAAAACAAACCATCAAAAGATCATCATAGACGGGAGAATGTGAAGAAAATGCGACATTCCTGGCGGTGGTCCGCTAGACCTTATTAAGACGCAGAAGCGCCTGATCCTGTTCAACTTTAGTTGAATGAGCGTAGAAACACTGGACGTTTTGATCAAGATCACCAGCAATGAGCTGATCAGCGTGACTACAGTCCGTCTTCTTGGTGTGTGTGTTGCCGGCGATTTCTTACACACACACACACACAAGACGGACTGTAGTCACACTTATCAACTCATTGCTGGTGATCTTGATCAAAACGTCCAGTCTTTCTACGCTCATTCAAGTAAAGTTGAACAGGACCAGGCGCTTCTGCGTCTTATAACAGTTAATAAGGTCCAGCGAGTGGGGGGGGGGGCAGGCGCGCATTGTCCGTTTTTTATCAATCAGATGAATGCATCAAATCTTCGCGCAGTATGACGATCTATGCAATCACTAGAAGGATACCCGGTCTGAAATGCGGTGGATATTTAAAATGGCATTTTAACTACTGGCACCGAAATGAGGCACCGAAATATGCGTTTTGATTCGGTACGGTTAGTACCGGTTGTACGGGAACCGGTTCCATAGTGGTACCGGTTCTCGGTACCCATCCCTAGTGGTGGTGTTTACCTCTGGCGGTGAGTTGAACATCAGTGCTGATTGTGGTTGAAAGTGCTGAGGAGTGTACTGGTATGATTGTCCTTTGTTGAACGTTCTTTTGTCATCAGTAGAGTGGTCATGCTGCTTAGCATCACTCCTGTAAAACGATGGCTTGACATCAGAAGGACTGACCTTTCCTTGCTTTGGTAGAGAGGTGTTAAACTTTCCTGGTGTGAAAATGTCTCTTCATTTCTGGATGTTTGCTATACACCTCACCCGAGTGATGTTCCACATATTCTCTTGCTTTCTCAATAGAAGATTGTTCATGTTGACAAGAGAGGAACTTATTATCCCGGGAGAGGTTTGGACTTTTGTGTTGTGCAGCGGCAGACTCCATGACTTTTACTTTTGCCATAGCAGCGTCAGCTTACTTCACATGTTGGAGAACGTCCAATGTTGCTTCAAGTCGAATTTTCTCAGCATTTGCGTTTGCTTCTATTCGAGCCTTCTCAAGTTTAATTTCCATCTATTTGTGTGCGTAGGCTGCCCTTGTTCTAGCAGCCTCTGCTTCAGCTAATGCTTGAGCTGCTGCCATGCTGGCTCTGCTTGAGACAGATGATCTGGCAGATGATCTTGTGGTCAACTTTGAAGATCTCACGGAACCGGCTTTTGATGGTTCTTTGACTGAAGATCTCACAGAACTTGCTTTTGCTGATACTTTTTCTGAAGCTTCATTATTTTCCATGTTCTCAACTGAGTCGTGTCGTTGCTGGTTAGACTCTTCAATTGCTGGTGAATCTGCTTGTCTTTGACTGTTTGTGACGTTGACGTTAGAATCCGACATCTTGTTTACATCCCTCGCAGAGTGCAATCATTTCACTATACTGTTATTCCCCAGTGTCCTCCAAGTGAGCCTATACTGAGTTTTCACAGTTAGTTAAACTCCTCTTCATACGGTCATCTCTCAAGGAACCAGACGATAGTTGTCTTTAAGCAGATTTATATGAAGAAGTGTGAAACTGCAAAAGATACAGTAAAAATACACATAAGTAAAATCATGACAATAACTACTGGAAGGATAACAGGTTGGTACGTAAAGTAAGTAGTTTCCAAGTAGTAATCCAAATACAGATGGGGTGCCCAGACCTAGGTCCCTCACTTTCAGGATCAGCTTGGAGGGAACAATGGTTTTGAACGCAGAGCTGAAATCAATAACACTATAATAACAGTCTGAAGTAGATGTCCCTCCTGTCTAGGTGTTCCAGGGCAGTGTGAGTGTCAGGGAGACGGTGTCGTCCACATACCTGTTAGGTCTGTATGCTAACTAGAGTGGGTCCAAGGAGTTGGGAATAATGCTGTTTATGTGTGTCATGACCAAATTCTCCAGGCACTTCATGGCTATGGGTGTTAAAGCCACTGGACGATAGTCATTGAGGCCTGTTACCTTGGTCTTCGGAGGTAACAACACAATGGTTGTCTCTTTGAAGCTTACTGGGATGACAGACTGATGCAGTGATGCATTGAAGATGTCTGTGAACCCAGGAGCCAGCTGGTCCAAACAGGTGTTGAAGTCGCGGGGGGAACTCCGTCTGGGCTGGCTGCTTTCCCAGCTTTCACCCTCCTGAAGGTTCTATGGACCTCGTACTCAGACAGTTGCAGTACGTAATCCTCAGGATGGTTGGTCATTTTGGTGGTTGACTCAGAGTTCTCCCAATAAAAGTGAGCATAAAACAAGTACAAAAAATCTGCATACTATCACCTTAAAACATTGCAAGTATTAAAGGGTTGACGTCCAAACAAGACCTGTATAAACTCATTCATGCTTTCATTTTCACTTGGCTTTCTTACTGTAATGCCATTTTCACAGGTCTCTCTAAAAAAGCAGCTAGACAGCTCCAATTCACCCAGAATGCTCCTGCTAGAGTTTTAACTAAGACTAAAGAAAGCAGACCACATTACTCTAGTGCTGAGATCACTGCACTGGCTTCCTGTTTGCCAGATAATTGAGTTCAAAATATCTCTAATAGTGTACAAAGCAATAAATGGTCTGGGGCCAAAATACATCTCTGATCTGCTTGTGTGTTGTGAGACCACTAGAGCTCTCAGGTCATCAGGGACTGGCCTGCTCACTGTTCTCAGGGTTTGAACCAAGCATGCTGAAGCAGCTTTTAGTTTCTATGCACCACAGCTCTGGAACAAACTTCTAGAACATGTGAGGTGTGCATCAACACTTTATTCCTTCAAACCAGGGCTCAAAACATTTCTGTTCACTGCAGCTTTTAATTAAATGGGTTTATTCACGCTGTTATTATTATTATTATTATTATTTGTGCTTTTACTCTATTTCAATATGTTACATAGTTATTTTTTGTTTTGTTTTTACTCCTTGTAATTATTTTCAATTTTCTTCTTCTTTTTCCTATGCAAAGCACAATGAATGTGTTTGAATGGTGCCATATAAATGAACTTGCCTTGCCTTGCCTTGTCTTGCTGAATCTCTCCCTCTCTCTCTCTCTCTCTTCTGCCTGAGCTCTGCTGTGGTTGTGAGTTACCAAAACACTTTGGAACTAGGAGTTTAATTTCCTTTGTTATATTGTATTATTTTACATGATAATAAAATAATACATACACACACACACAAACACTTTGTATCTGTTACCTGTGTCTAGTGTTACCTATAAGCCTGTCCCCTTTGTTAATTATCCTTGCCACCTGGACAGGTAAGACAGAGGCCTCTATACATGTGCAACACGTAACGTTGATTTTCTGTTTAGATACACTAGGTTAGGAGTGTTGCCACCAACTGTATTTTTGGATTAATTTATATTAGAGAGGCATGTAGTTATACTTTGTAATTAGGTAGCTTTTCCTCCCCTTTGTTAGAGGCTAGGTTAGCTCTGTTTGTTCTGTTCTTCTCTTTGTCAACATTCAGTGTCCAAGACCCATCCACCTGTCTTCTGATTTTGTACTTACTTTGTGTTTTATGTTTACCCTCTCCGTATTGTTCAGTAAACTTATTTTTGCCTTTATCTACGGGTTTCCGTTTGTTCACCCACAAACTGCTCAACCACCACCCACATACCCGGTCCTTTAACATCCGTTACATTCCCCACTGCCCCTAAACAGTGGGGTTGTAACAATTGTCCCCATCAGCCTGTCGGTCTCCTACCACTCTGTCTCTACATCTACGTGGTAAGCTCCAGAATTATTGAAGGACAGTAGTGGCTTGCTCGACGCAGCACGCAAGCTCTTGAGAGAGAGACACTGTGTGTACTCAAAAGCTTATTGGATCATCTGATACTTTTTGGACTCCGCCTACTGCTACCTTGGCTTGCGACATAGAACACAGTCAATGTTGGCAGAAAGGATCTCATTAATTTTCTGCCAATGAAATACAGTGGCCACCACTGAAAGGTAAACAATGAGGTTTTATTATTAATAATGGGCCAGCATCTCTCTTTTCCATGCTGTCTCTCCACCAATGGCATAATCAGACTGATGATTGGCGCGGGTGCCCAAAGATGCATCAACCGATAAAAAGACATTATTTTACAGGCACCCTAGAAGATGTGAAGCGAGGCACAATGAAACTGCACCATGACAACTTTCTTCAAATACATTCATTTTTCAGTCTTTTATCCACCCAAAAAATCATAAAGACATCTATATCGATATTGGTTACTTGCCCTTCTTATTGTGGACTAGAGTATTTTCTAAGCATCTCTGGCAAAAAATGCACACAGGTACACTGGATGCAATGCCCCGCCCCGCCGTCAACCTGATAGGATACAGGGATTTACATAGGATTTGACAGCATAAATGCTTTCAAATATCACGTCATTAGGCAACCCATTAAAATTATAAGAAAATAATTGGTACATTTCCGTCAACTAGTTGACTTCTTTATGGGAGTAGTGGTGGACTGCAGTAGGGCAGTAGTGGTGAATGCGACAGCACTACTTATCCCAACTGTGCTCTTAATGTCTTGTTTTTCCAACAGAGTGATTTCAGTCGAGGAAGTGTCTGGCCCTGCCACAGATTGTGAAAAAGGATTTGTAGCTCAGCAACCTCAATGTTATTAATCCGCTAAAATGTCAGTTGGGGAAGCTGTTAGCCTCATGTTCATAGAGGGGTCGCTAGGAGGAGGAGGGGGGAGGAGGAGGAAGAGATAAGGTGTATAGGGCCCCTTCCCTCTGTCCTATGCATTATGACTGAATAAAAACTTGCATAAGTCAATTAGTTGAAATACATTTTATTTCAAACTATATTTATTGCACTCTACCACAATTAAATGTGTCACAGATGTAATCCTGTGCTCTTTTAAGAGGTGAGTGACCTTTTATAAATGGAAATTGGTGTTTCTAGGTGTATAGTGTGTGTGTATATGTGTGTGTATGTGTGTGTATGTGTGTGTATGTGTGTGTGTGAGCATCCATCTTCTACCAGAAGAGGGAGAAAGTCAAACAGAGGGAAGGAGAATAAGTGGTGATGAAACATGTTGCACATTGTATGATATTGATGTCACCTTGTCAGTCACAAAGATAAGCTTACTTTATTATCAAGAATCACAAATCCTCCAAATGTATTTTTGGGGGATGTCCTTAGTTTTTTCAATAATTAATAACTAATGTGCTTTTTAATCTGCGAGGAGCCTCTTGATGAACAGATATGTGGGAACCATGTGGGCCTCTGAAGGTAATCACATGTATTTTATATTTTCTCAAAAGACACTTTCACATGAATTGCATGTGAATTTTCAATGCCTTCTCTTGGCTATGAATGCATGATACGATAGAAGTAATACAAGAAGTAAACAATGAGTAAAGGCAGCAAATAATATGTTTCTACCTCTTATATAGTATACCTATTACCTCTTATACAACATATATATAATCCATATATAGTATGTATATGGGAGAAGCATAATGGTCTGACTCTACTTTGAGTGTCTTCCTTTGTCTGCCACACCAACCAAGTGGTTGCCAGGACAACGGCTGCTGTATGTACGTGCCTGAGAGCGCGGTCTTGGCTGGAGCAGGAGCCGTCGCGCCTGCATGTCTGAAGCAAAAGATGATGAGCTGATCTCATCGCCGTTAAAAAACACAATCCAGATAGGTCCAGTCGGTGTGAGAGCAACAGACGACAAGACACACCGGCCAGTCTGCAGAGCACCATAAAACCTTTCAGTCCATCCAGAATCATCATTCATTCATTGGGCCGGGCCTTGTGTCTGGGTGCAAACGATAACTAAGGATCCATAAAGATGGATCACATTTTAATTACCTTTAATAACAGTGAAACATCGGTCACAGTGGGGGGGGGGGGGGAGGGGGGGTGCTGGAGCACTAAAGGCCGTCCCATGTGTGCATGCTATGCAATCGTGATTCTCTCCCATTTTCTTCTCTTAAAAGTGTCATGCCCCTGTCCCTGTCTGTAGGTTTTCCTACCCTGCTGCCTTGTGACTTTGGCTGTTGTTCACCTCCAGTCCACCAGATGCCCTCAGACTTTTTGTCAACTCTGTAATCACGTTATTTCCCCCACTTGCACCTCATTCTCTGATTAGACCATCTTTAGATGTCACTCCACTTCCTTTGTCTCTTGTCAGTCTGTTGTCTATGTTAAGTGTGGTCTCCTTGTGTTTTTTGTCCACGTCAATGTTCCCTCGTTCTGTTTCCTGTTTTTTGGCTTTGCATAAATGTACATTTTGTTTCGTCATTTTATATAAAGCCTTTTGAACAATCCGTTATCTGTTTCCGTCTGCGTTTTGGTCCTGTCCCTCATGTTTCTGCCATTCTTTCAGCACGCCAAAACCAGATGTGATGTGGAGACTTTTCTAATAGTCATAATGATCATTGCTAATTATTTATTATGGTTGATTGGTAGCCTCTGATCAGGTGTTGCCAGGGGAGAACGTTGGCATGTCATGCCAACATTGCCAAAGTTTTCAGATGGAGTTGTGTTGAAGCCATAGCATTGACACTACCCTTGTTATAGCAGAGAGATCCAATTTTTGGAGCGTGTCCAATCAGATTACATCTTGAATTGACATGGTGACACTTTGTTAATTGATACATGCATCCATAACTATGTATATAGCATAACCACAGTAGCCTCCTGTTTAGTTATCTACTGTAGCCATTTATTAGCCTATGACATGGCAAATATAAGCAGACTGACATTGTGAAAACTTTGGTTAAATATTAGATTACTTTTGACAGATGTGTGAAAAATGGAGCATGCTTATTAGTGCAGGTAGCCCATCCGTAGTGGGGAGCTCAGTTTGTCGGCAGCACTAAACTAATTTGTGTTGATGGCAGCTATCAACCAGCACCCTACCTAGCGTCTCGCGCTGTGCCCAAAACTCTGCATGTGTTGAGACAGTCATACGGTTGGTGGAAGGAGAAACTACTGAGAAATCACAGACTACTTTTGGCCGGCAATGTCGATGCCATGAAATCCCCAGACTTAACTTCCCTGTGGGTATATCCTTTGGTACATTGCCTGTTGATTTTTACCAAAAGTTATGAAATCTAGTTTACACTGCAGCTCATGTAGAACCATGTCTCATTATATTATTTGGGTGGTCTTCAGGACACGGTGGGATCAGCGGTTGTATTAGGTATGGCTGGGTGCTGGAGGGGGGTGCTGGAGGAGAGCTAGAGAAGTCGGGCCGGTCAGTAGTGTACGGTATGGTTATTGTAGATTTAAAGGTCATGTTTGACTGTTTCCACATCATTAGATCTAAAGACTGGTCTTGATTTTCTGGTGGAACCCAAAAAGGTCAAGTAGGACCAGACCCCACCCCCCCAAACCACACACACACACATACACTCCCCATGCACACTCTTCCTCCATCTTTTGGAGTTGAGTTGTACATCTCAGTTAGTCAAGACGTCAGAGCGGGTGACATAATGGCAGCAGCCGAGGGCCTCTCGCAGAACATGTTCCACCCAGCACAGCAAGCGACTGTCTGAATGTCATCTGGCTGTCAGTACTTCTTTGTGTTGGCATTTAGTTTAACAATGCAGGTAAAGGTATGGGCTGATGCATTGTGGCTGAATGAGCACAGCCCATTGAATACACTCTGAAGCTCGGTTGGCTCTATGACTGGTTACCTGAGCGTGTCCCGTGATTTGTCAGAACCGCCGATAATATTGGTGATCTTAATGCAGTGTTAAACCTGCACTATGTAAGCTTTCCCATGAGTGGCCTCTAGTGGCTGGAGCTGTAGCTACAGTTGAACCAACTTTCTAATTTTCAGAGTTTCATCTCGGCATGGGACCCAGCTGCAACAGGTGGCCATCATTATTGGAAGGTATTTAAAGGCCGTTCAGTCATTTTGCTTGTAGTGAGACTGTGTCCTGAATCACGTCCGTTTCTGAATACGCCATCGTGTCCCTTATTGTGATGTTGTGTCCGGACATCATATCAATCAGCAATACTGTTCCCAACTCAAGACGCTCATCAACCCCCATTTCTTTAATTAGATTCTCTATAACGATTCCGTTCGTCGCAACAACAAGACAAATTAGAGGGGCTGTTCCAAAAAGGGGCGGGGCAAATAGCAAAGTACTCGGATGCACGACGGCCTCCTGAAAAGGTAACTGAGGTCAGCAAAGCACTATGGTTGTTGTATTCAAGAACCCAGAGGGATTGCTTTGACTTTTTGTTTCTTGTTGTGGCCCAGATTTCAATGGGCCACAAGCTGGGATAGTGTTTTATTGTCACATGTACTGTATATCATAACACACCATTCTGAACAGTGAAACTCTTGTGATATCGCAGGAGACAGTATGCAAAAAAGTAGGCAAAAAAATATAAGAAGAGAAAAAAATACATATGTAAAGTATATATACACACAAAATATGCATATATGTACTGTATATATATTGAGAACGGTACAATGTACATAATAAAGATAACACAGTATACATGATGAAGATAAAACATAAAAAATGTAATGGAATGAAAAGAAAGAAAACATATCAGCTGTTCTAGGAAATGTATGAATGGGGGATATAGCTTATGAATCCAGAAGTATTGAATGTTGAGTATTATAAATGTACTAGTAAGTAAGGGCAGATGCACAATTAAGGGCAGTAGTTCCATATGGCATGGAATAGCAGATATATGCAAAAGGTAAGATAATCAGAAGCATATGTATCCAGAGTATTAAAATATAGCATATGGAAAATGGCATATGTATCTAGAAGTAGTTATAAATGTACATGTAAAGTGATCAATATGATCAATGAGATTGGTGTTGTTGGTTGAGAAGCCTGCTGGCCTGGGGGAAAAGACAAAAAAACTGGGTTTTTGAGTATGGTAGTCCGTGCCAGGACGCTCTGGTAACATCTACCAGACAGCAGCAGGGTGAAAATTCCATTGCCTGGTGGTCATCCTCAATGATTTTCCATGCTTTCCTAACGCATTGTGTGTGGTAGATGCTTTGCACGGCTGGGGAGATGGCAGCCGAAGATGCGCTCCTGTGCCTTCACCACCCTCTGGCGGGACTTGGGATCAGCAGCGGAGCAGATACCAAACTGGGCAGTAATGCAGCCAGAGAGGATGCTCTCGATGGTGCACCTGTACATTAGTGTGTCTTTGCAGACGTGCCAAACTTCTTGAGTCTCCTCAGAAAGTAAAGGCGATTTTGGGCAGTTTTCACAGTCGAGTCCGCTTGACTGGACCAAGTGAGTTCACCTCGATGAACACACAGAGGAACATGAAGTAGGAGGACTTTTTCCACTTCAGATCCATCAATGTGATCCCTTCAGATCCCTCCCGTTCGCTTCCTGAAGTCCACAATCATCTCCTTATTCTTGCAGACATTGAGAGATAGGTTGTTGCCCTGGCACCATGTTGCCAAGTCCCTACCTCCTCCCTGTAGGCGGTATGAGCATTGTTGGTAATGATGGTGGTGTCATCAGTGAACTTAAGGATGGTGCCATGCCTACACAGTCAGGCGTTTACAGGGCATACAGGAGTGGACTGAGTATGCAGCCCTGAGGGACTCCAGTGCTCAGGGTCAGTACAGAGGAGGTGAGACTGCCCATTCTCACCCACTCTCGCCTGTCAGGAAGTCCAGAGTCCTGTTGCAAAGGGAGGTGTTAAACCCCAGGCTCCTGATCTTGAGAACGAGATTAGCAGGCACAATAGTGTTGAATGCTGTGCTCTAATCTATGAATAACATTGTCATGTATGTATTTCCCTTATCCAGGTGGGAGAGGGCAGTGTGTACTGTCAGGGCAATGGTGTTGTCAGTTGGGACGGTATGCAAATTGAAGGGGGTCCAAGGTGTTAGGAAAAGTGGAGCAGATGTGGGTTCTGACTAGCCGCTCAAAGCACTTCATTAAGATGGAGGTCAGTGCAGTCATTCAGGCAGGTGATGGAAGACTGGTACAGAGATAAAAGCAGAAGTGTTAGGAGAGGGAAGGAGGGGGGTTATGCAGAGTCCAGGTGAACTCTAAACAGGTAAGTCTTGTGTCTCTTGCAGAAGCTGGTGAGCGACTCTGCCGTCCTGACGTCAACAGGGAGCTCATTCCACCACTGCGGTGCCAGAACAAAGAAGAGTTGAGACTTGGCAGACCGATGTTCTTAGGGAAGATCTTGAATCTAATGCGAGTCATTACCAGGAGCCAGTGGCGGTCACGGAAGAAGGGGGTTACATGGGAGCGCAGCTGCGTTCGGGATGCTTTGAAAGGGTTTGATTGCGGAGGCAGGGAGTCCATCCAGGAGAGAGCTGCAGTAGTGGAGGTGAGTGATGACAAGCGTTTGGACCAAGATCAGGCATCATCAGCAGAGCCATCGACTGGGTGAAGGGCCCTCAGTGACATCTGCTCCGGTAGGAATTCTTGACTGGAATGGAATCTAGGCACATGGCTAGGAAGGGTGGGATGTAGCTTTTGGACTCCCTGGATGGACTCACACAAAAGACTCCCTTGTCTTTGTTCGACCGGGTCTTTACTCCCGCAGAAAGACTCCCTTGTCTTTGTTCTACTGGGTCTTTCCTCCCGCAGAAAGACTCCCTTGTCTGTGTTTGACCGGGTCTTCGTTCGCGGGGCCTGTCACTACAGCTGATGCTGAAATGCTAGCTCTGTATAAATAGCCAAGTGTGCAAGGGAGGCTCATGCAGGGTTAAGCTCCTCCTCGCAATCAAATCAATTGACTACAGCTGAATGCCTGGAACTGGGTGATTGACCCACTCAGCACAACAGGAGGCCATTTAGACCATTATTACTTTGAAGTTAGAGGTAAAGTTAAATTCTAACAGCTCTACCAACTCTGCTACAACAACAATACCAACACTGCAACAGGTTAGTTTGAGAATGACTGCTACACGATTAGCATTTAAGAAAGTTTCAACACTACCAAAATCACACTACAATAGGTTAGTTTAAGAGAAATAGCTCAACCAGCACTGCTGCAATATTAACTTTAAGAAAATAGCTCTACCAACACTACTATGGCTTAGCTTTATGGAAATAGCACAAACAAATTCACAACAAAAATAGCTATGAAATGCTGTCCTAATTCTGTTTCTCCACTCACCACCAGAATACGATGCAGCCTTCTTTCAGAACAAATTAATAGGAACGTTCTGGAAATCCACCGAGTCCTTCCAATAGAGGTGGAGAGTGTGTGGTGTCTGCAAGTACTGTTGCCACATACAAGCTATATTAATTTTCTAAATATACATAATGAAATAATTTATATTATTTTCCAGAATTACATGAGGGTTATTCCAAAGCATGAACCCAATCCAGTGAATATAAACCTAATGCACACAATGTAAGGATACATTACAATACACATGTACTTCTATGTTCCTTATATTAACAAAGGGACCTGATAATTACAATGCATTGTGCATAGAGGCTGGTTTCTGCAATGGTTTCCTTAATTGCAGCCATTGACTACCACCTCTCCCACCCCCTTCCACTTCTCTGCAACTACCACTGTCCCCGACCAATGTCTCTTCATAGATATAATACACATGGATGCTGTCACCATCTTGCTTACTGATTCTGATCAGTTCTGTCCCATTCCAACAGTAGAAAATGCTTTTTTGCAGACTTTTGTGCTGCTTTTGGATGTTCCATAGAAAGCCAGGCAACAGGCAATAACATGTCACACATTCTCACATGTGATAATTAGTTTTACAATATTTTAGTGTTATGAATTCAATTTAGTGACCAATGCAGCATCTATGTGTATATATCTCTGTCCTGCGAAACTGTACGCCGTCCTTTTCCAAGAAAATCAATGGAAATATGTTACACTTTACCCTCAACAGCAGCTGCTTTTGCAGGAAATATAGAAAAGTAAAGTACATAACTTTTCGTACAGAGAGCGATGACCTTGATGTGAGTATGCTCTGCCCTATTGCTTGCCCCACTCTCCTTTTTCGGAAACACATCATTATAAATACCAACATGGCATCCATGTGAAGGCTCCAGGCTTGAACTCTGAGGGCCAAACAAGCTCGAGTCATCACTGACATGGGGGAATACGGCCAGTGGACGGGATGTCGCTGGCTTCTCCCTCAGCTTCCCCAAATGAGGTGAAACCGATGCCTTTGGCTAATGTGCATCTGCCCTGTGACAAGTGGCGGGTTCCGTGGCCCCCAAGATGTGTCAGTGTTCCAAGGAGGTCACATTACCGGGCTAGTTTAGACGGTGTCAAATGTCTGTCAGTGCAGGCCTGGACTAAGAGGCTGTGGCTGGCGCATGATGAGTAGGCATCTATCCGTGGCTTAGTAAGTGACAGCACTGGACTACCGCTAATAATGTATGGGATGCCATTAGCAAAAGGTGGAATAGGCCCCATTAGCTTTGAGAAGTGTGTGTATGTGTGTGTGTGTGTGTGTGTGTGTGTGTGTGTGTGTGTGTGTGTGTGTGTGTGTGTGTGTGTGTGTGTGTGTGTGTGTCTCTCTCTCTCTCTCTCTCTCTCTCTGCTAAGCAATTTGTGAGGTGTAGATTGTTCAACCAACGTTAAATAACCAGAAGATGTTTGAAAAGTATACTTAGATGTGTATTCTTTACAATAATTGTCAATCACAATTGCTCTATACATGAGTTAAAATGATGTAGCAAAGTTTCAAGAGCTATTATTTGAGTGCAATTTGTTAGAAATGCCAAAGACATTCATCAGCTATTAGTGAGCGAAATGCACTGTGAGCATATCCATTTTGAGTTGAGTACTGTGCCAATTTAGGTGTGAGACCGCTCCTGGCTCATTTCTGACTCAATGGCGGAGAAACGTAAGGAGGGAGCAGAGAGGGAGGGGACTTTTCTTTCTTGTTTAGTTCCAAAATCTTGCTCGCTTCCACTCTTTTCTTTACCTTGTGAGGCAGCTGGTTTTCGCAAGATCACATTTGTGCCAGAATCCATCTGGCCAGGTGTCAAACTATCTGCTTGTGACTGAACCACAGTGGTTCGGACCAATCAGCGTCTTATGAGGAACTACTGGCAGCTACAGTATGTGCGTGGTGGTGATAGACAGATAGTTCATGCAATCCCCTGCCAAGTATTGTTTTTTAAAGTGCCACCCTTTTCCAAACATTTTCCAATGACAATTTACCAGTTTGTGCAGCAACAAGTGGTAAACGTACTTAACCCTAACCCGAACCCTAACCCTAGCCCTAACTAACAAATATAACATATGTTATCATTTGACAAAGGGTTAGCTTCAGAAAGGTAAATAGAGGAAATTATTGGTATTTTGCTCTGGGAACTCTCCTTTGTAAATAGCTCCACGCAATTCTAAATTGCATGGAGCATGTTGCATTGCTGCAGTTTGCTCCGTACATTAACATAAGGAAGGATCTAAGCATAAGCTACGTATACATATGTTGGTGCACATACTTCCAACATTAATGAGGACTGCTATTGTTGGTGCTGTGTGCAGCAACCATGAAATGAAGCAGTGGAGCCGCAGCCCTGGCTCATCAGGGAGCCCAGAGTACGTCATCCTGAGATGGGAGATTTCCAGTTGGATGTGAAGCTGCCTCTAGAATCTCATTTTAGAGCTAAGGTTATGTTACCTGGCTATTCTATATTTGACAGCAGTCGAAAAAGATATAAAACTGAAAGTAGTCTGATATGTAGTGTGCGGAATATGATATCACATTTTCGTCTCCACGTTTTGCAAGAACCATCATTGGGGGATAAATGTGTAAAAGGCAGAGCCTCTAATGGATGGCTAAGGTAATATACCAGGAGTTTAAAATGAGTGTTTGGATATTGGTCTTAGCGGCTAATGCGTCTCACCATAAGCCCTAGGGATCTCCCCGATCGAACATATACCCCAGGCACACAGCAGCAGGGATGGACCCGTGCTTTCCTATCGCATTGTGTGGTTTCTGTGTCTAACATGCACAAGGGTAACTAGTCCAACAAAATAAAATCTCACGACAGATAATTGTATAATTAGGACTTTCATAGAAAGTAGCGCTACACTTTAACATATTTGTTTATGTTTTGAGAATGGATACAATTTTTACAAAATGTGCTTCCAACTAGAGATTTTTAACTCAAGTAGATTTGTGTGTTGTTGTTTTCTTTTTCTTATCAGGGTCAACTCAACAGGGCATTACCCATGGGAATACGGAACCATATTTTGCCAAATGTATCAGTTGTCAGAGTTTATCTACAAGATAAGTAAATAAAAGCAACCAACCAACACTAGTGAGAACAAGTCAGAAAAAGTCCAAACAAGTCAGTGAAGGCACCCCCACAATGTCCAGGAGCTTAGTCCATTGATGGGTTGCAGACAATGGAGCTGTGATGTTGGGAACTCCCCTGGGAGCCGCAGGGGTTGACCGTAAACCAATTCCGCAGATGAGGACAGGAGGTCCTCCTTCGGGGCGGTCGTCAGGCCCAGCATAACCCATGGGAGCCTGTCAACCCAGCTGCTGTCCTTGAGGCTGGCCCGAAGCGTGGCCTTCATGGAGCGATGAAACCGATCGCACAGCCCATTGGCCTGGGTGGTACGTGGTGGTACGATGAAGTGTCATGCCCAGGCTCTCTGTGACTGCGTTCCAGAGCTCAGACGTCAACTGTGAGCCCCGGTCTGAGGAGAGGTCATACGGGGTGCCGAATTGGGCAACCCACGTTGCGATTTATGCCTGGTAAGTGAAGCCCTGGGAGGGGGGGTAGTGGGAGTGCACACATATAAGAGTGCACACATCTGAACAGAAGGTGACAGTGTTGATAAAGCGGCGTTGTTTGACATCCACCAGCAGTCCATAAGCACACATCCGTGCAGAGAGAGGAAAAGCCACCTTTGCTGTGACAAAGTCCCAGCCAAACCGCTGACTCCGAAACACAGCTCCACGAACCTCATGCCATAAGTGTGGATGGGGCTGACGTTAGTGGCTTTCATGGGGGGGCCGTGTCCATCGGTCAGAATCTCCACCCTAGATGCATGCAGGAAGCTCCTCTGTACACCCGTGTCGCACAAGAAACTCTGACCGGAGATCATTTCCTGAATGAATAGCAGCCTGCCAGCCTGGCCGACACTCATGGCCACTACTGAGCGCCATCCCCATCGTTTCCCGCTCCCGCCACCGCTTGGCTTTGGGTCCAAACCTTTCATGGTAGTAACACAGGCCGGTCTCCCGCCGCTGCAGAGGAGTTGCCACCGCAGCAACGGTGAGTATCAAGTCCCCTCGCAGCGGTGAAATGGCTGGTGCAGGACAAAACGTGACCGCCAGGAAAAATGTATTGGCCTCCTCAGGAAGATCCTGATAATCCATGATGGTGGTGTTGGTCAAAGCACCCCGTACCTGAGAAGGCAGCGGCCTCAAAAAAAGTTGGCCTATGCTCTCCCAAAAGACCCAGCATCCTGTGAATCAGTTCAGACGGCTTGCTATCGCCCAGACCTTGTATAGAGAAAAGCCGGCTGGCTTGTTCGGCGTCGGAAAGTTCAAAGGTCTTCAGCAGGTGCGCTTTGAGTGCCGCGTACTTATGTACATATGTACGTACTGCATGTAGAACGCACACACACAACCTTAACACTCCATGTAGAATGCACACACACAACTGTATGGCGAATTATGTTACGAGTGCCCTACAGAACACACATTAAAATGGCTGGTGTTGTACTGCAGCCAAGACTCCTCGAAAACAAAAATAAAAACAAATAAACAACAAACAAGGAAATACCTCATAATTCTCTCGAGCCAAAAAAAACACATCACCGCACAATTTGTGTTACAGACAAGAACAAATGGCACCCGTCTGCCAAAACCTGCCCAAACCACATGCCAATTATAAGGTCACAATCAGTTCAATACTCATATATCTCTTCGCTGACATTTGAGGACTCATTAAGTACATGAGGAATGGTTGGAAAGCGCCCCCATCAATACCTACACCCTGAAGAGAAACCCACACTCTCGAAACAAACCACAACAAGCGCAGACACTCAGGCCCTGGCCTGGCTATAGGAGGGAAGTGATATTTCTTGTCATATTGCGTAACATGAATCACCACTGAGCCATATGTTTATTTTGTCATATGTGTTGCCTTCCTTCAGATAAATTCCGTGAATTTTGTGTACTTTTGGCTTCTCCATCCATGGCTATTTTCCCCATTGTGTTGCTTTGTAAGTCTTCTCATGACCATGGCTTCTATTACAGATACTTTGTGTTAAAAGTGTCTTGGCCTAACTCATCATTCACCATTATCACCTATGATGCAGTTCTGATGGTGGGCATTTAAGATCTGTTTTTTGATGGCCCTCTGATGACAGCAGAAGAGTGTTGTAGATTAAAGAGGTGTGAATAAGAATTGTTGAACATATTCATATTCATGCATGGTATGACCATGCATGAAATGTTATGGTTAGTGGCTTAACATTTTTTTAATAATAATAATAATAATATTTTCTCAATTTCGAACGGTCTAAAAGAAAGCCTGGAACAAGAGGAAATGGGCAACTAATTAACACTCCAGGCTCCTCTCCACCTATTAGGCCTGATGATCACAGAGTCGCTCCAAGCGCATGTAAAACCTTTGTTCTGGACAATTATTTGCATTTTGCATTTTGTTTAACCACCTATACCTGCAAGCAGAGTCGATGTTCACTATCATTATGATTTGAATAATGTACAATTGTACTATTTTCTTTTATTTTTCTTTATGAAACTGTGTCTAATAATCCTGAGCTTGATGGGTCACAAATACCTGGCAAGACAGGGGAATAAGGATTCATTCATACTCCTGCGGGGACCAGTGTTGGCAGGTATAATAGCAAAGCTGGTCTGTACAGCACATGACCATGCATGGATGACAGACCGCTGCTCGCCCATTTCACATTCACAAAGGCAACCTCCTCGTCTCTAAGCCACACACACAAACAATGCACACTGACACATGCACACGCACTCACACATACACGCATGCGCACACGTTCACATTGCATACACCGTCGTACACGTAGCACTCGGCTTCTTCGACTTTTCCATCCCTGATTGCAATTAGTGAATTATGCACTTGGACTTGGGCCAGCTATGCAGGATTAAATTATTCATAAATGTTAATAGCTGCTGCCTCCCTCCGCCTCTCCTTCTTTTCCCCGCTCCCTCCATCCATCCATCCCTCCTCCCCTGCCTCATATTGCTCCATGCCAGCCAGATAATATTGACCTTTTTATTGGGGCATGTTATTAGTGGCTGCTCTCTATTAAAACAAATGATGACATTGTCTGTAAAGCACAATACAATAAGTAATTTCAAAGGGATTAGTTTTTGCTCCTCCTCACCCGGCGCTAACTCAATACGGCTCTGGGAATGTCAAAGTGGAATGAGCATTGACGGAGTGTGCAGTTTGAAAGGCGCACCCTGACCACCTTGGGGGATATGTGCCAAACGTCTTGCAGTTTGCTGCCTTATTACGTGCACTTGCCCGTTTGCACTTTTAAATTGCAAAAAAGAAAAAAATATATCTTAGCATTTCATGGATAGAATATTTTGTCTTAGACAGAGATCATGGGTACACACACACACACACACACACACACACACACAGACACACACACACGTCTTGTCACCTGCCATACCCGGTGTGTAAACTATGACTGACCAATAGAGGGCAACAAGAGGGGATGAGGACTGTTTCATTTGCAAAAACATTTCATGATAAAGAGTATAATTGCATGTCTTCCGTCGTTTATGATTGAGGCCAATTTTGTCTGCTACTTACCACAATGGCATGCATCAATTATGAATGTTGGCATGTTGAGGATATTATTTTTAAGCAACATTTTCAGAATCAGCATCCCAGGAAGCTGAAACTCCTTCCCTTTGTTATAAGCCACTGGGGGCTCACACGCAGACGCTGACATTTTGATTGAGACGTTTTGTATGTGATGAAATGCTAATTCAAACGACCACTGCAGCGCTCATGTGTCCACAGATCTTGTAGCACTCTCTCTCTCTCTCTCCCCCTATTTCTGTCCTTTCGCTTTACAACTCTCTCTGGCCAATGATGCATGATGCTATCTATTACATTGCTGTATGTATTTGCATTCCCGGGGCCCTGACAACCATTTTAATAATGTCACAACGGATGATAGGGCGCCTCTGGTCAGGAGGAAGGGGGTAGTGGTGGAGGGTGTGTGTGTGTGTGTGTGGGGGGGGGGGGGGGGGGGGGGGGGGGGGCTGGTGACACACGATCAAAGCTTGTCAGAACACATGGAAACAACCTGCTGTCATCAAAACCGAATGGCGGGGTGGTGGTATGGGGGTCTAGGGGAGTTTTGCCTGCTTTCATTTCGAATGTAAGAATTCTAATTCAAATGATGTCTATTCATTGAGACTGCACAAGGGGTCAGAACGTCGAAGTGTGTGTGTGTGCATGCGTGTGTGTACTTTATGTGTGCAAAAAGATTAGCATGTTGACAAAAGGGACTGTGAATGTGTCTGGCTGTATATATTTGTCAAATACCTTGAAGGCAATTCATCAGCACCACACTGTACAGCTGAACACATTCACCTATTCTCATTCAAAAATTGAACACACATACTCGCACCACACCTCACATGCACACACACACACACACACACACACACACACACACACACACACCCAAAGCATCCAGGTAGTCCAGTTTCATTGGGGGCTAAAAGGCGAGCCACAGTAATCAAGGAGGTAGATTAGCATAACGATGCTAACCAACAGGCCAGGTTGCCATGGCCACTTGTCAATGCACAAGCGTGACCTCCTTTAATTACCACATGCAGGAGCCTTCCAAACAGCTTTTCTTGCTGTTTGTGTGTGTGTATTTTAGTGTGTGTGTGTGTGTGTGTGTGTGTGTGTGTGTGTGTGTGTGTGTGTGTGTGTGTGTGTGTGTGTGTGTGTGTGTGCACATGTAAATGGGTCTGTGTGTGTGCTTTCATGAATGTCCTTCACAAAGGGGTATAAATGGACTCTGATGTCTAATGTCTAATGTTGGAGTCTGATGAGTTTGTTTGATGGTCCTTATACCAACCACGGACAAGGAGACTTTTTTTTCCTATTCAAGGATATGTAAACATTAAATAATTTGTACATGTTCTTGAATTTACATTTCTGCTACTCTTATTGTGTTCATAGACATATATTAAGTATGTGTAAATATAGAGTTTTATTGGTTTATATTGTTACTGTCCTCGCTGCTGTAGCACCAGAATCTCCTGTCGTCTACTCATATGTGTATCTATACTGTAGATATGTAATCTGTCTATATATTAGCATTGTCAAAAATGTAACTTAACTGTTAATTGCGATTAATTATTAAAAAAATATGTGTTAGCAAACTGAACGCATCATACTCATGCCGGAGGTAAACTACATTTATAGAATAATTATTGCGATATGTATTGATCTTTAAGCTTGATCAGGTGATTGGTCCAATCTTGATCCTGTAATCTTGATCTGCCCAATCAGGTGGCACTATTTTGGTGATGTTGAAGAGTAACCTTTCAGGCACAAAAATAACACATTTTGAGTTTGTATTTTGATTGGCGGAGACTGGCAACACAGGATTGCACATCTGTTTTTAACGACGGCCCTATTTTAGTAATGCTGACACAATGGCATAGGTTACTATGTTGACAATATTATAAAATATATTACGAAGTTTACATCAAGCAAAATGATTTTGGGTTCACTGATACAAATGTTTTGTCTGGTATACATTGATTCATTCATCTACAAAGATCCATTTTAATTAGATCACTTGGTGATGTGTGTTTGTGTATATAGATATTCAATTATATTATTTATTTATTTATTTATATATTTATTTATTTATACGCAGACACGCATCACCCAGGTATGGCATGCAGGCGCGACAACTTCCTCCATCATTGTAATTGCTTTGGGTGGAGAAAAGTATTTCCGTTCATCAGAGGAAGGAAAGAAAATAAATGATGGCTGGTCTTTTTCTGTTAGCAGACAAAGGCCCCCATGGCCCCTTGCTTTCACGGAGGGCCCCTTTGAAGTGTCCCGCCGGGGCCAAATGACCTGGTTGTCGGAGAGCACCCTCCACTGTTCCTCAAGAATGGGCTTTGATCACGATCACCATCTGGGCAAAATGTCAATATGTAGTCGCAGGTGTATGTGTGAATGTGTCGACACTTGCCATATAACTCTTTCACAAACTCATTTGTCCCTGAGTGTTTGGGTGCATTCGTGTGTATGTGTGTGTATGTGTGTGTGTGTGTGTGTGTGTGTGTGTGTGTGTCTGTGTGTGTGTCTGTGTGTGTGTCTGTGTGTGTCTCTGTGCATGTGTGTTTAGTTGACCCAGCCATTCAATTTCCCGTTGGTGTCCTTTCTGATACTTGCAATTGCCCACCCGCCCAATGCCCTGGCATCTATACTCTAGGTTCTACCTTGTTTGTTTAGTTGTTGGTGTTGTTGTATGTTTGGTGGCAATAATGTCAGTATCGAACAGGATTATCTTTTCTTACCTTGCTCTTCCTTCAAATATAACAATAGCAACCTCCCCATGTTGTCTTTTGCATTTACTAACTCCCTTGCTTTACTACTACTGTGACTGGCAGTATCGAGCATTGCACATAAGAACTACTGAGATGTCCTTTGAAAGATGCAGATGCAAACCGAGATCCAAGTTGATGCATTGACATTAGTATACCATCCATCCATCCATCCATCCATTAGCGTCCGCTTATCCGAGGTCGGGTCACGGTGGCAGCCGGCTAAGCAGGGCCCCCCAGGCTTCCTTCTCCCCAGCCACACTCTCTAGTTCCTCCTGGGGGATCCCGAGGCGTTCCCAGGCCAGACGAGATATATAATCTCTCCAGCGGGTTCTGGGTCTGCCCCGGGGTCTCCTCCCAGTTGGACGTGCCCGGAAAACCTCCAAAGGGAGGCGCCCGGGGGGCATCCTAATCAGATGCCCGAACCACCTCAGCTGACTCCTTTCGATGCGGAGGAGCAGCGGCTCTACTCCGAGCTCCCTCCGGATGTCTGAGCTCCTCACCCTATCTCTAAGGCTGAGCCCAGCCACCCTGCGGAGGAAACTCATTTCGGCCGCTTGTATCCGCGATCTCATTCTTTCGGTCACTACCCAAAGCTCGTGACCATAGGTGAGGGTTGGAACATAGATGGACCAGTAAATCGAAAGCTTCGCCTTCCGGCTCAGCTCCCTCTTCACCACAACGGACCGGTACAGCGCCCGCATCACTGCAGACGCTGCACCGATCCGTCTGTCCATCTCCCGCTCCATTTTGCCCTCACTTGTGAACAAGACCCCGAGATACTTGAACTCCTTCGCTTGGGGCAGCAACTCACTCCCAACCCGGAGGGAACACTCCACCGTTTTCCGGCAGAGAACCATGGCCTCAGACTTGGAGGTGCTGACTCTCATCCCGACCGCTTCACACTCGGCTGCAAACCGCCCCAGTGCATGCTGGAGGTCACAGTCTGATGTAGCCAACAGAACCACATCATCTGCAAAGAGCAGAGATGCAATTCTGAGGTCCCCAAACCGGACACTCTCCTCACCTCGGCTGCGCCTTGAGATTCTGTCCATGAAGATCACGAACAGAACCGGTGACAAGGGGCAACCTTGGCGGAGTCCAACACCCACTGAGAACATGCTTGACTTTGTGCCGAGAATACGGACGCAGCTCGCACTTTGTTCGTACAGGGACCGAATGGCACGTACCAACGGCCCTGGTACCCCATACTCCCGTAGTACCCCCCACATGATTCCCCGGGGGACACGGTCATAGGCCTGTAGACATGTAGACTGGATGGGCAAACTCCCATGCGCCCCCCAACAACCCTGCGAGGGTAAAGAGCTGGTCCACTGTTCCACGGCCAGGACGGAAACCGCATTGTTCCTCCTGGAGCTGAGGTTCGACAATCGGCCGGAGCCTCCTTTCCAGCACCCTGGAATAAACTTTCCCGGGGAGGCTGAGCAGTGTGATACCCCGATAGTTGGAGCACACCCTCCGGTCCCCTTTCTTGAAAATGGGGACCACCACCCCGGTCTGCCACTCCACAGGTACTGTCCCCGACCTCCACGCTACATTGACTAGGCGTGTCAGCCACGACAGCCCGACAATGTCCAGAGCCTTCAGCATCTCAGGGCGAATCTCATCCACACCTGGCGCCTTGCCGCTGAAGAGCTTTTTGACTACTTCAGCGACCTCTACCAAGGATATGGGTGAGACTTCCCCCGAGTCTTCAGACTCTGCCTCTTCCCCAGAGGACGTACTGGTCGGGTTCAGGAGCTCCTCAAAGTGTTCTTTCCACCGCCCGACAATATCCTCAGTCTGGGTCAGCAGTTCTCCTCCCCAACTGAGCACAGCCTGAGCCAAGCCCTGCTTTCCCTTCCTGAGTCGCCGGACAGTTTGCCAGAACCTCCTTGAGGCCAACCGAAAGTCCTGCTCCATGGCCTTCCCGAACTCCTCCCACACCCGGGTTTTTGCTTCAGCGACCGCTGAAGCTGCGGCCCTTTTGGCCTCCCGGTACCTGTCTGCTGTTTCAGGAGACCCCTGGGCCAACCAGGCCCGAAAGGCCTCCTTCTTCAGCCTGACGGCTTCCTTCACCGCTGGTGTCCACCAACGGGTTCTTGGGTTGCCGCCACGACAGGCACCGACAGCCTTTTGACCACAGCTACGAGCTGCAGCCTCTACAATGGAGGCTCTGAACATGGCCCACTCAGGTTCCATGTCCCCAACCTCCCCCGGGATGCACGAGAAGTTCTTCCGGAGGTGGGAGTTAAAGACCCTACGGACAGGGGCTTCCACCAGACGTTCCCAGTTCACCCTCACTACACGTTTGGGTTTACCAGGTCTGTCTGGCAGCCTCCCGCGCCATCTGATCCAACTCACCACCAGGTGGTGATCAGTTGACAGCTCTGCTCCCCTCTTCACCCGAGTGTCCAAAACATGCGGCCGCAGATCTGCTGATACGATTACAAAGTCGATCAGCGACCTTTGGCCTAAGGTGGTCCGGTACCATGTACACTTGTGAACCACCCTATGTTCGAACATGGTGTTTGTTATGGCCAGTCCATGACTAGCACAGAAGTCCAATAACAAAACACCACTCTGGTTCAGATCGGGCAGGCCGTTCATCCCAATCACTCCCCTCCAGGTTTCTCCATCATTGCCCACGTGTGCGTTGAAGTCCCCCCAGTAGAACTATGGAGTCCCCGGATGGAACCCTTTCCAGGATGTCACCCAAGGACTCCAAGAAGGCCGGATACTCTGAGCTGCTGTTTGGTGCGTAGGCACACACAACAGTCAGAGCCTTCCCCCCAGCGACTTGTAGTCGCATGGAGGCGACCCTCTCGTCCACCGGAGAGAACTCCAACACAGTGGCGCTCAGCCGGGGACTTGTGAGTATCCCCACACCCGCCTGGCGCCTCACACCCTGGGCAACTCCGGAGAAGTAGAGGGTCCAGCCCCTCTCCAGGAGTTTGGTTCCAGACCCGGTGCTGTGCGTGGAGGTGAGCCCAACCATATCTAGTTGGTACCGCTCCACCTCCCGCACCAGCTCCGGCTCCTTCCCCGCCAGTGAGGTGACGTTCCACGTCCCTAGAACCAGTCGGCGATGACGGGGATCCGCACGCCCAGGACCCCGCTTTTGCCTACCGCCCGGTATACAATGCACCCGACCCCAATGACTCTCCCTGCAGGTGGTGGGCCCACAGGGAGGTGACTCCACGTTGTCTTTTCGGGCTTGGCCCGGCCGGGCCCCGTGGATCCAGGTCCGGCCACCAGACGCTCGCCGACGAGCTCCCCTCCCAGGTCTGGCTCCAGAAGGGTGCCCCGGTTTCCCTTGTCCGGGCGAGGTGACTGTTCTTTCCGGGAGTCTTTTCATGGGGTCTTTGAATCGCTCTTAGTCTGGCCCCTCCCCTGAGACCACTTTGCCTTGGGAGACCCTACCAGGGGCTAATGCCCCGGACAACACAGCTCCCAGGGTCACGGGGGCGCCCAAACCCCCCCACCACGATAAGGTGGCGATACCATTTCTTTTTTTTATATTTGTTTTATATTTGTATTAACTATGGCTGACTTTTCAAAAGTTATGATAGAAAACAGAAAAACATTGCATCAAACAGATAATGTTGATAGACTAACTGCAGACAGAAAAAGACAATAAGCATGTTAAGAAGAGTTCTTTTCTCGATATGGTCAGTGGGGCTATTGACAAGCCGCCACTGGTTCTAACAGAGTTTCAATGTTTACATGGCAGTTAAGAAACCTGATTAGCACTGTCATCGGGGTACAATAAGGTTTCTATTGTTCATGTAATGCACTGAATGGCATAAAGAAGTAGATGTGTGTCTGCTTAGGGTAAAATGGTGTTAGTTGTTACTTAGGTTGGTTGTCACGCTGCTTTTATCCCAGCAGCTAGGGGGTGCTGTTAAAATGTATTTTAGGTTGTAGTATGGGCAGAAAGTTTGGGAGCAGATAATGAATAGCTCTGGACAGTCAGGCAGGTCAATCTGGGGAATAAATCGATATGAAATACTCAACGTCAATGACAGCACTTTCGTGAGGCACTGCAAAGTGAGGCAGTTAATGAGGATTGCATTGCCCCAACAGTGCCAATGGGGCATAGGTGGGTTAGGGAGGGGAGGTGGTGGTGGGGGGGGCGGTAAGGAAGGAAGAGTCTAGGTGAACTCAAGGGAGAACAGAAGTGGTCCTAGTACTGAGCCTTGGGGGACTCTGGTGTTAAGAGAGCAGTTTTCTGTGATTCTTTATATCCCAGAGAACATTTCTTGACTGGAGCACCCACAGGCATCAAAGGGATTGGAAAACATGATAGTGGCTGGATGAAGGAGCAACACTTACTCCTGAAACATTTATTTGCATATAAATGATTAGGATTAGGATTAGGAACCTGGAGGATGGAGGCTGAGGTGAACCAGGCCTTGAGGGTCTGGAAAGCTCCCTCAGCGGACCACTTGTTGTGGTGCGCTCCACCCCAAAGCGCACCACGTCATCACCAGCGGTTCGGGATCCCAGCCCGAACATTCCGGAGACGTCCGAGCAAGCGAGACACGCCCTGCGGAGGCGAGTGCGGGGGGGCACCAGGTTTGGCGAATCTCATCAAGCCCCAGCAGCTACTTAAGCTCTCCCTGGTGATCCCCTTGTTGCTAGAACGTACTACCCCCTGGTGACTAGCTCCCCGATGTTTCCTTCCTCACTCCAACGTCTTCCTCGTATCCAGTGTCTCCGTGATCCCCTCGTCGATCCAGTGTCTTCCTCGCTCCTCGCCCCAGCGTCTCCCTCGTCACTCTCTGGACTCCTACTCTCCTCGGCACCTCTCCACGCTCCTCTCCCTGGATTCCCTTTCCCGTGGACGGACCCCCACAGAACCAAAAATATTTGTAGCCACTGCCAGGGCAATAACATTTCATAGTCTTATCTAGTGAATTCGGGGGGTGCTCCGAATTAACCCCCCCCCCCCCCCATCAGAACCGCAAATTAACGGACCCCCCCATTAGAACCGCGAATTAACGGACCCCCCCCATCAGAACCACAAATTAATAGGAGCGATGGAGTCAAGGATGTTTAAACAGATGGAAGAAAATTTGGAGTGTAACTCCTCAGTATTATAACAACCTGAGGGCTCCAAATCAGCCCAATTGCATTATTATAGGCAACAGAGAACTGAGCAGTAGTGGAGGATTTTAACAAGCGACAGGTACGGGCAGGTGCACGCTGAATAGTGATATGACAGGGAAGAGAAATCTCAAATATAATGAGCATGTGATCAGAGAAAACAGCATCACATATCTCAACATTTGAAACAGGCAGTCCATAAGATAAGACCAGATCAAGAGTATGTCCGTGCTCTTGTGTGGGGCCAGTCACAGACTGCACAAGATCAAACGCATCAATGAGATTTAAAAAGTCCCTTGCAAACGACTTAGTAGGACAACAGACGTGAACGTTTAAGTCACCGACCGAGGATTAAAACCTGTTCATATTTTGGCATTATGCCAGCCAACAACTCGGAAAAGTCATTGATAAAGTCCTTGTTGTATTTAGGAGGACGGTAGATGACAGCGCACAGAACTGGGTGAGAGCGACCTAACTCAAACATGTTCAGTTCAAAGCTGGAGAAGGAGCCAGCTGGGAGTTGCTTACAGTCAAAGCAGGACTTATACAGGGTCAGAACTCCTCCTCCCCGAACAGTGTTCTCGGTGTGTTAAAATATGAACAATCAAGCGGTAAAAGTTCAGAAAGAGGGCTTGACTCACCAACACGTAACCACGTCTCAGTGATACACAAGAAGTCCAGTCCACGGGAGGTAAAAAAGTCCCTCATTCTGAAAGTCTTATTCGCTACCGATCTAGCGTTGACCAGAGCTATCCTGGTAGGAACTGGGCGTGGGCCCAGGACACTAACGTTGGCCGTCCGGGAAACCCGTCTCAGCGGGCGGAGGCTCCGGAGATTCACCCCACCTCTGCGGAGACAGGGTGAGCAGCGGCGGGGGAGCTGGATCTCCCCATCCGTGCCAACAACAGGTACCAGCCAGCTGCCAACAGGATCCAAGGAGCGGCAGGAGACAAAGCGGTGATGTAACAATCCGTGTCCCGCCAACAAGCCATAGGGAAACCGATTAGTAGTTCCAGGAGACAGAACTAGATGGGCCTTCAGTTTCACCAGCAATCCGCTGCGTTTACCGCAGCGTTTGTGGCGCTTCCCCCGGGGGGGTGGACCCGGGGTGCAGTAGAGGTGAGCAGGTATATCCGATAGGAGTGGGGAAAAGAAAACATTCTGTCCATTCTGTCCACGCACGTCAAAATGCACCGAATTTTCAATAGAAAATCGGATATTCAGGAGTGCTTGGTGATCATATACCAGTAGCGAGTCGACTTGGTTAGTGACAAGCGACAGAAAGAACATAAGCACAAACAAAACTGACAGCGGCAGACGGCGAGCCACACACACTGGCGCCATCTTGCTTTTTTCTGTCGGATCCAAACACAGGAAGGTAGCAAAGGGCAGCCAAGTATTGAAAGTGTATGCTTTCTTCGGTCCTCCGCTACCTTCTGCTCCGAGACACTCATGTCTCGGCTCAAACTTAAAGGTAGAAAAACACACATTCTGCTCCGCACAATGAATCAGGAAAAATCTTTTCTGACTTATGTATTATCTGGAATTTAAGTTTCAGCATTGGACAGTGATAACGTCTTACCTCTTCTTGATGTCTTCACTCAGCATAAAGATTAACACAATAGGCGTATCTAAATAAGGTCAAATAACCCAGTATCAGTTCTAAGGTGGAGTTGTTGATTGGCATTTGTGCCAATCAACAAGCACCAGAACTAATAGAACCGTGGGAGGTTATTAAGAGCCAAGGAGAGGGCCCTTACACAGTTAGAACTATTGGGGTGGGTTGTGGGCCACTGAGAAGTGCTGATGGCAGTGCAGTGAGTTTGATTGTGAATAGGATGTCAGTTTCAAGTCTGGAAGAGCTTTTGATCTCACAGTATAATCAGGATTCTAATGAGGTAGCATCTGAGGCAATAACGAGATGTCTGTTAAAGACAATTTTTTTTTTTTTTTAAATGATAGCCAGTGAGGCAGTCCTACAGCACAGACAATACAATCTGACATAACCTAGACTGTATATTGTGTGGTGTATATTTCTCCCCTGTGTTCTTTCTGACCTTTATGCTGCACGATAAGTTCCCTCGGGATAATTAAAGTCTTCTTGAATCTTGAATCTTGAATCTTTCAGGAGAACCAATGTCAGGATGCCTCACGACTGCCAAATTGCAGAACAGCGCCTTCCTTTCAGGCTCTGCAGCCTGAAAAGAAGATGAAAAAGGATGAGCAATACAAGCAGGAATATGTTGTGTTCCTCAATGACATATTTGAGAATAATTACGCAGAGGAGGTCCCACAAGAAGAACTCTCAGGGCCGGTAAGGCTGAGGTAACTACAAAGGACCCAAAAGTAGACTGGGTAGACACAACGGATAATGATGCGGTTATTTAATAAAATAACAATTGAGGCAGACAAAGTCAAAAAAACAAAAGTTAAAAATCACAGCGAAGGTACAGGGTAGGCTCAGGCAAAATCCAGCAGTCAAAAACAGGCAGGGGTCGAGGCACAGAGAGGCAGAGAGGTTTCGAATGGGACAAATATTTGCCCCAGGCTATATCAGACCAGTGGATGGAATGGATGGACAGTCTAGAAAGGATTCAGAGATTCAATGTTGCCCATTGCATGAAACCCAAGAGCTGGAACACAAAAGGTGCACAACTGCATTACTTTGCTGACGCCAGTTAGAGTGTCTATTGTTCAGTAAGCAACTTCGGGCAGGTTAACATTCAAGATGTTGTGCATGTTACTTTTGTCCTCGGAAAGTCCAGAGAGTGGAAGCCTGGGAAAACTTGGCCTGTGGAGGAAGCATTGGGCTCCAAGTCAGTTTTACAAGATGATCCAGAGGTCAGGAGAAATACTGTTGTATTCACAACAGTGGTGAAGAACACTGAGACCCCCATAGACCAGCTTACTTAATTCTTCTCAGATTGGATGAGGCTACTTAAAGCAGTGGCATATTATCTTCAACTAACGAAGGGTTCGATGTCGATCATCAAAAGGCAAAAGGAGCTTCCATTAGGTCACATCGCTACTCACTCAAGCAGCCAAAAGGTGAGCAATTTCAGGTCCAAACGTGGTGGACAGTTCTTTCACAGGCAGAAAGGTCAGTCATCACCTTTGTTCAGTGACAATCATTCCCAGTTGAAATGGCAACACTGGAAACGACCCATCTAGAGTGAAAAAGAGCAGTAAGATGTGTAGGCTCGATCCTATGCTAGATGAGGGTATCATAAGAGTAGGTGGCCGGCTAGATAGATCTGCAATGCCTGATGAGACCAAACACCCTTGTATCTTGCCCAACGATGCTCACATTTCAGCTGTCATATGAAGACACATCCACGAACGATCTGCACACAGTGGTAGAACCCACATGCTTTCAGAGCTCCGTAAAAAATACTGGATTGTAAAGGGAAACTCAGTAGCAAGGAATGTAATCTCAAAGTGTGTTGTCTGTCGACATGTAAGAGGCAAAGCAGGTGAGCAGAAGATGGCAGATTTGCATCAGGAAAGAATCCGACCTAACCTCCTTCCCTTTACCAATGTCGGATTGGACTATTTGGGCCCGATTGAAGTGAGATGAGGAAGAAGTCTGATAAAAAGTTATGGAGTCCTGTTTACCTGTATGTCTAGCATAACTATACACTTGGACGCAGCCTATACATTGGATACCGACTAGGGATCTAACGGTTACTGGCTTCATGATAAACTGTGGTAAAATTCCAGACGGTCAGTAGAACCGTGTCAAATTGTAATTATCATAAAAACTGTCACGGTAAAACCAAAGTAAGCGACAGTCTCCCAGACAAAGGTGCGCAGGCACTGCATGCAACGTGGGTTTGTTTACATCGCTCCAGATATTTTTCATCCATTTAAGAGGACTACATCTGAAGTGTGGGCACATTTTGGGTATTGCAAGAGTGCTAACGGAAAGTTGTTCGAAGATCGTTACCCTGTCTGTAGAACATCACAGAACATCGCTGCGATCGTCACGTAGACCATTACTTAAGTTAACTTTTTGCTCAATGCATGAATGTGGGGAAAGATATGTGGGGAAGAAGTTCTGTATGCATGAGTGTTACGGTGAAATACTAGTGAGATGACCGCGCTCAAAGTTAATGTCATTGTGTGTACCATCAAACATCAGAATGCAACTTAAAATTCAAGACATCAGTGGCTGTTCAGTGATGTCAAATGAATTCATTAGCATCTACTGCAGCTTTAGAGAAAACACGCAAACAGTACACATATGGGAGAGAAGCCACGCCCATCTGCCCCCCAGTTTAGATAGATTAGATTAGATTCTAATTTATTGTCATTACACAGCACAAGTACAGTACAGCGAAAATAAGTTGGCATCTAACCAGAGTGCAAATGAGGCAGTGCATAGTGCATAGTAATATACAGTGTAGTGGTTAAATAGGACATAGAACAATCTACTAGGTATAATATATAGGTGTATATACAGTATATTATGTACAGAGATACAGTGTAGTAATAACTTAATGGAGTAGGTATGGGATATGTGCAGATACAGTAGGTATATATATATTCCGGTAAGTATACAGTATCAACAGTTAATGAACGGGTTGTAAATAAGTAAACTAGAAAAAATTCCAGGGAGATTTTGAGGGTGCCTGCTGCCATATAAGCAAGCAATAACACACACACACACACACACACACACACACACACAGATGTGTAGGAGAGGAGTAGAGAGATACACGTATGTACTTTGAAGTAATGTTTCATTAGCACACTAACAATACCTACAAATAAAACTGTACTTTTGTATTAGCAAGGTCATTGCTAGGTCTTGATCTTAAATCAACAATTACATACACAAAGCACACACACAGCATAAACACAACGTAAAATACATAGGCCTATACTCACAAACACACACACACACACACACCAGTATACAGACAAAAAAATAGATTGTGTGTTATATGAAATTACGGCCACACCTCTTCTCACACACACACACACACACACACACACACACACACACACACACACACACACACATATCCAAACACACACACACACACACACACACACACACACATATCCAAACACACACACACACACACACACACACACAGAAGGCACCCCCTTTCCACACACACAGAGACATACACACGTGTGTGTGTGTTTGGGGGGCGTCATAGCCACACCCCCTCGCCACACACAGACACACATAACAATCGGGGACAAAAACTGCTTAGTCATTGTTGTCGTGTAATTTAATGAGCTAATTAGGTGGGGACTCCTGTCACTCTGACCTACGTTTTGATGTATAGATTATGTATGTGGAGTTAATATTGTGGGCGGGATGGTGGTTTAAAAATGGCGTGATCAGTGCGCAATGATTCTTCTTCAGCAAGACAAAATGCGGACGATTTGGTCTGCACTCGTGTCACTCCGCGGCTCATAAATCCAAAAGTATAAGTCAGTTTGTTTCCATACTTACATATATGTGATCGTCACAAGTTTAACTACGTTTTGATGTAGTGGAGTTAATATTGTGGGCGGGATGGCAGTTTTAAAAATATAAAAAAAAAAATGGGTCTGCTCTACACTCTAACGCAGTAGAAGACATAGATGGTGATATGATATAGTCAACAGATGTCAGAGTTCGTAGAGTGGACAGCGGAGCCTAGAGTATAGGCAAGGTGGGGGCGGGGGGGGGCGGCTGTCATCGTGGTACAGATGACAGCTGAGGGGAAGAAGCTGTTCCTGAGCCTGCTTGACTTGGAACGAAGGTTCCTGTAGTGCCTCCCAGAGGGAAGGAGGGCAAACAGTCCATGGTTGGGGTGAGAGGTGTCTCTGACAATGCTACATGCCTTCCTCAGACACCCTTTTTGTTGGGTAGTCTCTATAGCAGGGAGTGGTAATCCGATGATGCGTTGAGCGGCTTTCACCACCCTCTGCAGCGCTTTCTGGTCTGAAACAGTGCAGTTGCCGTACCACACTGTGATGCAGTTGGTGAGTATGCTTTCAATGGCACACCGGTAGAAGTTCACCAGAATTTGAGGGGACAGGTGGGCTTTCCTCAGTCTCCTCAGGAAGAAGAGACGCTGGTGAGCCTTCTTTTACATTTACATTCTTGACCAGTGAGGCGGTATTCAGGGTCCAAGAGAGGTCCTCTGAGATGTGGACGCCCAGGAATTTGAAGCTGGAGACACGCTCGACCTCCGCCCCATTGATGAGGACGGGGGCGTGCGCGCCAGCTCTGGTCTTCCTGAAGTCCACGATGAGCTACTTGGTTTTTTTGGTGTTGAGGGCCAGGTTGTTGTCGGCGCACCACGCCACCAGGTGCTGGACCTCTTCCCTGTAGTCTGCCTCATCGTTGTTTTTGATGAGGCCCACCACCGTTGTGTCGTCTGCGAACTTGATGATGGTGTTGGTGCGATGCATAGGAGTGCAGTCGTGGGTGAAGAGGGAGTAGAGGAGGGCGCTCAGCACACAGCCCTGCGGGACACCGGTGTTCAGGATGAAGGTGGAGGAGGTGAGATTGTCTAACCTAACAGACTGGGGTCTGTTGGTTAGGAAGTCCAGTATCCAGTTACAGACAGAGGGGTTAGTGTCAAGATTCTTGGTTTCCACGAGGTCACCAAGTTTGGAGATGAGTTTGGAGGGGATGATGGTGTTGAATGCTGAGCTGAAGTCGATGAACAGCATTCTCACGTGGGTGTTGCTCTCATCCAGGTGGGAGAGAGCAGAGTGAAGAGCTGAGGAGATGGCGTCTTCCGTGCTCCTGTTATCACGGTAGGCAAATTGGTGTTTATCCAGTGAGGGTGAGAGGCCAGATTTGAGGTGAGCCAGGACCAGCCTCTCGAAGCACTTCATGATGATGGGGGTGAGTGCAACAGGGCGGAAGTCATTGAGGCTCGCTGCAGAGGAGTGTTTTGGCACTGGCACAATGGAGGTGGACTACGTGCATTTGTTCTGCTCAGTGCCGCACACACGTCTGTGGGGGAGAGGGTGAGGGGTTGGTGGTCAGCAGGGAGAGTAGCCCTGGTGGGCAGCTCGTGGTTGTCCCGGTCGAAGCGGGCATAAAGGTTATTGAGCTTGTCAGGGAGGGATGAGTCAGTGGTTGGGGGGGAGTTGTTGGAGGGTTTGTAGTCCGTGATGGCCTGTATGCCCTGTCACATGCGTCGGGGATCAGAGTTGTTGAAGTGATCTTCAACCCTACGCTTGTGGTTGAGCTTGGCCAGCTTGATGCCTTTGTTCAGGTTGGCCCTGGCTGAACAGTAGGCCTGTTCGTCGCCAGACCTAAATGCAGTGTCATGTGCCTTTAGGAGTAGGCGGACCTCTCTGTTCATCCACGGATTCTGGTTGGGAAATGCTGTGATCTGTTTGAGGGTGGTGACAGTGTCAATGCTAGAGTTGATATAATCCAAAACAGAGGAGGTGTAGGAGTCAATGTCAGTGTGGGAGTCCAGGGTGGACTGGGAGGTAAACAGACTCCAGTCAGTGTGTAGAAACCGGTTCTGCCACTCAGAGTCTGCTCCCTCAGGCCACACTTTGACTGTCCTAATGGTGGGCTTCACACGCTTGATAAGTGGCGTGTACTTAGGTAGCATAAACAAAGAGATGTGATCACTATAGGGGAGGCAGTAGCTCAGGAGGTAGAGTGGTTGTCTGCCAACTGGAGGGTTGCTGGTTCGATCCCCGGGCTCCACCTTGCCAAGTGTCGTGGTGTCCCTGAGCTGGACACCACCTAACCCTACCTGCTCCTGACGTGTTGGTTGTTACCTTGCATGGTTGGCACCGCCGTCGGTGTATGACTGGGTGAATGTGAGGCAAGCGCTATATAAAAATGCCATCCATCCATCCAAGGTGGGGGAGGGGGACGGGTTTGTAGGCATCAGTCATGTGGGTGTAAACATGGTCTAATGTTCTATCTCCTCTGGCGGATTGAAATCGCCTGCAATAATAAAGGCTGACTCTGGGTGGGAGTTTGGCTGTTTGTTAATAGCAGAGTAAAGTTCCTTCATAGCTAGCTTAGCGTTAGCATCTGGAGGTATGTAGGCTGCAGTTATAATGGTAGCTGTAATTTCCCTGGGTTGGTAAAAGGGTCTACATTTAACCATTAGGTATTCCACGTTAGCAGAGCAGTGGCTTTCAATGGTGGTAGTGTCAGTGCACCAAGCCTTGTTAATATAGATGCACAAACCTCCGCCCCTGGTTTTACCGGAGCCCTCCGCTGATCTGTCTGCTCTCTGTAGAGTGAGCCCCGTTGAACTCCACTCTCCATCAGCAAACCATCGACGATGAGGGCCTGCAAACCATCTTCTGTGAGGGAGAGTCAATCCTCAATAATGTCTTCTCTCCACAGTGTCCTCTGATCCACACAACCCAGAACCGCTGACCCCAAATCACATTTTCCTGCTAAAAACGCAACCTGGAGCCTTCCTGAAATCTGACCTTGATGCCCGGCACCACTGGAGACCTTTTCTGGTATAGATGGACAAAGGAATTCCTTCTAACAGCAGAAATTGACAAAAGTGAGGAAGAACTTGAACGTTGGAGACATTGTCCTGGTGGTTGACCCCACTGCTCTTCAGCAACATGGTCATTAGGCAGAGTGCTGGAGACCAAGCCTTATGGAAGAGGTCTGGTCCGCTCCATTAAGCTCCAGACTAAGACTAAGTCCTTGAAAGGCCCATAACCAAGCTGTTCCTCATTCTATCGACTGAAACTTCCTCCTAAAATAGAATAGAATAGAATAGAATAGAACTTTATTAATCCCGCAGGAAATTCTTGTGCCAGGTTGCATAGCGATACAGTACAAAAACCACAGATTGATAAAATATTATTGGACATTACATTAAGAATTAAGAATATGCCAGTGACACAGCAGGGGTCCCTTCAATGATATGCAGATTAGGGCAAGTTGCCTGTAAATGACCAATATGGTATTTTTCCACCATACTCCCTCATTTGATTATTCAATAATCACACAATCAATCAATCGCTATACCTTATATAGTGTAACTCAGGAGTCGGTTACTCTGACCACATAGTGGTTCTTATCAGAGACTGAGTACTTTGTTACTGGGTACGACTTGATGAACTTCTCCTTTCTTGTTCTAATGGCCCAATTACAAGAAAAGAGTAAAGATCACGCCGTATCCACCCCATAAAAAAAAAATACATCAATAAGGGATGTAATGTAAATACATTGTTTTTCTAAATGTATTGACAAATTGTTTATTCTATGGCTCCTTTTTAGAATTATTTATGTAATGTATTTTTTCGAGAGCATTTGGTGGCCGGTGGGTAAGAGCTGCATTTAAGTTTATATGTACTTATGTTGTTTATGTATTTTTTCCTTTTTTGTTTGCGAGAGTGCACCCTCTACAGGTGGTAAAGCTTCTATAAAGAGGTGCATGTTCGTCTCAGTCTCAATCTTGGCCTTAAACGTGTCTGCTGAAAGGCCTCTTCAACGCTATAGAGGACACAAACTCTCTTTGGATATTTGTGGAACAAAGGCATGACAACCTGCACCCCGATCGCCATGTGGTAAAATAATAGGAAATAGGAATAGGGTTAGAGGACAAACCCAAAACGACGTATTTTTTTACACTTGCCTTCAAATCGTGTATTGTACACATAGTTCAGCTCAACTTTAATCACTTCTAAATTAATCTGCTACCCAACCTGTAACCAAAGCACTGTTGACGTGCACATTTCTTTCAATCTATTTATAAAGTACAACAATTGCTGAGGAAAAATGTATTGAATACTTTGTGCAGCGATGGAGCCAAAACCTCACCCCTTTGTGATTTATACCATGACTAATCAGCTTGGTTGTGAAAGGGACTAGAGTTATTCCTTGTCATGACAACAGTAAGCTCTTGCTTTATAACCTTTCGATTTTGAGTGCAAAAATTTCACCAACGTTTGCGAATGCTTCTGTCTTATATTGTTAGCAAATAACCATGGTAGAAGCAGGATAATCAACTTGTAGTTAAACGGTTTTAAGGCACTTCGTGGACAAACTCTTTCTTCACCTCCGCGTTGCGCCTTAAAACCATTTAACACATTTGGCACCGATCATCTGCTCATTGATCATAAACAAAACTGCCTTGAAACAGGTATATCAGCGGTTTCTAAATTAGTCCTAAAGCCCAAGAGGATGGCGTCGATGAGTTCATTTAATTGCGCTCTGTGAATCTCATTGGACAATAAGACGACGCACTAACTCATATAGTAACCCAGGCCTGAGACACGTAGCCGTTATAAATGAGTCACACTAGAAGCTAATGAGCCACCGACAGACTCTCGGAGGTTAGCAAGAGGTGCCATCTTGACGCCAGCGGCTAATTGACGATTATGTACAGTACACGGTCCGCGCAAAGCTCATTTTAATGGGCTGATTATTGGCAGGAAGCTACATAGTGATGGTGGCCTCTACGGTGGCCTTGAAGAGACAAGCCTGACAAGGATATCAGGGAGGGAGATGAGTTCACCATTGTGATCTAATGAAATGTATCAGAAGGAATAAGAAAAGAAAAGAAAACGTGAGGGGAAAAGCATGCAATTACTCTGAACCAGAGACAGCTTGCAGGATGAAAAAGTGAAAAAGGTAAAAAGAAAAAAAAGGAACAGAAAAGAAGAGGGAGAGAGAGAGAGAGAGAGAGAGAGAGAAAGACGGAAAGAAAAAGGCATCAATAATATTATCATATTTTAATATTCTCCATGTTGCAAACTGGCTTTAGTAATTGGATCCATAGAGGCAGTATTCTGGAAACCTTGTGACGGTTATCTGTCAGTCAAGTGGAGGTATGTACGCATGTTTGTATATGTATATGCATATGTATGTAGGTATGTATGTTTGTTCGAGTGCATGTGTTTGCGGACGTGCGTGCGTGCGTGTGTGTTTTCGTGTGCCTGTGTGTGTGTGTGTGTGTATGCCATGTGTCTACACCAATGTTTGACTGTGGGTATAGAAAGAAAAGATTCAAATGACCACAAAAAAACAACAAATTGCCATTCTTAAATGCAATCCCAGACACAATGATTTATTCACACAGTGTCTGTAAACCGCCAAATAAATGGACACATAGTGTATTTCATATTGCATAAGCCTCCATTTAAAAATAAATGATGGGTGTTTGGCTATAAATAGGGATGAGCAAAAGAAAGCAGGTAAATCTTTTACAAGCCATGACCTTTATGGACGGAGGCATAAGATGTAATGTGCACGCTGAGAAAATGTTTTAACAGCCATTTCCTGAAATCTAATTTTCAAGAAATGATGCGAGATGTCCCACATCATTCCTGGGACAATGCATGGGAATGTTCAAGGCTAAGGGACAGACAGATTTTTTATGTATGTTTTCAGTACTAACGTGTAGCAGTGAATCACCTGGTCAAGAGTAGTCACTACAAACAGAAAATAATAAATATAATTTTTTTTCCTGTGCTTGTTAGCACTTTACAACAGTGCCTCAAGATTGATTGGTAGCCATGACAAAAAAATATATAATTCCATCATTCATCATCTTAAATGTACATGATATTAAACACCGATACAGCTTAACTACTTGTAATGTACATGTACTTAAAGGTTTGAAGGACCGGTGTGTAGGATGTCGTGGTATCCAGCGGAGTCTCCAAAGTTCCCACTTGTTACTCCCTTGTTCACCGTTGTCTTCTGCTGTACCTACATTTAAGTTCCAGTACCTACAATTAATTTCCATTAGGAACCGGTAAGTATTTCATATGTACATATCAAGGTTAACAAAAACTAACGAAAAAACGAAAACTAGGTGTGAAAAAACATTTTCGTTAACTGAAATAAAAATAAAAACGAGGCTTTACAAAAAAAACGATAACTAACTGAAACTGTATTGTGTCTTTACAAAACTAACTAAAATTAAATTAAATTATATAGAAAATGTCTTTAGTTTTCGTCTTTGTCAATTTATTTCATACATAGCCTCAGTCTATCTTCCGCTGAGCCACTTGTAGTACACGCCCCTCGCCTGGTATCAGGGCGGCAAAAGTCGGGAGAAAGCGACAGAGTCCATTTGGGATGACTTTGTATATGAATGTGTCGCAAATAAGAGCAAGTGCCTTGCAGTGGAAGATGATACAATATGTGGAGCATTTGTGACACGCGCTGGTCGTTTGGGTCTGTTGTCGGGATTCTCGTTTTTCGGCTCGAGGCAAAACAAGATGTTTTTTTTTCCTTTTTTCCTTTTTTTATATATTACGAAAGTTAAAGTGTTGAACAACTGACTCAATTAAATAAACAACATGTTTAGGATCAGTAAATACTCGTAATTTGTCAGCAAAGTCGGCTTGTTTTAAGCGCTATTGTGCCTTACGTTTCGGGGGCGTGGTGTGTGAAGTGTTTGATTAGCATATTCGGTTTAATTGGCTTTGTTACTTAGTTTCGATCAAGCCCCGCCCTGAAAGTAAAGGCAGCCCGCTAAGCACACAGTCATCCAATGAGGAGGAGGAACGTCACTAACTGGGCATTTCGTCACATCCGCTGGCCTCACCACAGCTACAAGAACTACATTTCCCAGCGCGTAGAAACTTTTAACTTTTAACTTAATACACATTTTGTTGTAATACATTAGACTTAAAAGCCTAATGTAGCTGAACCAGCAGCTGGTTGGGGGCGGAGTTAACGAGTTGTTCCCGCCCATTGTTCTGAAGGTGAACGTGTGAAAAGCTTCAAAATCTCTCTGCTTTTGGATTCCAGCTGTACCAATATTAAAATAGGAAGATCTTCTTCAACTATTTTCAGATTTCAAAGTATGACATCAGTTGAAAGCTTACAATCTGCACTTTCATAATCTGTAAAAAACAGAAAAATTACTTTCCCCCCTTCGTCCCCAAATTACCAGCACCTCTGACAAATATGGATGTGGAAACTAGGGGGGCCGCGGCCCAGGTCACTTTTGGAGTCTGATATATATCTTCTGGATTGATTTATTTTTCCTAATAAAAGTTGAGTTTGGTTCAAGTACACCGGCCGCCATTAGTGAACAACAGCGCATGCATGTAAGTCAGGTTTTTTTACCATAACCTAGGCTACATATTACATCCGTCATTTTTCTATGGTGATGGCTGGACTATTGTGTTGGTTTACTTTTTTTGTGTTACTGCCGCTTGTCTCAAATGTGTGGGTGCTAGCTTGAGTTATTTCGGCTCTTCTTTTTAGTCCGACCATTTAATCAATGCAGGCAAACTTTTAGGCAAGCTATTCATAATAAATCAGTTAGCCCTGATGCAGCTTCAGGCTCAGCAGCCCTGTCTCCCCATACCCTACATAATGCACACATACTGGATATACTACAGGATCTACTATTCATTTTGAGCATGTTGTTTTGCAAGCAAAAAATGAAGCTTCCCTGACTGGCCTCCCCTTGGTCTGTTGCATTCCACAGTAAAGACTAAAACTAATACTGAAACTAATAAAAACTAAACTCAAACTAAGCATTTTCAAAAAATAAAAACTAAACTAAACTAGCAAACCCGCTTTAAAAACTAATTAAGTTTCAAGTTTTAAGTTTCATGTATTTTATTGTCACTTCACAATTTACACGTGAGTATAAGCAGTGAGTGAAAAACTTTTTGTGCAAAACGCCCAACAACCGACAGTAATTATAAAGGAATCCAAAATAGAGTAAAACTACAAAATAGAAATAGAACTATAAATAGAATTCTATGTAAAATAAGTAAATGAAATCTAAAATGAAATGGAATATACAGTAAAAATATCCAGGTGAGCAATACACATATAAATCGATGTACTAAAATATACATTGTTATATGCTGACATTCACAGAATGTCACAGGATACCTTCCCAGACAGTCGACACAACACTAGCACCAGCAGTTGGCACCAGGACTAGCACTAACACCAGTACTAGCACCAGCAGTAACACTAGCACCAGGACCAGCACTAGCAGTAACACCAGCACAGCACTAGCACCAACACTTAGCACTGCTACCAGCGCTAGCTCCAGCAGTAACAACTTATCACCAGGACTAGCACTAGCAGTAACACTAAGCACTAGCATTTACATTTAGGGCATTTGGCAGACGCTTTTATCCAAAGCGACTTACAAAGAGTACATTTGTTGAAGGAGAGGCAGCAATATATCGCTGTGGTACCTGAAGATATGAATAGAGCTGTTTTCGAGCATTCATATTGACGAGACGAATAGAATGGGTTTCATAATTGCTAAATTGCCTGCATAAGTACCTGGACAGGCGTGCAATTCTAAGCATGCTACAACATCTGAGAACGAACAGCAATGCTAAGTGCCATTAATAAAGGCCAAGACGTACAAACATGCAGTTATAGAGTGCTAATACAAAGGTCACAAATCTATTAAACAAAGCTTAGCAATATTATTACATATAGCAGATTAATGAAAGCCCAATTCTGGAACATGGGTAACATTTGGCAGATTGTTGCAAGTAAACATCTATTTACTGGATTAATTAGCTTCACGAAACACACAGCTTCTCCGTAGTCTTTTATTATATCTTAATTTCGCTTAGGCCGGGAGACCCCCGGAGGCAGAAGTACTGATGGGTAAGGTACATTGCTATATTGCTGTCTCCTTCAACAAGAGTAGACCGTAATGTTGGCGTTGCAGGACAGCTGGGATAAAAGTGTCTGCCAATGCCGTAATGTAAATTGTATATGTAATGGTGACAAGTAGGTCCATCTGAGGGCAGTCTTTCCCCGGTATGAAGAGAAGCTCAGTCTTGTCTAGGTTGAGCTTCAGGTGGTTGGCGGTCGTCCATCTGCTGATGTCGGCCAGGCATTTTGAGATGCGTGTTGCGATGTGGGTGTCTGAGGGGGGGAAGGAAAGAAACAGTTGTGTGTCATCAGCATAGCAGTGGTAGGAGCCTATGCTCGAAGTGTGCAGGGTCTGGACAGGGAGCCATTCAATGTGACCTGATAAGTGCGATCTGTCAGGTGATAAGCGTTCCAGGATGCAGCCAAACTCTGCCAGGGAGTGGAGCAGCAAGGCACACTGTTCTCTTGAAACCATTTGTGTACAGCAGTGGATTTGGCCCATTCGAACTGGTGTACGTGTCATCACGTGCCATGGTAATGGTGAGTGGCTGGCTGAGGAATCAGCTTTTATTTTGTATTGGTGGGAAGCTTTGCAAGTGTATTATGCCGGAAAAGACAGGTGAGCTGGGCTTGTGTTTATGCTTAAGCTGCAAGGAAAAAAGCGACCAGTGTGTGGTATTGGTCCTAAAGCGGAGAGAAAAGTGTTAAGAAAAAGTCCTAAACGGATCGCAGGCGTAGTCAAGTGTCAAAATACAGGCTAGGAATGTTTGGCGGTTATTGAGTAATGACGTGTGTGCGGGGCACAAGCCCGAGGTGCAACCCAAGCGCGCGACAGGCTGAAGATGGGCGGTGGCGGTGTGAATAAATTCAGCCATGATCAGAGAGAGTCATAGCAGTGCAGGGAAGGCAAGACTAGGAATGGAATGGTCACTTTGCTGCCTTTGTCAATCTTGCTGTGGGCTGAAGGGGGACCCTGGTAGGTTCTCTCAGAGGTCAGCGAGCCGTAGACCGGTGGGTGACTTTCCCGTACCTGCGGTGTTGACGGGGCTTCGCCCGAGCCCGCCGCCCTGTGTTAGCACTGGTTGCTCACCTATTATAGCTAGCACATATGTTCTAGGTGTCGGCATCTTGTGGTTCCTATATCTCCGGGGGGGTCCGAGCCAAGTGTGCTCTCTGCATCGACGAAGTACATTCGGGGGCAAACAGAAATGTCTGTCGCCGGCTGATTAGTTGAGCAATGAGCCGAGCGGTTTGCCTGCAAGGCATAATGTTACATCTGCAGGCGTCCACAGGTCACGGGTAAGGCCGTGGTTCTGATTGTAAGTTGTGTATAATGAAAAGAGAATATGACCAGTGGTGCTAACTGTAGGCTCGCAGAGAGGAAAAGTGTGAGATGAGCAAAAGAAGAGGCTGAATCAAGAGGGATAATGAGGCTGTCATTTTTCTAATAAGTGTTGTTTACGCTATTTGTGATGAAGGCGTTTGAAGTTCTAATGGCGCTTGCCCAGACGATGTTGACCACATAAGGTCCACAAGCGATAGTGTGGTTTTGGTGAAAAGTGTTTGCCACAATAATGTTGACCAATTGTGCATAACATATAATATGGTCTTTCATGGCTAGGAATATCCCACGTTTAGGGGCGGCGTTTTAGTTGGTAGATGGTTCCCGGCTATGTTGGTAGAGGGCAGTTTGACTGTAATGAACGATATTTTAATGTGGAAGAAATGTCTCTTGTCTGAGTATGGTGGACATGGTCAATCTCATTCTCAAATAGTTTTCGTTAACTGTAGCAGTTTTAGATTTTTTTCAGCAAATGGTGCGTGATTGGCTTTGCGCTCATCCTCTGACCTTCACAGTCCTTCCAGGGGTATTCCTCTAGGACTGCTTAGTCTGGCAATTTGCTCTCACCAGCTACATTTTTCATGTGAGATTAAATGAGCCATTGACATTACTCCATTTCTGCCTGGGTCTCTTCGGGTATGTGTCCACATAACATCTTTTTCTGGCAGTAATGCATTTGCATGTCACTGGGAAGCACTTCTTCAAAAAACGAGTTGTCTCCGTGTTTTGTATACTGTTTCTATGACAAGCCCATGTGGTCACACGCCCTATAATGATGTACTGTATAAGATTCTGCTACTACTACGTATTCTATCATGCAGTACATATACAGAAGTTCACGCTGATTTTCAACCATGAAAACTTGGAGAGAGAGAAAACAAAACATCCCAATGAATCGAGAAGAATTGAAGGATTATACAGTGTACGACACTTATCACTCCACAGAACAGTGTTAAAAGGACTTCTTTATTTTGATATCATCTGGTATATTTCATTTTGATTAAGATGACAAAGACAAACAAAGGAGATTGTAATTTTCAATACAGTCATACATTTCCATATGTGTGCATAGAAGCACCTTGTCCCACTTTCATTGTTGCGCAAAAAGCCATGAAAACATTCATTATGTTTATGTGTGGGATGACACTCTCCCTGGTAACTCACTCTGTCTCTTTCTCTGGCCTGGGCACAGGAGGAAGCTATAAGAAGATTGGTTACTATGACAGCACCAAAGGCAATCTGTCCTGGTATGGTAACGACAAGTGGATAGGTGAGTCGCATTCTTCAACCTCCACTCCCATCCGCCAATCTCCACCCCTCGGTTCATCACTGTCTGCCTCAATGTTCTCGCTACGCTCATCTTCCCCAGCAGCTCTCTCTCTGGATCGCACTCTCTCTGTCAATTGGAGTTTTATTTACTGTGTGTTTGTATGAGCTCCCAGAGTTATTTGGCATTAGTCAAGCATGGCCCAAGAGATGAATACCACCACAGTCCAGCAGGCTTGTTGCTTCTGCCATGGCAGCCGTGGCAGTAATACAAACATTTCAATTGTAGCCGTTAGTGGAGACAACAGCCGTGGCATAATCAAAAGGCAGCATGAAATTAAGATGAATAGCTGTGGGCGAGTTGACGCATTTGATCGTCAAATTAAATCGTCATTGTGTCCGGGGCATGACGTCTAAAACCGTGGTAATTTATTGGTTTGTTTATTTAACAGGGTCAGTGAATATAAACCCAATTACAAAACATTGCATATTCACTATACAACAACAACATTTCACAACATTTGGACACCACAAAAACAGCACAATTATACAACATTGAGAAATCAAGTGTTAGTGTTAATACGTGATCAGTACATGTTTGAGTGAATTTTAGCTGTTAATTTTTTTTAAAGCATTTTGTAAAGCTGCACTCTCTTGCAGCTTTATGAAATATGGACTTTGGGCGGGGGCTGTTAAATGTCATTCTAAAGAACTAGATTCTAGACAATTACACGACAAATGTTGATGTTAAATAGTTGATCCTGATTGGTCAATAATGTTCCAAGGGTGTGCATTATTCTCTGGAGTGTCCGATTTGTGTGCTTATTGCTAATCCACATTAGTCACTTCGACCCAAATTTATGGGAAAATATGGTTTGGGTTTAAACGTCCGGAAGTTGCCTTTTAACAACAGGCCAAGTGGCAGAGTTTGCCATTTAAAAAGCCTATGTGGTCACTCTCTCGCAGCTTTGTGGTCACTCTATGACAGGTCACTCTTTGCGAGTTACTCCTCTTCTTGCCCATGAGAGGCTTGCTGAACTTTCTGCTCCAAGGTGTTTGCTGGACTGTGTTTGAAATGTCAACACTTGGTTAAAGCATCGACAAAACCGCTGTCATGGATAGCCACTGTTGATTACCCTCTGTATAATGAAGGGTTGCCAACTGTCCCGTATTAGCCGGGACGTCCCGTATTTAGATCAAAAGTGGTTTGTCCTGTACGGGACGACATTTGTCCCGTATCTGAATTAAAAAAATATATATATATAATATTTTTATATATTGCCTTTAAATCTGGCCTATGTGTGCTGTGTGGGAATGCAATAGGTGGCGCTCAGTTGGAGAGATCAGCATCATTTTAAACTAACTGGCCCCGTATGTGTACTCGGAGATGGCGATTCGAAAAAGAAAAGATTGTGTACATACAATAAGCAGTGGGGAGAAAAGTATCATTGGGTTAAACCTGTTAGTGGCGATTTGGCTAGAGTCTTCTATAACCTGTGTCGTCCTATACAAAGCGTCATGTAGGCTGTTACTATGGCAATTTTTTCTTGACGACCCCCGCCCTCCCGTCCCTCCCGTCCCATTTTCCTGGGATAGAATGTTGGCAACCCTAGTATAATGTGCGCTACACAGGGCATACGCTCGTATGGTAGTATTCTTGCTGCCGCTATCATATTGCGAGCACTATCTGTTCCTAGAGTGGTGATGTGTCTCCCATTCCTGTGCAACTTCAATAATCTGGCTAGCGCATGCTTCGACAAATTGCCTTTCCTCTGTTTTCACCACACTTAAAGCGAATGAGTGCCATTGCCATTTGTAATCGATTAGGTGTGCCGTTAGGTAGTTATGGTTGCTTACTGATGTCCAGTGGTCTTCAGTGCAATACATGTAGCTTGTGCCAATTCCTCCACTTTCTTTGCCTTTTCACTGCCATGCAATTTGTGAATTCTTGCGACAATAGTTCCCCTCGAAAGGTGGCTTGTATGATGGGTCGCCTGAGGTGATCTGTATAATGCTTTATAGCCCCTGGTCTTCAACAATGTTGATGGGACTACAGTCAATGGCGATCCATTTAGCAATTGCATTGGTTAATTGGGTTGTTAGTTGAAAGACTTGCCCTGGATGCACTCTGCTAGCGTAGTCTGACGAACACGGCTTGATCCCAACTGAGTGGCAGTGCTAGTACTAGCATTAGCATTAGCAAACACGTGCTTTGCCCAAAGATGGTACTTCAGACTCGTTGTGCTTCATTGGAAAGACAGCTCATCACTACAATATGTGCACACAACTTAGTTTTATCTGAAGTTCCATCTGGAAGCTTTTTAAATCAGAATTTTTGGTTCAACACGCCGGGGGATATCTCTTCACTCATCGTGACAGCTGCATTTGTCATGTAATCATAAAAAAAAACAGGTATTAATCTGCGCTAGAATTATGGGAGGTTTGACTCAACCTTGGTAATGTGATTAATTTGTTTGAATTATTATTTACGCGTTTCATGTTTCGTGTTAAAACGTTAACGCTTAATGTTGACAGCCCTGAAGTGAGGGCAGCAGTCGCAGAAATATGGAATATGGCATATAATAGCAGAAATATACATACGATCAGAGAATCAGAAGCAGAGGTATCCATGGTATTTAAATATGGCATAGGGAATATGGCATATGTATCCAGAAGTAGTTGAATAATTGAAATATTATCAATGTTATAAATGCACATGTAAAGTGATCAGGATGATCAATGAGATTGGTGTTGCTGGTTGAGAAGCCTGATGGCCTGATAGTCCATGCCTGGATGCTCCGGTAACGTCTATCAGACAGCAGCAGTGTGAACAGTCCATGGCCTGGGTGGCTGTAGTCCTCAATGTTTTTCCGTGCTTTCATAAGGCATTGTGTGTGATAGATGCTTTGCACGGCTGGGAGATGATGCTGATGATGCGCTCCGCTGTCTTCACCACCCATTGGAGGGCCTTGCAATCAGTATGGGAGAATTTTACCACAAAGCATAGTCGCCATCTTGTAAAAATATATTTAGTTCATATGAATGAACTAAGTGTGGAAAGACTCATAATAAGACATCATCCCTTGCATCGGTCACATGGTCACATTCTTTGGGAAATAAAACCACCCAGGAGACAGGATGATAGGGGCCAAACAGAGGGGGGGGGAAGAATCCCACACAGTATGTCCCGAAAGCTAAAGCATAGAAGTCACAGTAACACCTCTGAGTGAACACCACGGTAACACCTCTGAGTGAACATCATCTGAAAATAACCTGAATGGCCAACAACAGCTGCTCCTCCAGCCGTTGAGCAGAGATAAAGGAACAGAGCCGTAGAAAATAAAAGACTCTGAAATTGCATAGTGTCACCACTGGCTCTCATGTGACACCTCACAATTTGTGGCCCTGCTTCTTAAATCTTAATCATTGGTTTTTGCGACACATTTATTTGTTACTCTTCACGTTTGTTATTAAGTTAGTGTTAATAGTTTTACTTACTATCATTGATGTCTTATTACTAATTTTGTGTATTGTTACCAATTTCCAGTTATTTTAATTGTTTATTGTTGGAATATCTGAATACTTCTATTGTAGTGTTTAAGTCTGCAAAAAGTCTATTCATCATTCCTGTTATTGTTGTATATGCTGGTTTAATTTTTCTTTATAAAACCACTTTAGACAGATAAAAAGTCTTTTAAGATTTAAACAGCTTGCTCCGCCGTAGAAGAGCAATTGGAGTGGAGTGTTAGGCCCCATGAGGCAACACCAATGTGATTGTTTCAGTCATAGATCATAGACTCTGAAATACAGTGGTGTCACCCTGGCTCTCATGACACCTCACCATTTGATGCACCGTTCTTAAATCTTGAGGATGCTCTTATGGTGATTCTGTAAGAGTTTTTGCAGACATGCAAAAACTCTCCTCTCGTAAGAAAGTAAGTGCGCTTTTGGGGCAGCTTTTACAGTCGAGTCGACTTGCTTTGGAACCAGCTAAGATCATCTTTGATGAACACAGAGAGGAACTTCAGTTCTGCGATGTGTATGCCCCCCCCCCCCCCCCCTGCCCATGGAAACATCCGTTTTCTGCATTCCTGAATGTTTGCATTCACACCACTTTGGTGGAGCTATGATAGAAGACAGAGTCCCAAACGAAATAGGGAAGAGATGCGCTGTTAGAATTGGCCCAAAGCTGTCTAGATCTAAACGCCATAAGCTAAAAAACCCAAATGTTGTGAAATGTTGTTGTTGTATGGTGAAATATGCAATGTTTTGTAATTGGGTTATATTCACTGACCCTGTTAATAACAGACAGCTCATTTGAAGAAACAAGTTGGCAGATTGCACCCATGTTGTCAGGGTGTCTTCAAATACTCCAGCATTCACACAACTTTCTCATGGCATTCTTGTACTGCTGCCATTGCAAACCTCATCTTGGTAACATTGAAGCACTCTGGGAAATCGTTGAGGGTCAATCATCAGTATGGACCCTGGAGGGAAGGGGAGGGTGTCACCGGGACATCGCAACAACATACCAGGAGGACCGACCGATCCAGAGACCAGACCCCTGAACTCACACACACACATCACAACCACACACACACCACACACACACACACACACACACACACACACACACACACACACAAACACACACACACATGCACACACCAAAATGGTGACTACTTAGACACAATGGACCCAGCTCCCCCCCTCCCCAGGGCATGATTTAAAAATAAACCCACAGCGTGGAACTCGACGGCAGGGGGAGGGGAGCATGACTTCTGGTGACCTCCTCAGCTCTTACCCTTCTGCTCGCCTTCTCTCCGACGCACTATTTTTTATTCGTCTTGGTTTGTTATTGTCCTCCCTCTCCTCCTCTCCTCCCTTCTTCCATTCGGTCTCCCTGGCAACTGCTGCATTCCAGCCTCCCTCTCTCTCCCTCTCCCTGCCTCTTTCTCTCTCTCCCTTTCCCTATCTATCTCTCTCTCTCCCTGTCTCACATCGTTGCCATGGCGACCGTGATGTGGCCTATTACCATGGCAACACACTGTCCCAATTCCACCATCAAGGGCAGGGTGTGAGGTATTAGTGTAGGAGTTGGCATACACACACACACACACACACACACACACACACACACACACACACACACACTAACCTTATAGTCTCTCTCTCACTCTCTACCTCTCCCTTTATGAACAATATAGTCCTGTCGTTGAGGTTGGGGCATACAGTACATTTGTGTAAAGCAAGCAAAACCCTGTGGTCTCACATGCACAAAGACAGAGCATGTCATGACAGACGTGAATATAAGTGCCCCTCCCCCCCTCACAGGTAGAGCTCCTATAGGCACAACCATAACAGAGTGCAGTAGAGATGGATGTTATTGCTACATTCCAATGCCATATTGTGATAGATATTTTGTATATTTTTGACATATATTTCCAGAAAAATGGGTATGATGGTATTTTGACATACAAATGATTGTTAAAAAAGAGATGGAAAAGACTCATTGTGGGAGTTTTGTGAAGACAAATATGTAATTAGTGCATTTGTGAGGTGATAAAGTCAAGTACAAATATCTATGAGAGTAAGATTATGATCACGTGTGTACTGGTATGTGATATGACAAGTAGACGGAGAGCAGGACAAAGAACATTGAGTTCAGTTCCACATCTTGATTAGACCCTGCCTGTTCCTTCACTCTCTCTCACTCTCTCGCTCTCTCGCTTTCTCGCTCTGTGCATCCATAGCAACAAGCTTGCCGTATACGACACCTTCCTTCCTGTTACTAATCTGACAATTAAAAGACCTTGCTGGTATTAGCCTCTTATTCAAACAGGCCAAAGCATCCCCAGATTTCATGTATGTACAGTATGTACATGTATGCCCTGTGGCATACATGTACATACATCTGTGTGTGGCATAACCCTCTTTTCAGAGAGGCCATGAATGAGATCAGTGTAGATCCGAAGAGAAAATTATTAGGATGTTATGACAATTTGTATTTGTGATCTCTTTTGGATTCCTTTATAATTACTGTCGGTTGTTGGGCGTTTTGCACAAAAAGTTTTTCACTCACTGCTTATACTCACGTGTAAATTGTGAAGTGACAATAAAATACATGAAACTTAAAACTTGAAACTTAATTAGTTTTTAAAGCGGGTTTGCTAGTTTAGTTTAGTTTTTATTTTTTGAAAATGCTTAGTTTGAGTTTAGTTTTTATTAGTTTCAGTATTAGTTTTAGTCTTTACTGTGGAATGCAACAGACCAAGGGGAGGCCAGTCAGGGAAGCTTCATTTTTTGCTTGCAAAACAACATGCTCAAAATGAATAGTAGATACTGTAGTATATCCAGTATGTGTGCATTATGTAGGGTATGGGGAGACAGGGCTGCTGAGCCTGAAGCTGCATCAGGGACAACTGATTTATTATGAATAGCTTGCTAAAAGTTTGCCTGCATTGATTAAATGTCGACTAAAAGAAGAGCGAAATACTCAAGCAGCACCCACACATTTGAGACAAGCGCAGTAACACAAAAAAGTAACCAACACAATAGTCCAGCCATACCATAGAAAATGACAGTAATATGTAGCCTAGGTTATGTAAAAAAACCTGACTTACATGCATGCGTGTTAGTTTCACTAATGGCGCCGTGTACTTGAACCAACTCAACTTTTATTAAAAAAAAATATTATATCAGACTCCAAAAGTGACCTGGGCCGCGGCCCCCCTAGTTTCCACATCCATATTTGTCAGAGGTGCTGGTAATTTGGGGACGAAGGGGGGAAAGTAATTTTTCTGTTTTTTACAGATTATGAAAGTGCAGATTGTAAGCTTTCAACTGATGTCATACTTTGAAATCTGAAAATAGTTGAAGAAGATCTTCCTATTTTAATATTGGTACAGCTGGAATCCAAAAGCAGAGAGATTTTGAAGCTTTTCACACGTTCACCTTCAGAACAATGGGCGGGAACAACTCGTTAACTCCGCCCCCAACCAGCTGCTGGTTCAGCTACATTAGGCTTTTAAGTCTAATGTATTACAACAAAATGTGTATTAAGTTAAAAGTTAAAAATTTTGTGCAAAACGCCCAACAACCGACAGTAATTATAAAGGAATCCAAAATAGAGTAAAACTACAAAATAGAAATAGAACTATAAATAGAATTCTATGTAAAATAAGTAAATGAAATCTAAAATGAAATGGAATATACAGTAAAAATATCCAGGTGAGCAATACACATATAAATCGATGTACTAAAATATACATTGTTATATGCTGTATGCTGACATTCACAGAATGTCACGGGATACCTTCCCAGACAGTCGACACAACACTAGCACCAGCAGTTGGCACCAGGACTAGCACTAACACCAGTACTAGCACCAGCAGTAACACTAGCACCAGGACCAGCACTAGCAGTAACACCAGCACAGCACTAGCACCAACACTTAGCACTGCTACCAGCGCTAGCTCCAGCAGTAACAACTTATCACCAGGATTATTAATTAAAACTAAACTGAACTTGAAAACAAAAAGTCAAAACGAAATAAAAATAAAAACTAATGAAAAATGCAAAACTATAATAACCTTGGTACATATACATATGCTGAAAGTACATTGTAAGTTGTGGGTAATTACACTGTACGTTATATAACACACTGCGGGGTGTTATAAATCGTTGGGCCGGATAGGGCCGTGGAGATATGTGGAGGGGGCATGCAGTTTAGCGCTGTCTGGGGAGAGAGAGGGGGGGGTCTCGCCAAGAGACAGAAGAAGACAGGTGAGTTGGTCACAGATGCGGGCTAATTACTAATCAGCTGTCTCCTCTAAAGTGGTGTCCCACAGGTTGCCGATCAAACAGATCCGAGGCGCCTGAACGGGGAGACTTACATGTGAGACTTAGCAACCCGTAAATATGCAGGCAGAAATGCTCAGGAGCATGGTGGAGCAGCAGCACCCCTGACCATTAGCAGGGGTTCCGTTCGACTGTTCCGTTCATCATCGTGCCATTTGAGTGGAGTGCTCGAGGATATCACTTTTTATTTGTATTGGTGGACTTTGCAATGTGATATCCCAAAGCAGTGCTGCTGTGTTGCTTATCTGCAAAAAAAACACCATTTTGGGTATTTCCTAAACGGAAAAAAGGAAAGAAAATCCTAAACGGACCAGGGCTATCAATGTCACATACACTATGGGAACTTTGCGGGTTATTGGGTATCTGTTCTGGGCACACAGCCTATATCATCCCCAACCCGACAGGCTGGTAGAGCGGTTAAATAAAATCATTCCATGATCCATAAATTCATACAGTGCAGGAGGTCAGCCAGGCTTCAATGGGTATGTATTCCTTCAACTTGCTGTTGGGCTGAAGACCCTTTGTCTCAGAGGTCACTACCACCACTCCTCTCGGTGTTGACGCTCCCCACCCCCCCCTGTTAGCATGGTGCCACCATTAGCTATCCTATTTCAGTGTTCATGTCTTGGGTTCTATACACCTCAGCAAGTGTCTCCTCTGCATCTACAGTACAAAACAAAATGTTGTGGCTAATTGACATGGCTGACTGCGTTTGCCTCAGGCAGATTCACTGGGGCTCACAGTCGACGGGAAGGGGTCTTGTATTGTTGTAAATGAAGAATACATTGTGCTAATTAGGCTCGCAAAGGGAATATTAGACAAAAAAGGCTGATCAAAAGGGAATATCTGTCATTTTCAAGGTTGTTTACCATTGTGTGACTTGAATTTCAATTGTCGCTTGCCCAGGACATTACCACATATCCACAGGCATATTTTTTGTTTTGTGAAAAGTGTTTGCCACAATAATGTTGACCAATTGTGCATAACATATAATATGGTCTTTCATGGCTAGGAATATCCCACGTTGTACGTTGTACTTTGGCCCTAAGAGCGCTATGCACAGTAACTTAAGAAAACACATAGAAATAGAAAAAACACATCTTCATCAATTTGATAACACGTGCGCAGCATTTAGAAAAACAACATGAAAATTCAGACAACATAAGACATTATGTAAACGAGCTTACCATTTGAAATAACCTGAAATACACACAATTAATTGTATGTAAATCATTGTTAGCTGGTTAACAAGGCTTTCAAGACAATAAACTCCAAATTCCATAATTAATTAAATCACAATGTTAAAGGGGCCCTATTTATACAACCAGGTGATGTATGCTGACTAGAACCAGTTGGTACAGTGCACTGGGTAGGCTGGTAGTCTGATCTCGTCAGCATACATCTGGGTGGACACTCACACTTGTGATGTCACTTTGTCACAATGATCATTTTGAAACTGCTTGTAATGGCAAATCACGCTCACAAATGGTGGCATAATAGGGCCCCTTTAAAAGAAAAGAAACCAAAAACACTTACATTACTGATGGACAGACAAAAACACCAGACGTGTGCATCGCTTAAGCGTCCCCTGGAAACACTCCCATTGACTAAATGCAGCACATTTTCTTGTCAAATGTGTTGTCACATCAAGGAAAATGTTTTCTTAAGTTGCAGTGCATTGAGCTACCAGGGCCACTGTACACACAGCAAATCGAGAGAGAACGGATGGGTGGAAGTATATTTCTGTAACAGTTGTGACGCAGGAACGTGGGCGCAGAGCAAACAGAATGAAAGGACACTCGCTGTAACATCTAACAACTCAAAATATTTCTTCCACTCAAACTTTGCCTTTGAAAAGCAAATATTGCTTGTTTTTATTGCCATAAAACTTCCATAAAGACCTTTTTGTTGTTTTAGTCAGCCAACTGCATCCTGTTTAAGCTGAGCAACATCTAGAAAGACAATATTAATTCTGTTAGTCCTTTCATAGGAGCTGTAGTTACAGTTGTCTCTCTGCGAGTAGAACATCCCTTATGTTTTAACCATAAATCATACTGTGTCATCGCTTAAAGATATCCTCTTCATAGCAAATCAATAGGAAGACAATTAACCCTTCGATTTGCCCTTGTCAGCTGTTGACACATACTTTGTAACGCTGTGATGATGTTCGGGCGATGTCATAGGAATGGATGTGCTGGGCTGTCACAACAATAAAGAGAGAGGAGAGAGAGAGAGAGAGAGAGAGAGAGAGAGAGAGAGAGAGAGTGAGAGAGAGGGTGAGAGAGAGAGAGAGATGGATAGAGGAGAGAGAGCAAGATGGATAAAGAGATGAAGGTTAAGGGCTTAAGGCAATTTTGGTGTTGTTGTTGTTGTTGTTGAAAATAGAAATAGAAAATAGAAGACTGAATAAATTGTCTTAGAAACTATTATTGTGTTTTATACCCTGACACAATTTACATGTTATCCAAGCTTTTAGTTTGCATTAAATATAATTTTCCAAAAACTATATAAAAACATACAGAATATGGCATGCTAAGTTGCAGTCACTGAGGAATACAGAATATTTGTGCTGATAATGCTGTATGTGTACCCTGAAATTATAACTCAAGCAGTTTGGGTTGTTTTTCCCAGAACACAAAAACTAACTAAAATGTGGATTAAAGTATATCATAATTAATTGTGCAGAACTGTGTGTTTATTTAGTTTGTTTATACATGTAGAATTTATACCAGGGTCTTCTTCTACATTTACAATTGTGAAATGTAAAACCTTAACCTAATGTCGGATGGCCTCTTGAGATGAATTCCGTCTTTTTAATGGAGAATTTATTACAACTAGATTAGAGACACTTCAATGCGGAGGCAGTCTCCGTACACAAGGAACACATTGCTTCTTTTGAAATACGTTATCACACAGTATCGCAGGAGAGTTCTTTGTATGCTCAAAGGGGTAAAAATATCATCATTAAATATTTATATCTTTGACCCCTGAAACCACAAGAAAAAAAATCTCCGATCAAACATTTCAAAAGTATTGAGTCTTTTTTTTCTTTTTTGTTGTTGCCTGGGATCACAACAGTTGCCTCCCACACAGCCGATGGGTTATGCATTTAATCTTGTCACCCCGTAGAGACTTGTATTCCCAGGAGACACTGTCTGTTTTTTTCTGGCTAATTGGGACCATTTAACCAGAGAAATCTGTCTGCCTGGGTACCAGGGTGGTGGTGGTGGTGGTGGTGGTGGTGGTGGTGGGGAGGTCTCTTCACTCTCTTGTCTGCTGGAAGGAAACCAAACATTTTATATGCTCATTATCATTCTCCACTCTCTGCGCTAAAAATAAAACGCTTCCATGACGGGGGTTATGGACTGCCTGGGCGTCCGTATGTTCCTACGTACAGGATGTGCGTGGTGGTTTGATGCTTGCCATGGTAAGGCAAGGTGTTTTACATGGTGCTGTGTTTCTCTGGAACAACTGAGCTGAGTAAATGATTATCTCACACATTTTGTTGTTAATCGACAGCCACCGTTATCTATTTACTGTACAGAGGATATTGTTGAACTACAAATCCCATGTAAATGGCAATGGTTATTCAACTACAAATGGTTATTCAACTACAAATGGTTATTCAACTACAACTACAGTTCCCATGTAACTCAGTCCATTGTTTGAGATCAAAATAATACTATCTAATACTAATACCTTTAGTGGATTTGGAAGATTATATATAAAAAAAAGGTTTACATTGATGTGTGTCTTTATCACAGTTGCAGAATCTCTTTCTGATTGTCTCCTTGAGGTCCACTATTCTATCCAATGCATTACTCTTTCAGACCCATGCAATCTATGTTGGCAGTTTTGTTCACACTTTTCGTGGCCATTTCACTCAGCAGCATTCTACGTTCCTGCGGCATTTTGTTATATGTTCACGTTTTTTTCTTAGCCTTCCAATATGTCATTGTACATGCACATGTTTCTGTCAATTTTCAACAATGTTTGCGAGGGGGGGGGTGGGGGGGGATGTGAAAACAGTGCGAAATCTCAATTAACTTAAATTAATCTGCTGCATGTTGAATATAACCTTTGACCTGCTACTAAAATAAATGGTGTGATTTTTTTTCCTCCATCTCATTAAAAGTTTGAAAAGAACACAACCCCCTCCCTCTCCACACACACACACACACACAGACACAAACACACATTTCTGTTACTACTTTCTGCTTGCACACCTGGCTGGTACATTTTCATGGAGGGCTTTTCAGGATATTTAGATTCAGGCTATATTGGGTGTTTGAAATAGAAAAAAAAAAACTAGCTGAACCATCTGCACCGTTATTCCCTAACAAACCTCCATCACAGCAGGCCTTGTTAGTGAGGGGAATACAAACATTGCATGTCTGCTATATAAATAGAACTATGTATTCCCTTTGCATTTCCGCTGGCTTGTCAGTCTAACAGGTGACGTGCTGTTGTGAGATCGCTAGATCCTTTGTCTTCAAGGAAATTCAAATTCCTCTTGTGACTGATCACAGATTGATGGTTTGATTTACCAATGTTTGCGAGGGACACCTGTGCTCCAGAGGTTTGGTCGTCGTTGTCCTCGTCGTTTATGGCATTTTGCACCCATCTCCGTTTTTAGACACCAGAGTCTTTGTTCTACAGAGGAAGTGCAGATACTGCTCAGAGAAAGAGACACAACACATCAGAGAGAGAGTGAAAGAGAGAGAGAGAGAGAGAGAGAGAGAGAGAGGGAGAGAGAGAGAGAGTGAAGTGAAAAATGTGACTTGACAGAGGTCCCTTTTGTTGAAAGAAAAACAAAGCCATACATTTGTGTTTGTAACGGGATGTGTAGAAGAGCGCCCCTCACACCAGTACACTCGGCCTAATCCTGCTGGTGCCACGGTAGGTTAACTTGAGATAAGAGGCAGCTGGTTAGAGAGGAGGCCTTGAGCCAGAATGGATGCACCGTGGCAAGCTTTAGCCTCAGCCACACTGGCTTCTCCATCACTCCCAGGTCACGGCCAGCTGGAGGAGATGGTGGCTGTCTTTATCGATACATAGTGTACATGGATGGATGATAGATCGATGAATGGATGGATGATAGACAGATAAACAGATCAATAGACAGATAAACACACAGATAAACAGACAGATAAGACGGATAAACAGATACAGAGATAGACAGATAAACAAATCGACAGATTAACAGATTGAGACAGATAAGTAATAATTCCCTTCTGTGAGTGAATCCCTGTTCCTCCAGTTTGCTCTGATAGCAATACAGACATAAACACATCCTTGTATGCTCACACACGCACACAGACAATTTCGCAAGTTAAATTGTTTTTAAATAATCATTTTTGACTTTAGGTTTTTGAGCAGCATTGTTTGTCTACTTCTGTGTTGTGTGTCTATTTTATGGTATTGTGGTACAGCACACTGCAGAGCAATAGTGTGTGCATGTGTGTGTGTGTGCGTGTGCGTGCATGCATGCGTGTGTGCATGTGTGTGTATGCGTGTGTGTGTGTGTGTGTGTGTGCGCGTGCATCCCACTGCATCTCCCTCCTGGTGGTAAACATGCAGCCTCTGGCCGGTTCAGGAGTCATTGACTCCAGCGTGAGACCTGCAGATCAGATTGGCCCCTGCTCCGCCAGGCACCCCGCTAGGCTACACCAGCGGAGGCTTTGGATGCACAAACACACACATGCACGCACACACACACACATGCACGCACACATACACACACATACTCCCCCCCCCCCCCCCCCCCCCCACCACACACACACACATAAAAACACATGTACAGGAATTATACACACAGAATGTGCCCATGCCTCTCCACACACACACGCGCACACACACACACACACACACGCACACACAAGCACACACACACACATACATACACACACAGACACACATCAGCACACAGCATTGTTGTGAGGGCAAGGCAGCATGCATAAAGGCAGGAGCAGGGGTCCCTGCCCACAGCGAGAGACACGAGGCAGCGAGCCAACATGTGGCGCTAGAGCAGACACAGCGAGGAGAAGCACGCTGCAGCCACCGCAGCCACCCAGCCACCGCAGCCACCCAGCCAAGACGCCATCACGTACATGATATGCACCACAAAAAAAACTGCTTTCATCTGAGTTTAGGAGTCACATTATTTTGTAACACTTGTGTTTGTACATTGTGTGTATGTTTGTGTGTGTGGTGTGTGTGTGTGTGTGTGTGTGTGTCGGGGGCAGATGGTACCACTTAGTGTTGGTAATCTGTTGATTCCCCCCTCCCCGCCCCCCTCCATCCCCCGCCACCCATCTGCACCAGGGTCTCCACGAGGTCCTTGTGTTTTTTTATTTATTTTTGAAGCCCGGTGAGGTAATCCCGGGTTGCCATTAGCGCTCATCAGTGGTGCACCTACGGGTGGGTGGGGTGGGGGGGGGGGTGGGGGGGGGCGGTCGTGTGGAGGAAAGCGCTCCACAATCTGGCATGCTGGCCGCTGTTGTTAATACACTGGCTGGAAGGCAAAGTGTCCCTGTTGGGGAGATAGACGGAGAGAACAAATGGGGAGACCTTTGTGGCTCCGGAGAGTGGCCCCGGGGCGCCATGTGCCTCTTAATTGATGGCTTTTGGGAGGCTCTCAGGGGCTGATAGTGACTAAAAGGCTTTTTATCCCCTCCTGCAGATATTAAAAGAAGCAAAAAAAAAAAAGTGTCACCTCCACCCGACATCAAGTCCTGTGGCTGAGCTCATGTGAGTCTGACCCCGGGTGTCGTCGCTGTACGTCAACACCGGCGCCTCACCGGCTGAGCGCACACAAACACGCGCATACACACACACACACACACACACCTCCACCCTCCGTTCTCTTGTCTGCGATTTTGTCACTTTTTCATTGCCCTTTGCTAAAACTTTCTCCGTTTCGTGCTGGATGTGGTCCGCGCAAAAGGTGAGCAGAAATCATACTCTGATGTGTGCCAAAAATATCATCTGTGTTGAAAAATTGTGCATATTTCATATTCCTTTGAATACAATGGCATAAAAAGGGTAGATCCATATATTTTGTGTATGTCTTCATGTTTTCTGTATACACTCATATTGTATATATATATATATGTTCTTTAAACATACAACAGATATTTGGCGAACGGCTCCTTCCTTGCGTGAAACCGTTGACGGCCGCGGTGGTTTGGCCGCTTCCTAGCAGCCAGATGACACCAGACCCCCCCCACCCCCCACCCTGCGGCTCCTCCCCCTCCCATGGCCACTGGGCATCCATCCAGCACCAGAACAGAATCACACAGAATCCGGCGCCAGTCCTAGTGTGTAGTGTCCACCACCCAGGGGTCCGGGCCCGTCTGCTTGCTTCGCCTGCTGAAATGAAATTAGGAAAGACATGATGGCACAGACGTCTCGCCACCCCCCCTCCTCCCTCCCCAACCCCACCCACCCAGGGGCTGATTCTATTAAGCTGGCATACAACTCGATTTGCTACTCTGCTACGGCCGTTTTGGAAGAGGAGGAGGAGGAGGAGGTGGGGATGGATTTGGATTCAGCCTAACAGGCGCAGCCACATGTCCTCAGCCGACAGGGATAATTTTCTGAAGCGCAGCGGTAGTGGCGGTAGCGTGTCTGTGTGTGTGTGTGTGGTGTGGTGTTGGGGGTGTCAGTTATTGATGGGAATCAGAGGTTTTTTGGGTGACACGCCACTATGATCTCACTGTGATCATATATTCCCATGAAGGGAAAGGGGGGGTGGGGGGGCACCGGATGCATTGGGAGGGAAGGAAGGAAGGGGGGCAGAGGAGGTCCTTTGAGGGAGATATTCAAGTCTTGTGAAATGTCACATATGATGCAAGCGGTGCAAGGCTCAGTTTACCCTGCTAGGTGCTGTTAACAAGCTCCGGTGCTGTCTCACAGCTTCTTATATATACTCTGTATATATATATATATATATACACAGTATATTTGTGTGTATTGGCAAGAATCTGGCGATACGATACGTATCACGATACAGGGGTTACGATTCAATATATTGCGATATATTTTGCGATATTTTGAGGATCATGAAGTCCCCATTAATAAAGTTATTAAAGATCACTCCTCTCATTTAATTATGTCACCGCAGCCTACAGTTGAAATATTTCCCCAGGTCTGAATGCTACCAAATTCATTGTTTTCTTTCTTCAAATGTAGGGTGAAGCAAGTTGGAAGGTTTTTTTTTCACAGTTAGGTTCACATGCAATTCTCTGAGAGTGAGGGTGTAATTTCAGATTTTTTCTTTAGTTTTTCTGATGATATCTGAAAGAGTAGGCCTACCATTAAACAGGCTACGCTAATGCTATACACTGTGTTGCTAAACTTGGCGGAAACAGTTTTCACTGCAGCCCTCCTTAACACAGCCACTAATCTAACCATCTTAGGGGAAACAATAAAAGGACTAGTGGAATTTTTGCATTAGGGCCATGTGTTGGAGCACCACACCTGCAACGGCGATGTTGTGCAAGAAACTCATAGCGCGTCACACCCAGAAAGACACAAACCTCAGATAAACCCGCACACATGTCTACAGCTATGTATCATTGAGATGTCAGTCAACCAGCCAAGAGCTATCGCCACAATCTTGAATAACAAATATCTGATGGAACATAACTTGTGTCTGCATTCTGACCAATGCACACTCAGGTAATCCTAGTAATGTTGAAGAATTACTGTTTTAGAAAGGAAATAGCCTTTTATGATTCAATTGGTCCGACTTTTAAATCTGCCTACAAAACAGTTTATTTAAAAAATGTAAACATAATAATTAGTCAAAGCCATGTAATAGGAATCCTTTGGTCAAACAACATTTGATAACCTTTCCATTTACAGTGCCCTACTTACCAAGTATTTAGCCAGTAAATATATGGTAATTAGAGTATATTATAGGTAATTACCACCTCTCTGTATGTAAATACAGAGAATACAGCTGAAATGCTAAGAAAAACCTCCACTATTACCCATCATCTTAACTAACTTCCTTTTAAAGTACAGTTTCAGCTTCCTCACTGAGTAATGTGTCATATTTTACTGAGTAACGTTGCAGAATACATATGGTACAAATTGTGTTTATTGCATGGAAAAGGGAATAACCAGTTAGAAAAGGATACGGTAAGAACCTGGTAATACCATGGAACTAGACAAGGGTTCCCATTCCAGTAGTTTCAGCTTATGTGTAAATTGTAAACAAAATCTGCAAGAACGTACCCAGTATTTAAGAAGATTACCATGACCCTAGAGGAAAAGTGTTCCTGTGGGCAGGGGTAGTGAGCAGGTAAGTATAAGGTAAATTAAATACACCTGTTATAAATGGGTGTAGCCATGAATAAGAGAAGGTGCTCACTGCAGAGCCATGACATCTAGCTCCCCCTCGCTGGACCTCTAACTCCACCACTCTGGACATCTAGCTCCCCCTCGCTGGACCTCTAACTCCACCACTCTGGACATCAGTCCATTTCACAGTATTTCAGCCTACTGAGTTTGAGCAAATGATGAATGCCTTGCGTTCTTCCAGAACTTCCAGAGCTAAACTGCTTAGTGTTTTGCCCCCCAATCTACCAGTTCATATCGTGTGATTTGGAACACATTTGCAATATGAGAGCCAACAGGCCAAATAATGTACATCAGAAAATCATTTATCAATCGAGTTTGGTAGGCCTACTGTGAAAACCCAAAGACACTTTGCTTCAGATGATCATAAAACTACAAATGTAGTTTGTACATTGTACAAAGTTTCAAAGAAAAACACACGCACTATTATGGATGATGGATCGCCAGATTTATGTTTAACTATATAGGCCTATATAGCCAGCCTGTCATCAGTATTATTGTTAGCAGTAGTATTGGAGGTTTATATACAGGAGGAGGAGCAGCAATTAGAGAGGGTTCATGAGGAAAGATGGAATGGCGGTAAAGAAAATACCTGTGACATGCAAACATTTGATAATTTATTAATCTTTTTAAATGGATGTACACATATAATAATAATAACAATAACAATAACAATAATAATAATAATAATAATAATACATGAAATAAATACATACGATTTCTGCATACTTCAATGTCTGTTTATTACTCAAAGTGCTTTAACATTTCAGCACAGTACAGAAATTAAAATAAACATGATAAAATAAACAAGGAAAAAACCCCAAAAAACATGATTATAAAATAGAGAATTGAGTAGACCACACAATCCAAGGATTGGAACAGACTTTCAGATCAGTGTTACTACGTCCAGAGAGGTGGAGCTAGACATCCAGCGAGGGGGAGCTAGATGTCCAGAGGGGTGGAGCTAGATGTCCAGAGGGGTGGAGCTAGAGGTCCAGCGAGGGGGAGCTAGATGTCATGTGACTCTGCAGTGAGCATCACTTCATGAATAATGACTGTTAGAAAAGGTCATTTATTGGAAAGTACGATCTTAATTTCTCGATAGGACACAATTAAACTTTAGCTGTTGCCAACATAAACCTTGGATATCTACAAGTGTGACTTGTATAGATCATAAAGTAATAGAGCAAGAGAGGAGGTTTTTTCCTTCCTAGGAATTAGCCTACGCGATTATTTCTGAATTATTACCAAACTAAACTTGTCACATCTACATGGTACTTAGTTGAGTTGATGAATAATAATGGAGGTTTTTCTGAGTAATTCAGTTGTACTATTTATCTACTTGTTACCTGTGGTAATTACCCATAATATACTCTAATTACCATATATTTAGCGGGTAAATACTTGGTAATTAGGGGACTGTAAGAGGAAGGGTTACCCAAATGCTTTGGCCAACCATACATGACTCATACAAAAAGTCATGGATTTTGTGCATACCAAAGATACATATTAATATAAATATGAGATAAATATGAAGATTTCAGTAATTGCGAGGAGTGCTCTAAAAAAACACATTTGCAAATCACCACACACATTTGTAGATCTCTGCCATGTCAGAGCAGTAGCAAATGTCAAGTGTAAATAGTCAATTTAGAGGCCTGCCTGAGTTGTTACTGATAACTTGTATATATTTCCAGCGAAATACTTGTCAGCCATTTATATCTACTAGGCATGTGCCTGTCGAAACGAGCCCATTCGTAACATGCCCATTCGAAAAAGACACACTTTATGGCCTCAGGTACTGCTGCTTGCAGCTTTGGATCCTTACACATGCATCCTTACACCACCAATACACCTGCTAGTGCAGTGCCCGTTCCGTGCCTGTTCAGAATGGGCCGATTGTTTGCAGCCTCCTTGAGGATGGCTCATCCAAACAACTTCACACTCAACACTGCACTTCCTTGTGTCCTCAGCAATAAACGAGTCGATCTCATCATCATTTACATTTACCTTTACATTTAGGGAATTTGGCAGACGCTTTTATCCAAAGTGACTTACAAAGAGTACATTTGTTGAAAAAGACAGCAATATACGTATCTCTGTGGTACATAAATATAAGAATAGAGCAGGTTTCAAGCATTCATAACTGCAAGGCTAATAAAACGAGTTTCATAATTGCTAGGTTGCCTGCATAATAGCTGGGATAAGAGCAGAAGTGCCATTCTGACCACATTACCAACATCTAAGAACATACAATATGCTAAACAATGCTAAGTACTATTAATAATGCCAAGATATACTAACACACAAGTTAGTGCTAGGGTTAGGAAAGTGAAGGCAGGTACGGGAGTTATGCAGAGGTGAAGTCTGAACAAGTGGGTCTTGAGTCTCTTGCGGAAGCTGGTGAGTGGCCAGACGGCAGCAGCGTGAACAGTTCTTGGCCTGTTGTCCTCAATGATGGCATCATGTGTGGTAGATGCTTTGCACAACTGGCAGATGGCAGCCGATGATGCGCTCCGCTGTCTTATCATCGTCATCATCATCATCTGCCATCATCATCATCTGTCTCAAAGAAGAGGTACTGGTGAGCCGAGTAGTCCAAGGAGTCCATCCTCCCCACAAAGACCCCTGTTCCACGCAAGGTTCCTACTTCCACCTTCATTGACTCAGGGGCCGACGCCAGCATCATGGATGAAGAACTCGCCCGAGAGTTGGGGATTGGTCGTGTCCCTCTACCTCATCTGGTTCCTGCCAGTGCCCTTGACAGCCATCTCCTGGGGATTGTCACCCACCAGACTACCCCCTTCCACGTCCTTCTGTCCAGTAACTGCCATGGGACAATCCATTTCCACATTCTACTGTCACCTCATATTCCCCTGATCCTGGAGTACCCCTGGCTTCGTCGTCACAACCCCCACGACTGGACTACTGGGGATATTAGGGTGTGGAGCCCAGCTTGCCTGTCTGTTTAAAGCAAGCTTGTCAGGGCTCCTCCCCAGTACCTGGACTATCAAGAGGTTTTCAGCAAGGGAAAGGCTATGTTGCTGACTCCTCATCGCTCCCACAACTGCGCCATCGACCTACAGCCCAGCACATCCCCACCTAAGGGACGCATTTACACTGTCTGCTCCTGAAAGAGAGGTCATGGAGAAGTACATCAACGACTCCTTGGCCACCGGCATCATCCGTCCCTCGTCTTCCCCTGCAGGGGCGGGCTTCTTCTTTGTGGACAAAACGGATAAGACTCTGAGGCCCTGCATCAATTATAAAATACAGAGGCTTAAATGACATTATGGTGAAGAACTGTTACCCCCTTCCTCTCATCTCCTCTGCCCTCGAGCTACTCCAGGGGGCGACAATATTTTCCAAACTCGATATATGCGATGTCTACCAACTGGTCCGGATCAGGGAGGGCGACGAGTGGTCTGCCTTCAATACGCCCACCGGACATTATCAGTATCTGGGGATGGCTTTTGTTTTCGTTTATTTGGACGTTATCCAGATTTTCTACAAGTCCCGGGAGGAGCAAGTCCACCGTGTCCAGACTACAGCGACTCCTCGAGAACGTCTGTCTCATTCCTGGGATACATCCAGATGGATCCAGCAAAGGTATCAGCGGCTACCTCCTGGCCTCTTCCTGACTCCCGCAAGCAACTGCAATGGTTGCTGTGGTTCGCCGGCTTCTACTGCCGGTTCAACCATGACTACAGCACCATCGCCGCCACTCTCACAGCCCTCACATCCTCCATGTTGGCCTTCAACTGGACTCTGTGTTACGCCCGTACACAAAACAGAGGACAATGTGGCAAAACCAAAAGAGGAGACGGACTCAGAATTACTTACAGTATATTAAGTCCCAAGGGTCTTTATTATATGATCAGGGAAATAGCTAGTAGGTATATATGGATACCTATATATATATATATATATTAGGGCTGTCAAAGTTAACGCGTTATTAACGTGTTAACGCCACAGATTTTTTTGACGCCATTAACGCAATTACGTAGTTTTGTGGAAATTGCATTAAAAAGCAAGAGACAATTTCTCACGTTGAGCACACGAGTTCGTGTGTCGTTTAATTTGAATAGGAAAACTTGAACTCTCAAAATAGCGCTGTCCCGGAACCAAAACCAGCATGGGGCTCTACGTCATCACACACACAGATTAGTTAAAGGGACCACGATCCCGAAACAGTCATACTTACATGCATAACACATAACATTAAACAACTGCATGAAATAACATTGTGTAGAACCACACTAAAGAACAAGGGTGAACTAGAAAAATTCCAGGGAAATTTTGAGGGTGCCTACTAAGCAAGCAATAACACACACACACACACACACACACACACACAAAGATGTGTAGGAGAGGAGTAGAGAGATACAGTAATGTTTCATTAGCACACTAACAATACCTAAAAATAAAACTGTACTTTTGTATTAGCAAGGTCATTACTAGGTCTTGATCTTAAATCAACAATTACATACACAAAGCACACACACAGCATAAACACAACATAAAATACATAGGCCTGTACTCAAAAACACACACACACACACACACACACAGTATACAGACAAAAAAATTGATTGTGTGTTATATGAAATGACGGCCACACCCCTTCTCACACGTGTGTGGGGGCGTGGCTATGGCGTCACCTCCGTAGCCACGCCCCTTCTGTGTGCGCGACGAGGGGGCGTGGCTATGGCGGGGGCCTATACTCAAAAACACACACACACACACACACACACACAGCATAAACGCCCCCTAAACACACGTGTGTGTGTGTCTCTGTGTTTGGCGAGGGGGCGTGGCCCCTTCTGTATGAGCGACGAGGGGGCGTGGCTATGGCGTCACCGCCATTGACACCATTTTGATTGGCGCCATTTTGGCGTGTATAAATATTACACCACCACACGCCATTACGCCAAACACAGACGCCATTTTGACACCATTTTGATTGGCACCATTTTGGCACAACATAAAACACAACATAAAATACATAGGCCTATACTCAAAAACACACACACACACACACAGCATAAACGCCCCCTAAACACACGTGTGTCTCTCTGTGTTTGGCGAGGGGGCGTGGCTACGGCATCACCGCCATAGCCACGCCCCTTCTGTGTGCGCAACGAGGGGGCGTGGCTATGGCGTCACCGCCATTGGCGCGACGAGGGGTGTGTGTGTGTGTGCGTGTGTGTGTCCACACATTACAAGCGGGACAAAAACTGCTTAGTCATTGTCATGCAATTTAATGAGCTAATACGGTGGGGACTCCTGTCATTTCGAGGCTCATAAATCAAAAAGTATAAGTCCCTTTGTTTCCATAGTTACATATATGTGACCATCACGAGTGTAGCTACATTTTGATGTATAGATTACGTATGTGGAGTTAATATTGTGGGCGGGATGGCAGTTTTAAAATGGCGTGATCAGTGGTGAAATCCGTCTGTAGCAGGAGGGTGACAGCTTGAAACTGCGTGAAAATACGGGCTTTGGAGTCTGCAATGATGTTACTTCTAGGCTCATAAATCCAAAAGTATAAGTCTGTTTGTTTCCATAGTTACATATATGTGACCGTCACGAGTGTGGCTACATTTTGATGTATAGATTACGTATGTGGAGTTAATATTGTGGGCGGGATGGCAGTTTTAAAAATAGATTTTGGTTTTTTTTTCGTCCGCTCCACGCTCTAACGTGACGTCACCCGCTCTAACCCGGCGCAATACACACCCATGTTAAACTGTCTGAGGAGCTGAAAAATCAATTAAGTCTGAACTGTAATTGTGTCAAAAGTATGAATGTTATGAAAATTGTGAAATCATGTGTGAATTCATCCAAGTTTCCTGAACGTTTTAATGTTTGAATGGAGTTTCTACCTGAATGTATGACTGAATGGGAAGAGGTTGAATATGAGTGGTTTTGGACACATTTTGAACACTCACCCCCATTCATTTCAATGGGGCAAAAATGCTGTTAAATGTTGAATATTTCGGAAAGTAATAATGGTATGTACAAACAAATTAGTAGCACTCGATTCCCGGTCAAGGCGCACGTTTTGATGTATTTTTTGCGTGTGTGCTGGCAACGCTGTGAGACTAGTTCCGCGCCGAAAAAACGGCGGAAGAATAAATAATAAATAAAAAAAAAAGATAAGTATGATGGAGAGTAATAGTGTGCTTTGCATTGCAAAGGCACCCTAATTATGTCACATTCACTACAGTTTGACCTTTTGATTCGTTTATCACCGAAGTACTTCAAGCAAGGACGTGTTGTTGTTCATGACATTGGTGGACATCACAGATGTCCACCAATGTCATCATGGGGGGATCCGTTAATTCGCGGATCTGATGGGGGGGGGATCTGTTAATTCGCGGTTCTGATGGGGGGGGATCCGTTAATTTGCGGTTCTGATGGAGGGGAGGGTGTTGTGTTGCGCTCCTCCCCAGAGCGTACCACGTCATCACAGGCGGCTCGGGATCCCAGCCCGAACAGTCCCGAGAAATCCTGAGGAGCGAGACACGTTCAGCACTAATTTATATATATATATATATATATATATATATTATATAGGCAGAGTTAGTATTATTAGAATAGTTATTTTCTTAGATATATATATATATATATATATATATATATATATATATATTAGTTATATAGAGATATATAATTATTTATTTGTCTTTGGATATATATATTATTATATATATTATTATATATATTAGGTATTTATTTGATACATACATGTGAAGCGGTCGGGATGAGAGTCAGCACCTCCAAGTCTGAGGCCATGGTTCTCTGCCGGAAAACGGTGGAGTGTTCCCTCCGGGATGGGAGTGAGTTGCTGCCCCAAGCGAAGGAGTTCAAGTATCTCGGGGTCTTGTTCACGAGTGAGGGCAAAATGGAGCGGGAGATGGACAGACGGATTGGTGCAGCGTCTGCAGTGATGCGGGCGCTGTACCGGTCCGTTGTGGTGAAGAGGGAGCTGAGCCGGAAGGCGAAGCTTTCGATTTACTGGTCCATCTACGTTCCAACCCTCACCTATGGTCACGAGCTTTGGGTAGTGACCGAAAGAATGAGATCGCGGATACAAGCGGCCGAAATGAGTTTCCTCCGCAGGGTGGCTGGGCTCAGCCTTAGAGATAGGGTGAGGAGCTCAGACATCCGGAGGGAGCTCGGAGTAGAGCCGCTGCTCCTCCGCATCGAAAGGAGTCAGCTGAGGTGGTTCGGGCATCTGATTAGGATGCCCCCCGGGCGCCTCCCTTTGGAGGTTTTCCGGGCACGTCCAACTGGGAGGAGACCCCGGGGCAGACCCAGAACCCGCTGGAGAGATTATATATCTCGTCTGGCCTGGGAACGCCTCGGGATCCCCCAGGAGGAACTAGAGAGTGTGGCTGGGGAGAAGGAAGCCTGGGGGGCCCTGCTTAGCCGGCTGCCACCGCGACCCGAACCCGGATAAGCGGACGCGAATGGATGGATGGATGGATGGATGATACATACTAATTACCTTCCCTGAGTATATAATAAAAACCCTTGGGAACTTATCGGTTGTCTGAGTCCGTCTTCTCTATTTGGTTTACCACATTGGCTTTTCTGTTTTCGTGTACGGGCGTAACAGAGGGTCCGTTAATTCGTGGTTCTGATGGGGGGGGTCCTTTAATTCGCGGTTCTGATGGGGGGGGTCCGTTAAGGCCAGGCGCACTAAACCTAAATCTGAGCCATGGTTAAACGACATTACTCATGCTGCCCGACAGGAGTGTCGAAGAGCTGAGCGCAAGTGGAAAAAAGACAAGCTTCAGGTGTTTTATAATATTTTAAAGGAAAGCTGGTGTAAATATCAGGAAACTGTCAAAGCCCAGAAAACTGAATATTTTGCTGACATTGTTGCAAAAAACTGTGATAAGCCCTGTGTTTTATTTAATACTCTTAACTCTGCTCTTAACCCCCCCCCAAATCCAGTTGTTTAGAAGCGTCTTTTAAAACTTGTGAAACCTTTTAGGTTTTTTTTGTGGACAAAGTAGCGTCCCTTAGAGCACGTATTTCTCTCCCTTCTTATGACCCTTCTATTCCTTTCACTTGCGCTGTTGTTTTTAGTAAATTCGAGCCTGTGTCCCTTTCTGACCTGAAGAAAATAACTGCTCAAATGAAACCCTCAGGCTCCCCCTCTGATGCTCTTCCCCCTCGCTTTTTCAAAGAAGTTTGGGATACTACTGGACCGTACATCAAAATTTTAATAAACAGCAGCCTGACATCAGGTGATGTACCAGTATGTCATAAACATGCTGTGGTGCAGCCCTTGATCAAGAAGCCTGGTCTGGATTCCTCTGTTCTTTCTAATTTTAGACCCATCTCTAAACTTCCTTTTCTTTCTAAAATTTTGGAGAAAGTAGTAGCTTTACAGTTGCAGTCTTTTCTAGATGCACATGGCATTTTTGAGGTTTTCCAATCAGCTTATAAAGCCCTTCACAGAACAGAATCTGCCCTCTTAAGAGTTTTTAATGATGTTTTATTAGCTGCTGACTCTGGGGACTCTGTCATTCTTGTGCTTTTGGATCTTACAGCTGCTTTTTATACTGTAGACCATGACATCCTCATCTCTCGCCTAGAGCATTATGTTGGTATAAAAGGTACTGCTGTAGAGTGGTTTAGGTCCTATCTGTCTGACAGAAGCTTCTGTGTAAGCCTTGGTGAATGTTTCTCCTCCTCTGCCCCCCTCCCGTCCCACAAGGTTCGATCCTTGGGTCCCTTCTTTTCGCTCTCTATCTGCTCCCCTTAGGCCCTATTATTAAAAAACATGGCATTTCGTTCCATTTCTATGCAGATGATTCCCAAATATACCTGCCTCTGAAACGCAACGACCCAAACTCCCTTAGAGCCCTGCTAGAGTGCCTCAGGGATATCAAAGCTTGGCTGGCTTTGAATTTTTTTAATTTTAACAACAGCAAAACTGAGGTCATTTTGTTTGGACCTAGTGGTCCTGGTGCTGCACCCCCTGACCTTGGTCCCCTTGACTCCCTTGTGAAACCCATAGTTACCAACCTGGGGGTAAAAATTGACAGTGAGTTAAAGTTGGACAAAAAGATCAACTCGGTGGTCATGTCTAGCTTCTTCCAGCTAAAGCAGCTCTCTAAGGTCAAGCCTTTCCTCTCTTTCAAAAAACTTGAGATAGATATACATGCATTTATCTCTACCCGTCTGGATTATTGCAACACCCTGTACACTGGTGTCAGCAAGGCCTCGCTGTCACGTTTACAGTTGGTACAGAACGCTGCTGCTAGGTTTCTGACAGGGACACGGAAGCGGGAGCATATTACGCCAGTCCTTGCCTCCCTTCACTGGCTTCTTTTGCATTTTAGAATCGATTTTAAGATTTTAATGTTTGCATATAAAGCCCTCAATGGACTGGCCCCACAGTATCTGTCCAACCTCCTGCACCTGTACATACCACCACGGTCTCTAAGGTCGGGGGACCACTCACTCCTCACTGTCCCCAAGGCTAGACTGAAACAGAGGGGGGACAGGGCTTTCGCCGTTGTGGCCCCCAAACTCTGGAACGAGTTGCCTTTGCACATCAGGCTTGCCCCCACACTGCCCATTTTCAAGTCCCACCTCAAAACGCATCTATTTTCCCAGGCATTTTAGTACCACGTATTTTATTTATTATTCTCTTTGTTCTTGATTTGTTTTGTTACTGTTTTTTACTGTATTTTTCAAATTGTGTTTGACTCAATGTAAAGCACTTTGGGTCAACTTTGTTGTTTTTAAATGTGCTATATAAATAAAGTGAATTGGATTGGATTGGATTAACCTTAACTGGGACAGTGGACAGCAGACTATCTTGGTCCCTGGCCCCTATATGACCACATTACTCGGCTGATGCACTGTCTATTACATCAGAGGGTCATTCTGCTTCGTTGACTCTGTTACCTTTGACATCAATGTGCAGGAACCTTGGGTGAACTTGCTTGCACACTTGACAGGTGAGACGCGAAATCCGACCCGATTCATATATAAGTGAAATCAGCCCAAAAGCTGAGAGTCGAGGAAGCTCTCATTTTTAACTTCAACCACAATCTGCTCACAAACTGACAATTGACAGCGATTTGTGCATGTAAAATCCTACATGTAGTCCCTGAATGGATTCATTATTCTTACATACAGGATCTTTAAGTAATTGTTTACACAACTCCAATGTGTGTCTAGAGCTCCAAAAAGAGCAAGAGGGGTTCAGGCTTTGTTTCCTTCTGGGCAATAATGATGCTGCTATGCAAGCTTGTCTTTCAATAAAACAGTTCTGCTCTTCTTGTATCTCATAAGCCTTGTTGCCCCATTTCTCTATGAACTTAGGTAACTTACGGACTAGTGTTGGGCAAAACAGTTCATTTCAGTGACTCAAATCACTAGAATCAGTTCATTAATCAGTTCAATCATTCACGGGCGCCCGCCCACCCGTGAATGATTCGTTCAGCAGAACTGGTTTGCAGGACGAATCACGTTCGCTTGCAGCAGTCCCTCCCACTCCCTGCACACTCGCTGCTGATCAGATCCGTTCGAGAGCTCAACTGAACTGAGAAATGAACAGATCTTTTCAGTAAGTGATTCAGTTCAGTTCGTTCACCCAAAAGATTCTGTTTTTTGAACGAATCATTCGCGAACGACAGAACACTATTACGGACAATGCTTCTCAGTGTCCTTATGTTGGATACTGTGTCTATTTTCCCCATGTATTCCATTTCCTTCATAGCATTGTAGCAGCTCCTAAGGAAGATGCCATAATCATGTAGCGAGCACAAGTGATCTTGTATTTGTTTCCAAAGTTTTCCTTTAGTCCGTTTTTTGCTTTCTGGTAGCCTCTATGTTTTGTACTCACAGCTTTTTGACTAGCCTTTGTGCTTGGCCTTTTGTATACTGAATAAGGAACTGCAACCTGTCTCTGTTGTTGTTTGTTTTATGTTTGATCATATCATATTTTTGACTTTCACAAGATTCCTTGTCAACTCGATTTGTTTCTCCAGAATTGCACGCTGGATGTCGAAGGAACTCGCTCTTGTGTCAGAGTTGATTGTGGCTTGGTTTGAACTTGCAAATGGCTGGGGGATGACAGGGGGTATGACAGAGGGAAAACTGTAACCTGAGGTCTGCTATGGTTGGACTGTTGGCCGAGGATCACTGCTGGCACTGGGTTGTACAACAGACTGGTGATGATTATCTGTAAGTAAATTAAGGGGAAATTGAAACTGAACACCTGCCTTGGTGGAACATTCCAAACGTCGAAGACAGAAGTCAGCTTCTCAGCCCATTGTGCACCTGTATCTCTTCTTTTTCTTAAAATGTGTCCATGCTCTTCAATGGCATGCTTTTGTTGCAGCTTTGAAGCTTTGGCCACTAATGATGAAAGGTCACGTTTCCTTTGTCCCCGGTTCACCTAATGTTCCAAGAATCCTCCAATATCAATCCACAGAGCATCATTGACAATGTGTTTTGGTTTTGAGTTTTGGGTTTGTCCTTTAACCCTCCTCCTATTTCCTATTATTTGACCAAATGGGGAGTGCAGGTGCAGGTTGTCCTTTTGCTCCAAGAATAAAATAAACAAAACATGACAAAAACTGCAGATTCAGTGTCCTTAGATAACATTGCAGATGCCTTTCAGCAGAGGTCAATGACTGTATTTGCTGTAACCCGCCTTCTTCTGGCCATGTCCAACATGCACCACTTTATAGGCTTCACCACCTGTAGAGGGTGTACTCTCGCAAACACAAAAGGAAATAAAACTACCTGGTTGAGGGGTGAAGGCTAAATGAGTGTGTATGTGAATCAGTAATCCTTTGGCAAGCACGTGACCAAAAGCTGCTCTCTGATTGGTGGCTTCTTTATGAGTCAATGGGTGGGAAATGTATGTGTGTGTTATGTCGTGTTATGAGTGTAAGGCACATCAAGATTCACCATTCAAGATTCCTTTATTGCCATATCTAACAAGTACAATTGAATGCTTACTCCCCATTGCCGTATTCTTCGAAACATAAATTCTAAAACAGTTCTAAATAATTAGTGAAGATAGTACCTAATAAGTACAGTAAAATGTAAAAAGTGACAAGTAGCAATAGTATTGCAGATGGTGCAAAAATGTAGTAAAGTGTATAGTAGCATACAAAATTGTAAATATTAGCAGCAACATGTAATGATAAAGGATAATGATAAGATAAGATAAGATAGAACTTTATTAATCCCGAAGGTCATTCTCGTGCCAGGTTGCATAGCATACAGTACAATAAAACAATAGAGAAATCAACAGAATAATAAAAATAAACTAACAGATTTACAAATATACAATGTCAATATCAAAATATAAAAATATATCGGCAAGATAAGATATTCAGACGGCGAAAACGATTTGGCATAATTGAAGTGAAGAATATTGCACAAAATGTAATGTAGGAGAGGTATTGGACATGACATTACAAATATTGCACATGATGATGCGAGGAGATGAGAGGTAGTATTACAGATAATATTTATAGATCCATCCATCCATCCATCCATTTGCGTCCGCTTATCCGGGGCCGGGTCGCGGTGGCAGCCGGCTAAGCAGGGCCATCCAGGCTTCCTTCTCCCCAGCCACGCTCTCTAGTTCCTCCTGGGGGATCCCGAGGTGTTCCCAGGCCAGACGAGATATATAATCTCTCCAGTGGGTTCTGGGTCTGCCCCGGGGTCTCCTCCCAGTTGGACGTGCCCGGAAAACCTCCAAAGGGAGGCGCCCGGGGGGCATCCTAATCAGATGCCCGAACCACCTCAGCTGACTCCTTTCGATGCGGAGGAGCAGCGGCTCTACTCCGAGCTCCCTCCGGATGTCTGAGCTCCTCACCCTATCTCTAAGGCTGAGCCCAGCCACCCTGCAGAGGAAACTCATTTCGGCCGCTTGTATCCGCGATCTCATTCTTTCGGTCACTACCCAAAGCTCGTGACCATAGGTGAGGGTTGGAACGCAGATGGACCTGTAAATCGAAAGCTTCGCCTTCCGGCTCAGCTCCCTCTTCACCACAACGGACCGGTACAGCGCCCGCATCACTGCAGATGCTGCACCAATCCGTCTGTCCATCTCCCGCTCCATTTTGCCCTCACTCGTGAACAAGACCCCGAGATACTTGAACTCCTTCGCTTGAGGCAGCAACTCACTCCCAACCCGGAGAGAACACTCCACCGTTTTCCGGCAGAGAACCATGGCCTCAGACTTGGAGGTGCTGACTCTCATCCCGACCGCTTCACACTCGGCTGAAAACCGCCCCAGTGCATGCTGGAGGTCACGGTCTGATGTAGCCAACAGAACCACATCATCTGCAAAGAGCAGAGATGCAATTCTGAGGTCCCCAAACCGGACACTCTCCTCACCTCGGCTGCGCCTTGAGATTCTGTCCATGAAGATCACGAACAGAACCGGTGACAAGGGACAACCTTGGCAGAGTCCAACACCCACTGAGAACGTGCTTGACTTTGTGCCGAGAATACGGACGCAGCTCGCACTTTGTTCATACAGGGACCGAATGGCAAGTACCAATGGCCCCGGTACCCCATACTCCCGTAGTACCCCCCACAGGATTCCCCGGGGGACACGGTCATAGGCCTTCTCCAAGTCCACAAAGCACATGTAGACTGGATGGGCAAACTCCCATGCCCCCCCCCAACAACCCTGCGAGGGTAAAGAGCTGGTCCACTGTTCCACGGCCGGGACGGAATCCGCATTGTTCCTCCTGAAGCTGAGGTTCGACAATCGGCTGGAGCCTCCTCTCCAGCACCCTGGAATAAACTTTCCCGGGGAGGCTGAGCAGTGTGATACCCCGATAGTTGGAGCACACCCTCCGGTCCCCTTTTTTGAAAATGGGGACCACCACCCCGGTCTGCCATTCCACAGGTACTGTCCCCGACCTCCACGCTACATTGACTAGGCGTGTCAGCCACGACAGCCCGACAATGTCCAGAGCCTTCAGCATCTCAGGGCGAATCTCATCCACACCTGGCGCCTTGCCACTGAAGAGCTTTTTGACTACTTCAGTGACCTCTACCAAGGATATGGGTGAGACTTCCCCCGAGTCTTCAGACTCGGCCTCTTCCACAGAGGACGTACTGGTCGGATTCAGGAGCTCCTCAAAGTTCCCGACAATAGCCTCAGTCTGGGTCAGCAGTTCTCCTCCCCCGACTGAGCACAGCCTGAGCCAAGCCCTGCTTTCCCTTCCTGAGTCGCCGGACAGTTTGTCAGAACTTCCTTGAGGCCAGCCGAAAGTCCTGCTCCATGGCCTTCCCGAACTCCTCCCACACCCGGGTTTTTGCTTCAGCAACCGCTGAAGCTGCGGTCCTTTTGGCCTCCCGGTACCTGTCTGCTGTTTCAGGAGACCCCTGGGCCAACCAGGCCCGAAAGCCTCCTTCTTCAGCCTGACGGCTTCCTTCACCGCTGGTGTCCACCAACGGGTTCTTGGGTTGCCGCCACGACAGGCACCGACAGCCTTTTGACCACAGCTCCGAGCTGCAGCCTCTACAATGGAGGCTCTGAACATGGCCCACTCAGGTTCCATGTCCCCAACCTCCCCCGGGATGCACGAGAAGTTCTTCCGGAGGTGGGAGTTAAAGACCCTATGGACAGGGGCTTCCACCAGATGTTCCCAGTTCACCCTCACTACACGTTTGAGTTTACCAGGTCTGTCTGGCAGCCTCCCGCGCCATCTGATCCAACTCACCACCAGGTGGTGATCAGTTGACAGCTCTGCTCCTCTCTTCACCCGTGTGTCCAAAACATGCGGCCGCAGATCTGCTGATACGATTACAAAGTTGATCAGCGACCTTTGAACCTAAGGTGGTCCGGTACCAGGTACACTTGGGAACCACCCTATGTTTCGAACATGGTGTTTGTTATGGCCAGTCCATGGCTAGCACAGAAAGTCCAATAACAAAACACCACTCTGGTTCAGATCGGGCAGGCCGTTCATCCCAATCACTCCCCTCCAGGTTTCTCCATCATTGCCCACGTGTGCGTTGAAGTCCCCCAGTAGAACTATGGAGTCCCCGGATGGAACCCTTTCCAGGATGCCACCCAAGGACTCCAAGAAGCCGGATACTCTGAGCTGCTGTTTGGTGCGTAGGCACACCACAACAGTCAGAGCCTTCCCCCCAGCGACTTGCAGTCGCATGGAGGCAACCCTCTCGTCCACCGGAGAGGACTCCAACACAGCGGCGCTCAGCCGGGGACTTGCGAGTATCCCCACACCCGCCTGGCGCCTCACACCCTGGGCAACTCCGGAGAAAGTAGAGGGTCCAGCCCCTCTCCAGGAGTTTGGTTCCAGACCCGGTGCTGTTTGCGTGGAGGTGAGCCAACCATATCTAGTTGGTACCGCTCCACTCCCGCACCAGCTCAGGCTCCTTCCCCGGCAGTGAGGTGACATTCCACGTCCCTAGAACCAGTCGGCGATGACGGGGATCCGCACGCCCAGGACCCCGCTTTTGCCTACCGCTATACAACGCACCCGACCCCAATGACTCTCCCTGCAGGTGGTGAGCCCACAGGGAGGATAACATGATAATAATAATAATAATAATAATAATAATAATAATAATAATAATAATTAATAATAATATAGCACATGATAGAGAGTATTGCACATGATGTTGGTCAGTAATAATAATATTGCACGTAATACTGAGGAAAAATGCACATGATGATAAATGATAAGTGACCAGTTGAGTAATGGGTACAGTTGAGAGTGCCTGCATGCTATGGAGCCGAGTTCCTAATGTAATTGCAGGTCGACCCCCTTGTATGTCTAGTGTAAGTCCAATAATAGTCCAATAGTCCAAAAGTCCTATAATAATCCAATACTGCAATAGTGTGAGTCTCGTGTA
>PIJE02000570.1:258207-295841 GCA_002895965.2 Coryphaenoides rupestris | reverse complement strand
TGTAATGCCGGGGTGGGGGTGGTGGAGGAGAGAGACACTGTATAGTTAGCATGGAGTGGTGTGTACGTTAGCTCGTTGGCGACGAGAGAGATCACTGGGATTTATTTGTATGAGTCATTCGCCCCAACTTCCGTGTCCGGGGGTCCTCTTGACCCCTGGACAGTATACTATTCACGACTAGAGTAGAGTAAATGGGAAATAGATCGCGTACACACCTCAACACTTACAACTAGGCGACGGCCGGGGATCGAACCGGAAACCGTCCCGTTGCCAGACCCACTCTTAACTCCTGAGCTACTGCCGCTCACACAATATAGCACCTATATTCTGTATCGGGTCTGTATTGGGTCGCCAGTGGCTCAGGAGGTAGAATGGTGGGAGGTTGCTGGTTCGATTCCTGGCTCCCGTGTGTATGCATGGGTGAATGTCACACAATAGTGTAAATCTTGATAAAAGCGAGATATGAAATGCAATCCATATTATTATTAACCATATTATAACATCAAACCTTTCACCCAGTCTGCACCCTGGAAATGTCGTATTAAACACCATGCGCCACGCGTGTTGTTGCCACACATTGGTCCTCTCAAATATTGCCAATGATCCGCAGACAGACTGGGACCAAATGAAGCAAAACCGGCGGTGAAAACGCGCCAGGAATGTGCCGACGTCAGCGTACCAACCTCACGGTGACTCACCGCCGTGGTGACTTCCTACCTATTTACTTTTATGGTTCACACTCAGCTGGCTGCTTTCTAATGACCGTCTAAATAGGCTTAAGGTATTTTTTCTATCTGAAGACGGGATACTTATCTAGCTAGCTCTCTCTCTCCGACGTTTTATTGCAGCGAAAACAAAACAATATAAAAGTCATATAAGCTGCTGTGCAACGTGCATCGCGAATGCGGTGCGATTTTTACATCTATATCTGTTCCCCCGAGCCGATTATGCAAACGCGGCGCACAGAAATATATAACATTGATAGGTTACATTAAAATAACACCCCCGTTCATGCCAAGTGCCAATTTGATTTTTATAGAACCTCTACACTTTCACTGTCGCTGCCATATGGTTAACTAGAACTAGTAGCTTCCGCCGTGCTCCTAAACATTGTTTTTATATTTCATTTGCGGTGCCACGCAGTCACTTTGTGCCTGACGTCTTCACGAGGACGCATCGGTTTCTGGAAGCATCTCCGAGACGGCGTATCACTGCACTGCACACGGGCCAAATGACAACGGTGGCCCTCGTCCAGGAACGCTCTTGGGAATCTGGCAGGAGAACTGTCTCCCAAAGATGTTTCAAACTCCATTACAAAAAGGAGTGAACTTTCACCGTTCCCGCCCGTACCTTTGTAAATTCAGTGTTGCGGCCAACTGCCCATTGAACTTGATCGATTGACTTTTTCATGCCTTTCAACATTTTTAATATTGTGATTGTAACGAGGTGCTTTAAATCAAAATAATACAACTAAAACGTCTGTAGATCATTAGAATTTTCTTACCAAAACTGTGGTGTTTCCTGACATAACCGTGCATTGATTTAACATGTGTAATGTAAAGCAGGATCCTATTTGCTGGTGAGCTGTTCGCATGTGTTTGTACAGCTAGAATACATATTTGCAATGCCGAGCAAGGGAACCATTATTACAATTCTTTATTGGGAGTTGTTCAAGTTACAAAATCTCTCTCTCTCTCTCTCTCTCTCTCTCTCTCTCTCTCAAATGCTGGTTATGATGTTCCACTCTAACTGTTCACATGTCCACCCACAATAGTGCCATGGGGTTGTTGGGAGGGAGTTTTGACTATTTTAGTCATTTTATTACGTCACTATATGTCACATCAACATCATTAATAGTAAAATTGTACATTTTCCATTAATGAAATGTGTCTTTTTGAGTAGTCCTCATGATTAGAAAGCAATTCTGATGCATTGCTTTACATTGTCGTCAATACATACGATGGAGGACAACTGCTCGCTACATCCTGAAGCTAACCGCATCGTCGGATTTCTCTTTGGTAAAAAGAACTCCAAAAAGGGCCATAAAAGGACTAATTAATGGAAACGGCCACTAAATGTGTCCACCAAAAGGGGGGAAATACAGGGAAAGACAGAGGAAAAGACATTAATAGTGCAAAGTAGTTCCCTTTGGCCAACTCAAGGTCAAACAGCAAATTATCAAATGAAATAAACGACAACCTGACCAAACACAATCGCCGCCAGCATGCCTTAATGTCCATTAAGAGCGTAGGTTTGGGGCTATTCAGGGATTTAGACATCAGAAACACATTGGGCCACATAAGGTACTTTGAGAGAGGGGCCTTTTTGTGATATTTTGTGAAACACTCATTTCACAACAAGTTTGAGCTACTTAAATCGGCGTGCTGTGGTCGGTGGTGGGTGCGACGGGACGTGAACGGGGTCAGGTAGTATCAAGATATTTCCAGAACAATCATCTTTTTGTGCCATGTACAGGGCAGGGGGTCCACGATGGAACACGGAGCCCCCCATAGTGGTACACCGCGGAAAAAAATAAACGCTCTGGAAGAAAAGAAGTGGCTTTGAAACAAATGCTTGCCCGCCATTTTTAAATGACTTGTTTTCCACCGGGCCCCCGAGTGGCAATTAAAACACCTCCTCCTCCTCCCTCCGCTCAACACAACGTCATGGCAACGGCCACCCGCCACCTCCGACGTCCCTTAGCCAGCAACAAAGGCTAGCAGCACTCTGCGCTACACATGACAAACAAAAGAATAATGGCCACCTTCCGCAACTCGTCTACATATTTTTTTTTTCCTCTTCCTCGCACTCTCGCTCCCCTCTCAAAGCCACATTGCGTTTGGATTAATTAACATTGTCACCAAATGGAACACATTTGCCGACTTCAGCTCCCGCCCGACGTCTCGGCGCCAACCGGCGGGAGCTGCTGCAGCACTTTTCTAACAAGCCGGCGGAAATCAAACGCGGCGCCCTAATGGACGTTTAATGTGGAGCGCTGGCACGATCACCGGACAGTTTGTTTGCTTTCTTGTGAAATGTTGACTGTTGACAAAACGCGTTGGACGGAAGGGATGGAAATGTGTTAATTGGAGGCGGGGGGGGGGGAGGCGGTACACTGCCAGCAAGAGTGTCAAGGACTATGTTTTTTATGTTAAAGGGACATATTATACCACCAGGTGTGAGTGTGATGAGGCATTGCGAGCCGTTTCACAATTGCCGTCTCATGACATCACAAGTGGGAATGTCCACCTAGATGTAATGCTGACTAGATCTGTCTACCAGCCTACCCAGTGGACTGTACCGACAGGTAAACTGATCTCGTCGGCATACGTCTAGGTGGACATTCCCACTTGTGATGTCACTAGACGGTAGTCACATGGCAATTGTGAAACGGCTTCACAATGGCTAATCACACCTGGTGGCATCATATGTCCCCTTTAAATGATCAGGAAAGATCCAGAGTTAGCGCCTTGTCGTCCGAAATCCCGGCTGCATTCAGACAACGACGGATACGGTTGGGTTTGGTTTGGTTAATCAAGTGTTCATTGTTTAGTTTTGTTTAGGATTGATCGCCGTCTTATTCTGCCGGTGTGAATTATAATGCTGATTCTCACCGAGCGCAATTTTAGCTCAACACATCTCGATATGATCCAGTAAAAACCCACAGACTGGTTTTGTGTAAACCCATAAATATATTAAAACCAAACCCTCCCGTTACGCCACGCTATTGAAAACTGCAATCTCAAGGACAAGGGCAGCGTCTGCGTTCCAGAGACACAACTCTCTCTATATATATATATATATTTAACAATGGATCTACACACTAAATGAGATGGAAGGGAGGGAGGGAGGGGGCGGGGGGGGGGGGAGGCTGAAGTCACCTTCTATAGAAGTGCTGAGCGCTGGTGCTTGATATAAAAGGACCCCCAATGACAATTTGCACACATTAACTACTGCCAGCCTATCAGGACTTATGGCAGCGCCGTGCCAAGTGTGGGACGAGCATAAAAAGGACATTGGCTGAAGAAAACCCCTGAGTGGACACATTTTGCTCAAGACGAGCGCTGGACATGGCCCACAAGCCATTAGGAGATTATCTCTATTGATTCCATAAGACATCGATGCACAAAGCCAAAAGTAATGATTTACAGTCCAAATCATATACTAAAAGGCACGGCAGACAACATGAGGTCATTTTGCACAATTCAACTTAATTGCTGTGATAGAGAGAGAGAGGTAAGATATATGAGATGGACAGATAAGATATGTTAGATAGTAATGCCATGGAGAGGTCACCCAGGCAGGCTAAGGTGGGGCAGTGCAATATAACTGAATAAAGTTATATAACTGTTAAAGTTTGTATTCTCCAATAAGCTAAATCTCAACAGGTAACTCAGGTAATTGGCGTTTCAATCAAACTCAAAGTCCATGTTCCAACTTAAAACAACCCGGAGGGGAAAAAGAGTTATTTTAGAACTCAACAGAATTCCCAAACAGTCCTCGACATAAAGCACAATTTTCCCCTTTTAACAGCGTAGGTCTTCATCTGCTTGGAACAGTTCTTGGAGCCGACGGTAACTTCCTGAACGTACGTCTCTTTCGACAAAAACCTCCTCTCAGCCACATGCTCTCTGTGGGTTCTCTGCTCTCCCTATTGTGGCCCTGCCTCACTTTCTCCTTCAAGTACAGTCGGTGGCTTAAGCACCCACACACCTGTGTAGGAGTTGTGAGGCATCCTGGGAGATGTAGTGCGGGGGCCCACGTGACCATTTTGTGACATGACAGCCACAACATTTATGGGAATGTATCACCCTTCTAATGTGTATATCCAGTATATATACATATATATTGTAAAGATATTATATATATTACGATCTTGATACATATTAAGATGCTGGCTTTCCTGTTCTCCGGCGTCTCCAATCCCGTGTGCGTGTCTCTCGTCGCTGCATCGGATCAGTTTGTGTAATATATTTATTTTCTCCCCCGACAAAGTAACCCGCTAATTTTCTTAGCGGTGAACCCTATCCCCATCAAAGTATGATTGAGGGCGAGGGGTATTAGCTTGAGTGACAACCCCAGGTGATATATTCTTCCCGGCGTGCCGTTAATGAGAAAATCGCCCGTGACGGCGCTGGGCTTCTCGTACGACATGGCTGCGGAATGTAAATGTGATTAGCGTTGCGGGGCGCGCGCTCTCCCCGGAATCTTAACTATTTCACCAACGGTTTGTTTTTCTCCCCTTCGTGTCGTCCGTGTTTCGCATTTGCATAAGCCTGTTTTGGTCACATTTCTTTAAAGACTGTAAGTCGTGTGGATATTCTGATTCATTCCCTTCAATTTGTGATATTTCTGATATTTGTGTTGCAGTATCACATTCCGCTTTTCCATTTCACTGCACATCCCTGTATGTGTGTGTAACAATTACACTTCTTGAATCTGGATTTTTTTTGTTTTCATTTCAAGTGGGAGTTCATTTTCATTTTGCATTCTTTTTAAGGGCATAATTGATTGAGTCACGTTGTCCGTTTCCCCCGTTTCTCTTTTCAAGATCCATACACGTGTGCCGCTTGTCGGGACAAGCCGTTATAAAAAAAGTGCTCCTCCTCTCTGCTCTGGCTTCACGCTAATGCATTGTTCGCCGTTGTTGTGGGTTTGTTGTCGCTCTGGCACGGCGGAGGGATCGGTTAATTATGCTTTTTGTTTTTTGGCACAAAACAAAATAACTCCACCAAAGGCAGCAGGTCTTCGGCGAACAAAAGGTGCCTCTCTCTGCCAATTATATGACAGCGTTCTGTCCCCGTTTTTCGCTCTCTTCTCTCTCACCCTCTCTTCTCTTTATGTCTCTCTCTCTCTCTCTCTCTCCCTCTCTCTCTCGGTTTGTCTACTTTACTCAGGCCTATTGTTGTTTACCCATTGAGTGAAGTGAAGTCCTCCGTAATATTTATAATGCACATATTTATTTTCCGGCTCCCCTGCGGTTTCAATATAATTCTCTCGTCATGGTACATCTTTATAGTAGTTTGTGTGTGTGTGTGTGTGTGTGTGTGTGTGTGTGTGTGTGTGTGTGTGTGTCTGTGAGTTTTGTGTCAAGAGCTCTCAAACATAAATGTTTATCGACTGCCTGGGAGCGCGGACGTTGCGGATGTGCCAATTGACTTTTTTTGGTTGTATTTAACGATAGCTGCTAGTGTGAGCAACACTCACGGAGCTTACGTACGCACACACACACACACACACACACACGTTCACACACACACACACACACACACACACAGTATGTGAGCAGCATGTCAATCACGCAATTGGACATGGCCACTTGCACTTTTGGTCATGACATTACCTGTCCGTTTGAGCGCTGCCACGGCTGAAATAATTGGAATTCTTGGCTATTGCGTGAAAGTGTTCACCTTTTTGACCTTTGCCCGCTGTCCACGCTGTGGTCGGCCGTATGGAGAGCAAAAATGTCACGACTAGTCACCATTTTTATGCTAGTTTTGTGCAAGTATGCTAGTTTTATGCTAGTATAAGAATACTGTTCAAAAGAAAACTTTTTTACTGTACTTACTAGGTACTATTACTCATTGTAATAGTACCTATTATCGCAATAATTACTATTACGAGTTGTTTAGAATTAGTTTAGAAGAATACTGCAGGTCTGATTGAGGAGTAAGCATTCCATTGTACTTGTTACATATGGCAATAAAGAATCTTGAATCTTGAATCATTTAGCTCATCTCAGCTCATTTATGTCACTAGACTACATTGACATGACAATGCTATGCTAACACCTTCGACGCCATTTCTGTGCACTTGACTTCAACACAGCCACCTCGGTCGTCCGATTATATAACTTTACTTCAAGTTATGTAACACGGAGGACACACAAACACACACACATGCTGAGGCACATGCGGCACACATATTGTATTGTACATACAAATGTACATTTCTACAAATCGGATACCGCTTTAGATGTACAACATAGCACACAGGCGGCTTGTCACGGCGTCAAGGAGAGTTCAAGACTCCCATGAAAAGCATTCGCCTCTCGCTCAAGTAGCTAGCTTCAGTGTGCCTCCATTGTGCCAAGATGGCGACGTGAAGGTGAGGCCCTGTAGGCATCCGGGAAAGTGTGGGACGGTTGATGGGCTATGAATGTTTTGTGTGTCATTGTTCCCCCTACACACCATTTATGTTGGTACGCGCCAGGGCCTACTGAAATCAGTGCTGTGCACGTGCACGAGCACATCGGGCCGTGCACGCGCCATCAGCGGCGTGCACATCAGCGGCGTGCACAAGCACATCAGCGCCGTGCACGAGCACATTAGCGCCGTGAACATGCACATCAACATTGTGCATCACAGTGCATACTAGCACACCTGGGCACTGCTGCTGGAAAAGATAGAGTGGAAACACTGTGTGTATATGTGTGTGTGTGTGTGTGTGTGTGTTTGTAAGAATGATTCATAAACAGCGCCAGGAATAAGCAATAAACGTAAAGAAAATTGAAATTGGGTTAACGTATATTTTGGTTTACTTAAGCCTATTAGCATCTCATCCCACACGCATTAGCATGCGCACTTGTGTGTGGGATGTGTGTGTGGGTAATAACAGCTCCATTTGGAGTACGAGAGCGGAGAGAGAGAGGAGTGAACCCTTTCAAACGCAACACGTTGGCACCGTGGCTGCTGCGATATTTGGCTTCAGCCCCACAGCAGCGCCCCCTTATGGGTGGGAGAAGCATCTTTTTACGTAATTGCATCGTAGGGTTCAACTCGACAATTGGAAGATTGTCGCACGTCGGTTACAATCAAGGGAATCGCTGCACCTTGAATGCAGAAGTGATGTGAGGTCTCTCCGCTGCAGGAGGGGGGGGGGGGTGGTGGAGGAGGAGGAGGAGGAGGAGGAGAGGAGGAGGAGGAGGAGGAGGAGGAGGAGGGAGGAGGAGGAGGAGGAAGATAAGGTGGAGGAGAGGGGGAGGAGTTCGGTTGGTGGTGCGACGAAGAAAATGGCCGAACGAAAAAGAGTCAGAAAAAAGCAAAAGGATAAAGGAGTGCGAACCTCTCTGAACCTCGCGTCCGCCGCAATGAAAAATAGCGGTACACCCCCTCCACACCCCCCCGCCTTTCCCTGTACTGATTGTTTCTTCCATAAATCCAGCCGCCGCCGAGTGTGTAATTAATTGAACGCCGCTTATTTGCCGTTAAAAAAAAAACGTCGACTAATGCCGCAGATTGTGAGAAAAACCGGTGTCAAGTCGTTCCATTAATCATGGCGCTGAGGGCCTCTCTCTCATTCCTGCTCTTTTCGTTCTCTCCCTCTCCTCTCTCTCTCTCTCTCCTCTCTCTCTTCTCTCCCCCTCTCTCTCTCTTCTTGATCTCATCTTGTCGGTCTCACTATTCCCTCCTCTCTCTCTCTCTCTCACGGGCTCCTTCACAGATGGTCGCTCCTCGCTATTGCTCATTTGGAATGACATTGATATTTTTAGAACCCCGTAATCGTTAGGCTAATTCCAAAATGTACAGTATACACAAAAAACATGATGAATGTACAGATTACCGATCAATATAGCATATATACGTATATATATATATATATATATATATATATTAGATAGCTCTGCGGCTCTCACTTGTACTTTTGTTAAGGGCCACATTTAGACAGATTTAGAAGTACAAGGGGTTGGACAACCAATGTAAGAGACTTGAGATAAACATAAATATATATTGAATATGATATATTCAAAATTGTTCATGCTCATGCTCGGCGCACGACATAAGTGGTTAAGTCACTACCACTTAAATGCGCATTAAAATATGTGGCGTGTTAAGTAAACCGATTACGCATACATTTCGCATTTAGACACTTTGAGTTGCAAATGTAAAACTCCCATGGTGGAGATCTACAACAGCTACAGACTGTGTGCCTATGTATGTATTGCCTCCTGTCTCTCCCGCCCAGTCCAATGATGTCTTCTCTGTGTGCTTCTGGCGGCGTTTCCCCCCCCCCCCCCACAACCCATCCCATATCCCATCCGTTCGCTTTCTACTGGAAAATTACTTAACAATCGCTTTCGGTAGTGAAATGCTTCCTCGATCGCAGGTTTTTCTTCTTTCTCCATCCCACACACACACACACACACACACACACACACACGCACACACATCCACCCAGACACACATACACACACACACTCTGTTTCCGATCCCCCTTCAGTCTCTCATCGTCGCCCCTCTCCGGGTTTTCCCGCACGCTTTGCATATTCCATTTGCTGCTTGTTACCTTGAGCGATGATTCCATTTACGCGGAGCGGCGGCGGGCGCGTTCGTTTGTGGCCGAAAGAAAGAAAGAACGAGAGAAAGAAAAAGATAAAAAGACGAAAAGACAAAAAGAAAGAAAGAGACACATGGGGAAAAAAAAGAACGTAATATGATATATATATATATATAATTACAACGATGATGTGTCCTTATCGTTGGGGTCTGACACCAGCGTTGTTTCCCGTAAGTTGTTGTTGTGTTTGATGTTGTTGTTGTTGTTGTGGTGGTGTCGTCGTTATTCGAATTTCGGGAGACACAATGCTTCGACAAACCCCCTCAGAGTGATTTATCACGTCCCACACGCTAGATAAATGATAGATAAACGTGGACATCGAACGCACGTTCCCTTCCCTTTTTCCCGCCTCCGCGAGAGGCTGCCTTTAAAATAAATCATTAAATACACAAAAACTAAATTTATAAATCGGTAAAATCCTAAATAAATCAACCCACGCCTGCTCTTCTTTGAGCGAGTTGAGCGTGGAGGGAGATTATGAACGGCCGGCACTGTGCCACACACCACACACACACACACACACACACAGACTCGCACACACACTCGCACACACATACACGCACACACACACACAGGAACACACGCACCGCACACAAACGCACCATGAGGTCTCATTATGACCGCCCATCTATTGACCTTGAGCTAAAAGCCATCGAGCGAGCGCACTGTGGGGAACAGTGCTTAGGTCTGATCGTCGCTTTTGTGTTTGGGTACATCCCAGCGCGTGTGTTTGACCTGTTTGTTGGAATGCGCCCGCCGGGACCGTTGTCAACGGCGACGCCACGGAGCGGCCGCCGGAGCTGAATTAAAACGGCCGCTTGGAAGATGCCACACGGAACATCCATCACTGCTGCATCCCATAAGCCCGGGGATATAAGCAAGCAAGATCAGACACTTCTACTGCTGCTGCTGCTGCTGATACTGCTGCGTTCATGTTGTCACACACACACAAACACACACACACACACACGCATGAGCACACACACACACACACACGCATGATCTCACAAACACGCGCACACACACATTCCATGACCTCACACACACACACACACATTCATGACCGCACACACCCACACACACATTCCTGACCGCACACAACACACCACAACAACAACACACACACACATGCACACACACCTGATGACACACGCAAGCTCACGCACCGACATGCACACACACATCCATTGGGCCACACACACACACACACACATTCATTTTCACACACACACCACTCACACACCCACACACCACATACACACACACACACACACCACACACACACACACACACACACACACACACACAATATACACACACACACACTCACGCACACATGCACACACACATCCATGCCACACACACACACACACACACACACACACACACACACACACACACACACATTCAAAATCTCCCACACAAACGGAAAACCGACAGCAACATGCTAACACATCTTGCGAGCATGGACTGTGGGTAGAAAAAGTTCCATTGGCTCGCAAGCAAGCAACTTGATTTCCAAATATGGATGTCAAATATATATATTCAAACGAACAAAAGAAACTCGCACACATGCCATCCCGGATCGTTAACATCATATATGCACGACTAGTATGTGACTAGATGACGATTTGGTGACGGCTGCGGGTGCTGCGGAAAATGTCTGAAGGGGGAAAAGAAAATCGACTCGCTCCTCAACTTCTCGTCAGACAGAGCCTCACCAAGTCGCCGGCTTGCGGAAAAAGTTTCTCCTCCCCCCCCCCCCCCTCCCACCCATTGTGCTGACTTTGAACAAGCGAGGGGTCCACGTCCTCTAGGCTTGGTCCCGGTCCCAACGGTGTAATGACGCATGGGGGAGGAGGCCGTCGTCGTCGTCGGTGCTGGGTGCCACGTGGCGGTACAGATGCATCGCCACCGACAAACCAAACCGCAAACTCTGGGCAGATATTGCAGGATTTTTATTTTTTCTCCCGCCCCCCCGTGTTCCGGTCGGCCGGGGTTGTTTAGTTTTAATTAGCGCTCACCCTTTGCGAGGTCTGGAGAGTTTCTCCAGAGCATCGTTAGACACATTAGGGATGACCCCAGAGTACCCGATTAATCTGCTAGAAAATGACTTTTGGGCCAGACCCAAGATCAAAGAGACCCGACGTTGGCTCCACATTCTGAACTCACTCTATGTCTATGTCTCTCTCTCTCTCTTCCTCTCTCTCTCTCTCAGTACAGACCCCCTGCCATGTCCTGACATACGTACTACAGCACCACAATGTGACTGACGTAGTGACGGAGCGCAGGCACAGAAATCAACATCATCAATAATACATACTGAAATCATTACGACACATCTTTGTTTCTTTTCATTCCCCTCACATTTCCAGAGGTGAATCACGCACACATTGAAACCACTAACCCCTTAATTGCACCGCCATTAATAAGGCAGAAGGTCTCCATATTCATAATGACACCGGGGGAGAAGAAGAAGAAGAAGAAGAAGAAGAAGAAGAAAGAAAAGCCACTCTGAATGGGATAATGACGAATATACCGCGCTGTGTTTACATCGGTGAAATCACCGCGGCAACATGGACGCGCGCGCCGCCTTATCCATCATGTTCAAGCGCTAATCCGGGGCCTTTTGTGGCACAGGCAGATGTTTCCACGTTTCCCATCAGAGCGCGAAGACCCACATCCATCTTGTTAGCCGGCCTCTTTATTTATTTATGTATTTATTTCTTTATTTTCCCCTTACGTCGCACACGGGACGCCGTGCAAATGCCAATTTGTCAAACGAGTAATTAGGTGCCGCGCATTACTCGTTCGTTTATTCGTTTGTTTGTTTATTTGCGCAGTTTGGTTTGAAAACTTTTTTGTGAAAAGGTTTTCGTCGGATGGGTAATTTAATTAATATGGATTTTAATTACAAAACATGTGCATTGTTTCCTGCTCCATAATTGCCATCCTCGACGATCAGACGGCATTTATCTCAACTGAAATGTTGCAAGGGGGAAAAAAAAAAACTGTTCATTGGCTGATATGTAAATCACAAGATGAATACATAACATCAATGAAACAATGGCTGTACGCAGGTTAAGGTTTAACCCCCCGACCACAAAAGGGGGAAAACCAGAATAAAACCCCCCAAAAATTGCCTCGAATTCCTTTGTTCTGTCAAAAAGACCAAAACAGAAGTTCTACTCCTTCTATTCCATGACAAGCAGAGTGTTGTCATCCGTGGCCGGTGCAGAAGAATTGGACGCGAGCACTTTTACACTGCGCTGCCTTTTTGCAAACCCACTGAGCTCAAACCCCATAATCTAACAATGGCCACCTGCCTCGTCCCCCCAACACCCCCCCCCACTGCACCGCATTGACATTCCCAGGAAGTCTACACAGCAGTTTTGTATATATTTATATATATATATATACACACACAATCATTTAATTCACCAGGAACCAGGGTGTATTAAAACAAGCCTATCTATTAGTGTGCTGTGTCGTGTGCCGGTGGTCCAAACCATCGAAAAGGACGTCGCGGTCCAAGACCCGACATGCGAGCAGCCAACCGGCACCAGCGGCCATGACGGGGCAGAGAGATGTTCATGAACATGACATGAACACAACAAAACTAATTTATTATCTATGACTGACTGGCTGTCCCCCGGCCATTTGGCAGCTCTGTCTTTTTGTCTGTCTGACTCATGTCGAGGTTGCAGTGCGACGAACGACGACGGCGGTTCCCCACTCCTACCCCCGCCGAGACAGATCGGAGAACCACGTACGTTCCGTTCCGTTCCGTTCCAGTGTAGTGTCGTGTAGTCTGGTGCGCGGGGAATGCCCGTTGACAAAGTCATGACAGGACGCCGATGAGACGATAACGTGACGGCGAGTTAAAGTCCGTCATGGATGAACCGTGCGCTCCGCGACGCGTTACACACATAAAAATGAAGAAAAACGCATAAAAAAGCTCCAGTTTATTATGCATCGGTAGCTAGCCGCGGTGCAGATCACATCCTCTGACACTAATAATTGTGCTACATTGCTCAATTCCACCTTTCACCGTGTCCTTGATTTAAAGACACACACGATTCATATCTGTATATATATAGTCAGACATGTACATACTGTATATATAGGATACATAGAGATAGAGGGACTGCTGCGAGATCATTGACTGGCGAATTTGCCTCGGAAACATCATTACGTTTGGAGCTTCGCCCATCACGCAAATGGCTTCCCTGAGCCTGGGAAGAAGAAGTTCATTACTAATGGCACTTCCCATCAAGTTGGAGTCCATCCGAATGCTAATATGCCTGAGCACTTTTGGATTTGTCACCTCTCCTCGTCGCGTGGCAATTACGGCAATGTGCTCTTTCCTTCATGGAATTAACACCCACGCGCCCGCCTGCCCCCCGGCTAGCGGTTAGCAGATGCTTAGCGGTTCTCGGCTACAGTCCACAAAATGAACACTTAATGTGGATAAGGTAAAAAAAGGGGATTAGCGTTGCGTTATCTCGTTACGGCTGCCCATATCCATCTATACATCTACTGCACACATGTACGTGCCGAGTCGTCTCATATTAAAGCGCCTCTATTTTATCACCAGGTGTGAGTGTGATTAGCCACCACTCCGTTAGCCTTTGTGACACAGTGACATCACAAGTGGGAGTGTCCACCCAGATGCATGATTAGACAGGTCTACACAGTGGACTGCACCAACTGGTAGGCTTATCTAGGCACCATACATCTAGGTGGTCATTCCCACTTGTGATCACTAGATCACTAGATAATCAACTGACTACCCTCACTGGAGGGTAGTCAGTTGATTATCTGGCTTACATAATTCAAGGATTCATTCATTGCCCATGTGTCGGACACCGCTGCTTTGCCTTGTGGGGTCCCCCAGGGATCGGTTTTGGGTCCAATTTAATTTTCCATCGACATGCTGCCAATAGGACAGTTTATCGGTAGCTTTAGGAACATCTCCTATGACCTGTCCAGTTGTCTTTCTCTTTTAAACCCAATGTGCGTCATACAATCAGCATAAACCAATCAGCATCCTATGAGGAACTACAGGCGAGCCTACAGGCGTGGTGATAGGCAGATGGTTCATCCAATCACCTGCCAATTATTTATTTGAAAATGCCTGCCCTTTTGCCAAGCGGTTTCCAAGGGTGACTTCCCAGATGGTTCTGTGTAACAAACTGTAAGGTTAGGAGACCTATGCCATTTGAATATAACCTTGTAAATCGCTGAGACGTACAGTAAGTCCACAGACTGGTCTCTCTAAGAAGGGTGAATGCGGTCAGAGCTTGGGTCTGGGTCACACAGAGCTCCGGCACCCTAACCCTGCGAAGATAAGTACAATTGAGGGGGAAGCAAGCTGTCTGACTATGACATAAATACATGGAACCAAATGGTGAGTAGAGGACGATTCGAGAACTACACAAAACAAAACCTGCTGACTAAATAAGCTGGAACCAAGAAGTTAAGACTCTGGCATGGCGGCAGTCTTCTTGCCTCTGCACTTATGTGTGGACTTTAAAATGGATTTTCCAACAGACAGGAGGTGAGAAAATGGATCCCTCCGTTCCCCCTGTTTACAGAGCCTGATAGGGCTTTGCTCAAATCCAATACATTGATAGGCTGGTGGGGGGAGTGAACAGGAGCCCGGAGAAAGAGGGTGAAATTGAAATTGTAATAAACATGCTAATGCTGTGGCTGCGCGGAGGAGCCGGAGTCAACCTCCCCGACACCTCTCCTTTTTCTGTGCCCGTACGGTTTTGTGTGTAACCTCTCTCATGTCACACACACACACGCACACACACACACACACACGCACAGGAGTGGATGGGTTGGCCCCTGGAGAGGGACCAATCTGATGGGGGCCCTATTGTGGGTCGGCCCCTGACTAGATCAGGAAGGCTTTCTCTATAGGAGGGGAAACTCCCCACTCAATAGCAACTCATTTGTTGCCCGTTGTGTAATTGTGGCGCATAATAGAGCACGGGCAACCCAGGCTGCCCAAGGCCTTCTTTGTGTGTGTGTGTGTGTGTGTGTGTGTGTGTGTGTGTGTGTGTGTGTGTGTGTGTGTGTGTGTGTGTGTATAAAAAGGCATTTTCTTTCCAAACAACTTGTGTTTAACAGAGATACTACGCAGCTGTTTTTTCTCCCGTCCACCCCGAGTTACAGGGGCCGTGTGGCGCATTTGCGTTTGTATGGAAGGGAGTGTGTGTGTGTGTGTGTGTGTGTGTGTGTGTCATCAAGATAAACTCAACAGCTTTTCATGTTCTGTCTTTTGTAAGGAGTTCTCATTATTAGAGCGTGGTAAACGAATTAGCTGACCTTTTTCCCCGTGCTGTGTTCACACACACACACACACACACACACACACACACACACCGAGACACACACATACACACCGAGACACACACATACACACACACACACACCGAGAAACACACACACACACACACACACACACACACACACACAGGCTCGTTGGAGTGGGAGCTGGTTTTGAGGTTTTGACAGCAGTGTGTCCCGGGAGAAACAGGAGCACGCCGATGGATAAAACGAAACAAACAAAACAACAACCTGTGACTAGGGGAGCATTTCCAAACGAAACACAGGCAGGTGTGTGTTTATCTTAATAGAACGCCGCCGCACTATTGTTCCACATGGTCAACTTGATATCAAAGCCGGAGTGCTGCAGAGATTAAAAGAAATGACTGATTTGAATAAAATGGCCCCGTTTTTGTTTTTTCCCCCGACTCCATTAAAGCTACCGCTGGCAAGGAATGGATGCCTATTTGCATAATTTAACCGCCATCTTAATTATTGTGTCATAAATTGCTATGCAAATGTCTTAATTCACTTAGAAATGGAAACTTATTTGGGTAAATCGCTAATGGAGTAAATCTTATCATGTTAGCATACGCACGGCGAGTGCAGCCAGTGTCCCTAATTAGGTTTGACTGTGAGGCACATAAAACATCATAATGATAATAATAAAGAAAGAAGAAAGACAGAGAGAGACAGAGAGTATAAAAGAATGTCAAACAAGTGAACACAACTTTACCTCGCTTAGCTGCAAAAGCTCGGTTAGCTTCAAAATCTCTCACCATTATTATTATTATTACCCTTTTATTACACTTCAATTATTCATTTTGCTGACTGACTGAATATCTCATCTTACCGTAGACTCACTGTTACATTTGTAGGCATTTGTTTTTATTATTCAAACTGTTTATTTCTCTGTCGTTTTATTCTCTTGCTATGGCAACCTGGCACAAGAATTTCCTTCGGGATCATAAAGTTTTATCTCATCCTTTATCTTGGTTTAGCTTTCAAAAGCATTGGTTAGCTTCCAAAGGCCTGGTTAGCTCAAAAGCTAAGTTAGATTCAAAAGGCTTGGTTAGCTTCAAAGGCCTGGTTAGCTTCAAAAGCTAGGTTTAGCTCAAAAGCATAGGTTAGCTTCAAAAGCTTGGTTAGCTTCAAAAAGTTAGGTTAAGCTTCCCAAGCTTGGTTAGCTTCAAAGGCCTGTTAGCTTCAAAAGCTAAGTTAGCTTCAAAAGCTTGGTTAGCTTCAAAGGCCTGGTTAGCTTCAAAGGCTAAGTTAGCTTCAAAAGCTTGGTTAGCTTCAAAGGCCTGGTGAGCTTCAAAAGCTAGGTTAGCTTCAAAAGCTAGGTTAGCGGCAAAAGCTCGATACGGGTGCCTGTCGACGTGTGAATACGTGTGTGTGGCCACGTTCGTCACGTTTGGAGGAAGGAACCCGGACGTACCCCGTAGAACGGTGAGCCGCGTGGTGGCGCTCGCCTCCCCCGCGCTGTTGGAGGCGACGCACTCGTAGATGGCTTCGTCCCGCGGCGTGCGCAGCGGCTGGATTCTGAGCACGGACCCGGAGCCGTCGTCGAACTCGATCACCTGCATCGTGCGAGAAACGAGATATGTTAAAGGCGTTTTTTTTTTCCGTCACGGCGAAGGACGGACCCTTGACAGGACACGGGACACACACACACGCACACCACACACACACACACAACACACACACACATACACACGTATGTACATGTACAGACAAAACAACATTTTGGCTGAACGACACTGATATGGTGACTGACACAAAGTCGTGTTTTGTTTTTTGATTGGACAAATACGATTAAACATAAAATAAAATATAGTTTGGATGTTAAGTTGTGGACAATGACAGGGGTTAGGTATACAGGGCTATGAGTGGCTTACAGGTGACTATTATGCAACATTTAGTGGCCAATGAATATATATACACACATATATTTATGTTGTGATATTAGTAATTATTCATAATTAATTAATAATATTGTTGTTAGAGCTACTTTTTTAAGGTTCCCAAATATCCTGGACCAGATATATTACATTTTATGATCGTCTGTGCATTGACATGGCGAGGCCAAAAATAAACTTTAAGAATGGGAAATGGTTTGAAGGTGGCTTTGAACGGGAAACATATTCCCGCTTGTCACGAAATAGGCGTCGGCTTCTGATATTAGGCGACAGAAAAGAAAAAGCGGTCCCACTCTTAAAGTTGACATTCCGTCCGTTTTTTTATATCGATAATGCGGCACATGGAACGGGATCGATGGGACAGAGAGACAGGACCGGGACTATCAGACAGACGACACACAGAGGATGCTCACAAACAGGTGTCTGCCGTAGCTTCGGACGGCTATCGTTTCGCATGCTACGTGTTTTTGTATGGTATACTCACTGTTTTAGAAAGCCCTGTATCATAAGTCAATGTCTTTTGCTTTTTTTCAAGCATTTTTTCAGCATTTCAAGGAGGGACATTTCAATTCAAAGACCCCCCCCCGACGAAGACCTCTGCATCATGCATGCGCACACACACACACACACACACACACGCATACACACACACACACACACACACACACACACACGCATACACACACACACACGCACACACACACACACACACACACACACACACACACACACACACACACACACACACACACACACACACACACACACGCACATACACACACACACACACACACACACACACACACACACACACACACACACACACACACACACACACACACACACACACACACAGTTACGCCACACACAGTTACGCACACACACAGTTGCGCACACACACACACACACACACACACACGCACAGTTACGCACACACACACAGAGGCCTTCCATTTGACAATACATATCAGCATCTATGAAAAGACACATCAGCATTTCACATATCACACACACACACACACACACACACACATACGCACACACACATCAATACATCTTCATCATACATCGCTGCATTCGCGATTCGAGAAAACAAACAAAAACAGGGGGAAGTGGGCGGAAACTTTTGCACGTTTCCAACAGCCAATCGGCTCGCTGCGGTGAGATGAGGCGGAAACACAGGTATGAGCGTGCATGAGGGGGCGCCATCTGGCCGGCGCTGCCAGGGAAGGGAGCGAGGCAGCGGGGGGGGCGGCAGGGGGAGGTAAAGAAGAAGAAAGAAAAGGGAAAAACAACGCCGGCGTCATCGTTTATGCGTGCGGAGCGAAGCGGACGCCAACCGACGCTGATAAGATGAGATTTATTACGCGGGACGCGACGGAAAGCCACGCCCGAGAGAGAGGGGCCGTCTCTCTCCGCGAGCGATTGTCGGGCTGCCTAGGCCGCCGTGATGAATATAATCGCGCGTATATCGTCCAATCGTCATCTTATCAGCGTCCTTGCGGTGATGAAGATGTATAAAGATGTAGCATTCGGGGGTTTGGGCGGTGGGGTGGGCGAGGGGGGGGGGCGTGCAGCAGAGGCCGCGGGTCAACGCTTCGGCCAGGCCCCCGTGGCGGGCACATGCGGCGTCGAGTTAGCTAAAAAAAATGATCTTTAGAAGCGAAGAAGGCTCTCACTTCGCATAAGATAAGACAGCCCGGCGAAAAACGCAAGCGGCATGGCGCCTAATGCTAAGCTAACTGGGTCACGCCACAGTGAGTTACTGGTTTGTTGCCAAGCCCCGCCCTTGCCTTCCGTAATACAAGTACTTATCAGTTTGTATTATATATTGTTCGTATTCACAATACGCATATTCCATTTCCATGACATTTACATTGAGGGCATTTGGCAGACGCTTTTATCCAAAGCAACTTACAAATAGTACATTTGTTGAAAGAGACAGCAATATATCGCTGTGGTACATTAAAATAAAATAAATAAAAATACAAATAAACCAGCCTGGCCCAAGATGATAACCAGGGCCTAGCTAATGGGCGGAGGTAGCGAAGGGGGAAGGGGGCGGGCAGGCGGGCAGGCGGGAGGGTGGTTGGGGGGGACGGGTTGGGGCGGTCAGATATATGGCGGGCATGGAGTCGCCGTGCACAGCCACAAGCAAGAGCCCGTTGCGGGGGGTGGGGTGGGTTGGGGGGGGGGGGGGGGGGTGGGGGTGGCTGGCCCCAGGGGGAGGGGAGGGGGGGGGTGCAGGGAGAGGGAGGGGCATGCGGGGGGGGGGGCATGCAGTTTTTGTCGAGCATTTTACATCAGAACAATAGACCTAATACCTCAAATCTCTGGTTGCTGACTTTCTTGCCCTTCTTGTTCCAAACGATCTTGGGCCGGGGGTCGCCCGTGGCCTGGCATATGAAGGAGGCCACGCCCCCTTGCACGCCCGTTTGGTCATTGGGGGTCCTGATGAACTTTGGCAGTGCTGAAGGGGAGCGAAGAGAGAGAGAGAGAGAGAGAGAGAGATCAAGAGATCGAGAGAAAGGGAGGGAGAGTGATCAAGAGAGAGAGAGAGAGAGAGAGAGAGAGAGAGGAAGAGAGAGAGAAGGGGGAGAGCAAGAAAACAAAACAAGTTAGAGAGTGTGAACGGTCACCATCACCATCGGGTCACGGATGCAATTGACTCCCTTATCGAGACGCACACTCTCAAGGGAGAAGGAGATGTTTCCTTGTGTGGCTGCTGCTGCTGCTGCTGTTCCTGCTGCAGCCGGGAGAGCCTCTAGTCTCTGCTGTTGTTGACTAAGAGAGGAGGCAGGAGATGTCTGTCTGTCTGTCTCTGTGCTGCTGTGTGTGTGTGTGTGTGTCTGTGTGTGTGTGTGTGTGTGTGTGTGTGTGTGTGTGTGTGTGTGTGTGTGTGTGCGGAGGATGCGGTCTCCGCCGTTGGAGGTCAGCCAGCGGTACCGTGCGGACGGGCAAGGTGGAGGGAAAACTGATGGGCAGCCGACTGCAATCAGGAGTAAATTAACTTTGCCCCGAGGACGGGGTTTGCGCTGCGCACGGAGACGTTTTATCACCCCCGACACACACACACACACACACACACACACACACACACACACACACACACACACACACACCACACACACACACACACACACACACACACACACACACACACACACACACACACACACACACACACTTCAGCACCCCTGAATATCTATTGAGCATCGTCACTCTTCGCTTGCTTTTAGGAGCCATCCTAGACGCACATATGTGTGATATGTGCGTCATTTTGAGAATCCTCTGGCACAATAATTTCCTTCAGGATGAATAACGTTCTATCTTCTCTTATAAGATATGTAGACAGATAGACAGATAGATAGATAGATAGATTGATTGATAGATAGGTTTGCGGGAAGAGAGAAAATGTGACCGAGGTGGCAGGTGTGAGTGTGAAATCATTGGCCGCACACACACGCATGTTAGTGTTAACACGTGTTTGAGAGATCGACTCCAGACCTCGGGAACGGCACAGGAAGTGGACCCCACCACTCTTCATCATCCGAAGGTAGCCTGTAGCTCGCTTACCCTCAGGAGAGCTAATGGCAGCTTTGAGGATGTTCGAATCACGCCGTTATGGCAACCATCCAGGCCTGCGATCATTTCAATTGCATGGGGGGGGGAGAAAAAAACGAAGAAACAACCGATGGCGTTTCTTTTTCCCGAGAATCGAGGACTGTCCGTTTATTTTGGCGAGATACGGAGCTAGCACCTGGGGTCCCCCGCGAAGGGAGCCGGCCATGAGAGGCCCCGGACTCACACTCATAAGAAAATCCAACTCACCAGTGTGTGTGTGTGTGTGTGTGTGTGGTGTTTCTGTGTGTGTGTGTGTGTGTGCGTGTCTTCACCGCGTGAGAGTTTGTGCATGCCTATGTATGTGTGAAACAAATTCCAACCGCCCCCCCCCACTATCCCAGATTGCGCTGGCCAGAAGCACGTCGACTTTCGAGGCGAAGAGGTACAGGGGACAGACTAACCTCTGGGGTCTGCAGAGTGGGGGGGGTGGGGGGGGGGGTCGGCTATCAAAAGGTGGGGGGTCGGATAAACAGGCAAACAGCTGGGGCTTCCGCTGGGAAAAAAAGAATCACTCCCAACGCACCCTGCGGTCCCTACACACACATACACACACACACACACACACATGTACACACACACACACGTACACACACACACACACACACACACACACACACACACACACACACACATACACACACACACACACGCGCGCAACGCTAGAAAGCTGACAGGTGTGCTACAGTGCCCGACGCGGGGTAATTTGTGTACGCCGCAAAGCAACGGAATACAAAAGAAAAAGAAAGAAAGGGAAAAAAAGAGAAAGAGAAAAGCGTCCATTATAGCTGCATTTGGACGCGTCCTCGTTGACACAGCTGGGGAGGGAGGAGGGAGGGAGGGAGAGAGTGATGGAGGGAGAGAGGGAGAGAGAGATGGAGAGAGGGAGGGAGAGATGGAGGGTGGGAGAGGGAGGGAGGTAGGGAGAGATGGAGGGACGGTGGGAGGGAGAGATGGAGGGAGGGAGGGAGAGAGAGATGGCGGGTGGGAGGGAGGGAAAGATGGAGGGAGGGAGGGAGAGATGGAGGGAGGGAGGGAGGGAGAGAGAGATGGAGGGTGGGAGGGGGGGAGAGATGGAGGGAGGGAGGGAGAGATGGAGGGAGGGAGGGAGAGATGGAGGGTGGGAGGGAGAGATGGAGAGATGGAGGGGAGGGAGGGAGGGAGCGATGGCAGGGAGGGAGAGATGGAGGATGGAGGGTGGAGCGCGACCTTGGCAACCCCGCCACCAGGGACTTGATGGGCTAATTAAATGCCACTGCGGGACCCTTGAGTTTTTGTTCTCCTCTCTCTTTCCCTTCTCTCTCTCATCTCTCTCTCTCTCTCTCTCTCTCCTCTCTCTCTCTCGCTTGCGCGCCGGCCGCGTTCGCATCCCATTATGTACGTCTGTGGCGCCGGCCTCCTTGTGATAGCACTGCGATGACAGGTACGGCAGAAATAAACTTGGGGGGGGGGGGGGGGGGGGGGGGGGGGAAGGGGGGGAGGGGGGGGGGGTTGGGGGGGGGGAAGAGGGTGGGGGTGAGGCGGGGTGGGTGGGCGGTCGGTGAAGGGGATGCGGGCGTGAGGGGGGGGGGGGGGCACAACGGGGAGTGATTGAGGCGTGACATGATGATAATGGTGTTTTCACAGACACGCCGACTTGATATCACACACACACACACACACACACACACGCACACACACACACACACACACACACACACACACACACAGTTGGCGTGTCGGCTCCATGTTGGCGAGGGCTGATTATTTTGCGGGTTTTTTTCCCGCGCCTCTAAACAATTGACACGTCGCTCGCTTATGCGCCATTAGGGGCGTATTCTCCTGCAGGCCGTTTGTTTATGAGGCGCTACGTTGTTTGTGGTTCATTTTTTTTTTTTTTCGTGCATATTGTCTCGGCTGTCGTATTCATGAATAATGTTCCACTTACGATGAAATGGGGATCTCCATTTTTAAGAGCTTGCAACTATATCGAAGCAAGCACCAAAAAAAACATGAAACGCCCCGTAACTCTAACATTTGCATAATTTCACTTTCATGAGGTCCAGCTAAAAACACGTGTGAATTAATATCCCGGCGACAACACAATTCTGGCAAAACTCAACGGAGAAAAAGCCTCAAACTGTATATAAGTGAGTTATTTTTTTACACATTCATACATTGTATAACCATTTACAATAATGGTACATATTTAAACATTATCCTATCCGCTGTGATTTTCTTGACATATGTGCTAAAGCATCGCTTCGGGGGAACAACAGAGAGAGAGAAACTTTCTGTGGAGTTGCAGCCGTCCCCACGAGCACACTTTCACGACTCCTGGCTATTTTCCTTGCCCAGATTAAATCAGAGAGTATCCCTGTGGTTGGAAAACATTTAACAAGGTGGAACATCAAGTTTTTAAAACCAACGGCTACAAATCACCCGCTAGCATAACAAGTCTCTGTTATCGCGGCGTAATTGCTGCAGCGTAGCTACGAAAACACACACAAACACAAGACGACCCCCGAAAGTATGTGGCGTTAAACACGTCAAATAAACTATTCCCCCGAACCGCGGGGGTCCGATTTATCGGGTTGCGGTACGGTCCGGCGCGGTACGACGTAACGGGGTTCTTTGGCACGGGGGAGGAAGGGGGGGGGGGGTGCTGACCAGCTTGAGAAAATCAGCTGCTTCTGCCTGCCTGGGAACCTGATACCTTAGCATTAGCGTTAGAGACCTGAGAGAGGGAGAGTTGGCACGCATCCCACCACCACCACTGCCACCGCCACCACCGCAACCACCACCACCGCCTCCCTCTACTCCTCGGTGTGTGTGTGTGTGTGTTTTCGGTCGAGCGTGTGTGTGTGTGTGTGTGAGTGGCGGCTGTTCCGACGCTACGGTGGCAGGGTGGAAACTCTTGTTGAATCGTCTGGGAACTCGGGGGGGGGGCCTTGCGGGTTCCCGAACTCCCGGGAGCCCTGTGCTATGGTATCCAGTTCTCTGTTTCCCTCTTCCCGCCTAGTTCCGTGCAGAGCGTGGAGTTTCACCGCATAACTGCATCCATTAGCAGTTCACTTGCTGGATATTCACCCCCCCCCCCCCCGCTGCTAGAAATGTTAATTTAAATAGCCTTCTTCTTCAAAAGATAACTCATATGTGAGTGTGTGTGTGTGACTGTGTGTATGACATTGTATGTGTGTGTGTGTACGTGGGTGTGTGTGAGTGCGTGTATGACACTGTGTGTGTGTGGTGTGTGTGTGTGTGTGAGAGAGAAGGGTAGCGTATTTCAAGTCATCCGAGGGGCCCCCGCCACGGACTTAAGTCTGATTCGCCGGGCGCTCACAAAAAGAGCCGTGAATCAAAGAATACGCGGAGGGCGGGAACATGAATACAAAAAAAAATAATAAAGTTTCCCCTCACACCATCCTCACACACACACAACCCTGTGCTTGGCGGGGCACCCGGCCCTCACAATTACACTGACTGACATTCAATTTCATTTGCATGAAAGGGGCCCCGTTTTCCCTTCCTCTGAATCTCTCCCGACTGGCGGAGGTTGAGGCGGGGGGGTTGGGGGGGGGTATGCGGCGTGAGATAATTAATCCTAACACTTTGGTTGACAGCCTGACAAATGCCCAACTCTGTTTTGGCTACATGCGGTCGGCAGGAAAAACCCCTTTAGAGATACCATTAACCTCATTTGACACTTTCTAACGCTCCCTCCACCGCCCCCCTCGCTTCATCTCCTCCATCCTCCTCCCTTTCTCCTTCGTTTCAAACCCGGCGTATCACTCCCCAGTATCCCCGATACTGGCGGCGCGCGAACAACGGAAGAACAGAATGAAACCGCACCAAAGACGGAGTCACCGTCGCCGTAGCATCGTGCGGCCGACAGAAGAATAAGTGTTGACTTTCCCCCCCCCTTTTTATTTTGAGTTTTATTTGTATTCTGGCGGAGGAGGATTAAGGCGCTCGTAATATCGGGGAGTGTATAGGAGCTCCCCGTGTGCATTGAGGGATCCATAAAGCGCGCTGGTGCATGGCGACGTGAGGGCGCTATACTGGCTGCGGTGTGTGTGTGTGTGTGTGTGTGTGTGTGTGTGTGTGTGTGTGTGTGTGTGTGTGTGTGTATGGATGTACGGACCGGCGTACCGACCGCATACAGACTTTCCGTTTGAATTCCGCCTCCTCCGCCTCCTCCGCCTCTCCGCGGATTAATTAATGAGGTTTATTATTATTTTCCGGGAGCTACCGATTCCTCATCAGGAAGAAAACACAAACAGGTTATGGTAATGCAGCCAGCACCACGCACAATCTGTGTGTGTGTGTGTGTGTGTGTGTCTCTGTGTGTGTGTGTGTGTGCGCGCGCAAGACAAAAACACACGAGCCGACGAATTCACCCGTGCGTGCAGACGGGCACGCGTGCACGCACGGCACCCCCCCCCCCCCCCGCTCGCCACAAAAGGAGCCACAATGCGTTGAACGCGCGTCGACACTAAACCATTTTCAACGGCGCACAAAGCGGACTATCTGCAACGCGGTGATAAAAAAAAAGAAAAAACCGCAACCAACACAACAAAAACTTGCCTTTTGTGTGCAGGCGAAGGAAACAAACTCCCACATTGTACACACCGACAAAGGGGAGGAGGGGGGGGGCTCCAGACCCGCGAATAAATAAAAACGACGGCGCTTAATGAGAAGTGAATATGCGCCACAAATTAGCGCCGCATATTCCGTTCTCAGCCCGCCGCCGCCGCCGCCACCGCCACTGTTGCCCCGTTGCCGCCGTTGTCCAAGACGGTGGCTGGAAATTCGTATTGCAATTAGCGATCGCTGGAGAACGGGATTCATACGATACAGCCCCTGAGTGGCTGTTAATTACTGGACTGGGGGGAGGGTTGTGGGGTGGTGGTGGTGGTGCGGGGGGGACAGTGTATTCATTTGCAGCAGCAGGATGTTTTAATGCGGTGGTGGCGGCCGGGGGAGGGTGTGGGGGTGTGGGGGGGGGAGATACGGGACGGCGGGTACCAGCATGGAGGGAGGCCCCCGGGAGAGTTGGCTTCCTCTATCAATATTGCCGAATAAAGTTCACACCTCAAGCCTCTCTTCCCCACGGGATACCCCATCCCCAGCACGTAGCCACCACCGATGCTACCGCTAGCCTGCTAACAAACTCAACAGGGGGGAAAACCGTGCGGCTGCCATGCGACCAGAACGGCACCCGACCCCTTGTGTGTATATAGCATAGAATAGAATAGAATAGAATAAGGCGTGGCCAATGGAGCGCCGACACCTCTACTTCACCGATGTGAGGAGCCCATACGATGCCAGAGCTCATGGCTAAGCTACGATCCTGCGCAATATTCTCAGTTATCATGTACGATATTAACGTTTCAACATCATGAGAGATAGCCTCAATATCGTGTGCAATATTACTTTTCATTACCGCTGCCAACTTTTATCTTCTCGTTAACTTATTTCTCAATAAATGTTTCTTAGATGTGTTGTTATTCTATTACATTTGTCATTCTATTGTTTTTATTCTTATGTTGTTATTTTTGAGCTACCTCTGGCACAAGACTTTCCTTCGGGATTAATTAAGTTTTATCGTATCTTATGGCGTAGAATTTGCGTCGGGCACTGGGTAGCCAATAGCAACAGCAGCCACCCCCCCGGAAAAATATAGGGCTCTTGTCTTGCGTTCACTGCAGTCGATATATAGGAAATCAAAACACAGAGAGAGAGAGAGAGAGAGAGAAAAAGAGAGAGAGAGAGAGAGAGAGAGAGAGAGAGAGAGAGAGAGAGAGAGAGAGAGAGAGAGAGAGAGAGCGCGCCTCGGCCCGATGGAAGTACAGGCTACTAATGGTGCACTTTCCCGTGAAGAGAGAGAGAGCCGACAGTGATGATGGGTGGTGGTGGTGGTGGTCATGGTAGTGTGGTCGTCGTGGAGACCACCATGTAGAGGAGGGGAGGTTTCATTCAAGAAACGTAAGCCGCGTTTCCTCCTGTCGCCGCGGCCGCCGCCGCCGGCCACATCTTGTCGAGAGGCGGACGGCGCAAAGAAATGTCTGATCTCTGATCAGTTTTGATAGGTCGACTGTCGACGTGCGGCCGATGGGAAAATTCACGATCGAAATGAAGCAGATTTGACTTAAAATGTTTGCATCTGATTTGTTGTAATCTCGGCAGACATTTGCCTCTCTCTCTCTCTCTCTCTCTCTCCCCCCCCTCTCTCTCTCTCCCCTCCCTATCTCTCCCCCTCCCTCTTTCTTGTTCTCTGTCTGCAACTCTCTCTCTCTCGCCCTGAACACGCCCCAAGTCGCCGCCGTCTCTCCCATGAGCCACATTAGCGAGGCAGAGCAATGCGGCGTGTCACTTAATAAAATGGCCGCACTCAAACAGATGGCTTTGTGGAGAACGGCCCTCGACGCTTCTAAAGAGGCAAAGTGAATCACTGCTGGAGCAAATCAGACACGCGCACATGAAAGCACCCCCCCCCCCCCTCCCTCTCCACACACACACACACCCACCCTCTGTGTCTCTCTATCTCTCTCTCTCTTCACGGTGGAAAACAAACAGAAGGAAGTGTATAAATATTGAGTTGCGCCACAGTTGGCGTCAGACCGTCCTGAAAAAGAGAGATTGAAGGCACGTGCGTGTGTGTGTGTGCATGAATGTGTGTATGTGTGAGTGTGTGTGTGTGTGTGTGTGTGTGTGTGTGTGTGTGTGCATGCGTTTGTGTGTGCGTGCGCATGTGTGTGTGTTCGTGTGTCCGTGCATTTGTGTTATGTGTGGCATGTCTGTGTGTGTATGCATTTGTGTGTGTGTGGGTGCATCTGTGTGTGTGTGGCATGTATGTGTGTGTGTGGTGTTTGTGCGTGCCTGCGGTGGAGAACACGGGCGAGACCATCCTGCCGGAGGATTCCAAACATCTGGGCTCAGGGTTGTCAAACGTCGAAGGCAGAAATCATATGTAGGCACCGCCCGTTCAGCAGCAAACAAGACTCAATTTGCACATCCGCCTCCGTTCCCCGTGGAGCATTGTGTGTGAACACCCCGCCCTGGGTGGCCAACGCTGGCTCAGTCATCGGCTCAGAAGTATAACATTTAGTTCGTCTTTGTTTGTTTGTTTGTTTGTTTTCCCAAAGTCTGGAAAGAGAGAGAGGAGGAGGGATGGTGGGGGAAGAAAAAAAAACCACACACAAAAAAAAACTCCACCCCACAGATAAGTAATTGTAATTATGGCGGCCTCTGTTTGGTAGTCAGACACAGTCTATTTGCAAAGAAGAAAAAAAAAAGTTAATTATCTGATACGATAGGGCATGGCAGCCACTCGCGCCGAAATAAAGCTTTTGTTCATCCCCGTTATCCATAAAGCATTTGTTCATTCGGCGGCGGCGGGGGAAAGGGATTTCTTAAATGGACACGCGGACAGGCACAGCGGCAAAATGGCCGAGCGGTTATCGCAGTCTGGCCTCGCGGGACTTGGAAAGATTTATTTGTAATATTTTTTTTTGAAAATGACAAAATGGCAAAAGTGATGGCAAATATTGTCGAGCCGTGTCAACGTTCGCGACGGGCGACGGGAGACAAGATTATGGGGGCATTTCAATGCCTCGCGCGCTCGCTATATAATTTGGGCTTTTGAATGCGAGATAGAAGCGGGGGGAAAAAATGCGGAGAGGGCAGAGGAACGCGTCGATGACAATCTGGAGAGACGACGTGAATTTCCATTACCTATAGCGGGATTCAAAAAGGAACGGAAAAAGGAGAAATCAAACCTGAAGCATATATGACTTGCTTCCATTTTAAAAAAAGGGCCAATCGCACGGCTCACAGCACACCCTTTCCCCCCCCCCCCCCTTTTGTCGCCCCGGCAACAAACTTCACATAATTGTCTTCGCCGCCGTCGACCGCCGAGCGGAAAAAGCTTGCCTCATATTTTTGTTTCCTTCGGAGCCCAGATGGATTATGGAAGCAAAATGGCTCCGAGGAACTGACGTCGTATAAATAAACAGGCTCTAATTTTATGGCTAAGTAGTGCCAAGTCATTTCCGATGGATGCCAGTTGTCGGGCCGTGAGTAGTGACACGTCCACGGCTGCCGCTGCTGTGTTTTCTCAGGCGCTCGCGAGAGAGAGAGGGGGAGAGAGTGGGGGAGAGAGGGGGACAGCTAGCTGCATGGTTATGCTAGCTCACATGGCGGACACAGCCCCCCCCCCACCCCTCCCCACGATGACCGATCCTGGCGCCGTCCGACCGTTTGTCGCGTGCTTCATGCGTTTTACGCACGAAAAACGACGACAAACAAACATGGCTTCTGGGGTTGAGTACAAAATTATTGGAATAACAGTGTTTTATGTGCCATGTCCCCAAAACAAAAACCGTAATAATGAATGCAACTCATGTTAATGGCCGACAACGACTGGCATATATATACACAGTATATATGGACACCTTACTGAGGAGAGTGTAAAGGAGAATACTGCGATTCTACACAAAACAGTGAGGATAAGACCTAATTCCTAATCCAGGAGTGTTGTGTCTCAGAGTATAAAGTGTAACGGCCTGTTCACAGCGGGTTCACTTATCGGCGGACCGCTTCGGACAACGAGCCCCCCCCCCTGTTTTACCACGCCGCATAAATAGAGGGAGCCGGCTAATAATGTTGTATCCATCGATCCCCTCGGAAGTTGCAGTGGTGTTTAGGATTAGAATGATGCAGTTAAGCCTGACCCCCCCCCCCCCCTCTCTCTCTCTCTCTCTCTCTCTCTCTCCAAGTGGCAGATCAATACCATCCACTTTCTGGATCCGTGTCGAGAATGGATGCCGATATCGCACGCCGTTTTGGGTGCCATTTTGAGTGCCGTTTCCAACCTCGATCGCTGTAATCACCGGCCTGGTCATGAGAGTGACACAAACACGTGTGACGAGTGGATGCTCACGGTGCGTTCCGTTTCCCTCGGAAGTCGGAACCGGGAACCGAGTTCCAGTTAACAAGTCGGAAAAACCAAGATGGACGCCTTGTTTTACCGGTCGATGACAACGTATTATGCGGCATTTTGCGCATACAACACATGTCCACCGGTAGAAGTTGGAAAGTACTGCGTGTGTACGACTGATTTTATGAGCGGAGTGCTAAAAACACTATTACCACAGCTTTCACTGACTGTTGATGCGCGGAGCAGCCATCTTGGATTTCTAAGTCGGGGGTTGTGAGATTCGTCCGACTTTCCGAGTTGGAAATCCGACTTCAGCGTGCGTTCCCGTGGAAACTTCCGACTTGGAACTCGGAAATTCCGACTTCCGAGTACAAATGGAACGCACCGTTAACCATCAGCTTAATGCTCCAACAGAAGCGACTGAAGCTCATCTTTTATTGACTCGAGTCCATATTACGTTTGTACATTATGTCTATATTGCGTAGATGCTCACATAGCTCATATTGTATGTGTGGTCAAGTCTTCCATGATGAATAAAAAACAACAACAACAACAACAACAAAACCTGCCCGGCAACATCAAACCAAAAACACAGCCAATCAAACTTTGAGGGGAAATAATTACAAATGATCAAATTATGAAGTGTTCCCATTGGTCTACTGGGTGTGTGTGTGTGTGTGTGTGTGTGTGTGTGTGTGTGTGTGTGTGTGTGTGTGTGTGTGTCCCTGGTCATGGTTGTCTTGTGCCTGACTCACAGCTGTTGTTAACGTGAGATCATCTATCTATCTACTGTATCTATCCGTCTATCTATTTATTTTCCTGTGTGTATTCTACGTTTTTCAAATAGTATTTGTTTTCATGGTTTGTTTTTTCCCACCGCAGAAACTCAACAACACAGCAAGACATCAAGCGTTGAGCTATTCTGGCTGCTCCATGGGGGCCGGGGGGGCGCGTACTGAGGGGATATTAGGGAAAGTCACTGAAAAGGGTAAAGGGAGAGAGAGAGAGAGAGAGAGAGAGGGAGGGGGGGAGAGAGAGAGAGGAGATATATGAGAAGAGACTGTGTGAGACAGTAGAAGAAGAAGAAGAAAAAAAAAAAAAGAGAAAAAAGAAAAAAGCTAATGCAGTTTCAGTGAAAATGGCCCAAAGCTACTTGGAAGTTCTTTGAGGAGGCAGCTCTGTAGGGACCGACTCCCCGCTCTCAGATTAAAGGTTAAATACCCATTGACACATTGACTCAGCACTAGCGTTCCGTAAGCCTCATGAATATTCCGGTAAATCTTCCGCGCGCCGTTCGGCAACACATCAGCCCCAACGCACGCAGTCAGCGCGTTCTCCTTTTCACTTTTTTCCTCCTCTTCCCTCCTCTCCGTTTATATTATGAATATTCTTTCCGTGTTATGATTTAAAATTGAACGGCTAAGACAGCGTGTTAACTAAATGTGTTTAATTCCGGAATGTGTAAAAAAATGAAATGTGCGTGTCATTAAAATGGCATTCGAATGAAGACGGAATTAAACAATTGTACGCATGACGGCTCGAGGAAGAGACCACGAGTAAGAATGTGTTATTTGAGGGTACATTTTCGGAGTTCTACTAATCAGAATTAGTTTATTCTATGACATGCATCAAAGGTACTAAGGAACCCCACGTATAAAATGACTTGGGCTGCTGTCTGAAACTATATTTCCGTTTCCTAGAGTGAAACAATCTTTCAGTTTTCTAAAGGGCAACTCACTTGACCATACACTATGTCACCGTGGTCCAGGGTTGTGTAGAATGTGTGTGTGTGTGTGTGTGTGTGTGTGTCTGTGTGTCTGTTTGGTGTCTGGTTTAAGCAGCCTCACCTGGCCCCTTGTCAGGCCTGATTAGACCCTGGGGCGGAGGTGAGGTAAGGCTGCACACCTGCGTTGGCCAAACACCACACACACACACACACACACACACACACACACACATACACACACACACACACACGCACACGCACACGCACACACACACGCGATGGAGCTCTGACATGTAGAGCATCACCAACTCTGCCAATAAACCGGTTTAACGACCTCCACCGGTGTCCTGGTCGCCGGGGGAACGCCAGCAAAGCCACTTAGAGGTGGTAGCGGTGTGGCAGGGTAAGCCGCCACATTGGTCTCACCCGCTAGACTCCACTAGAATTTAACAATACAGCACAGCCACCCCCGTGCTCGTGCAAGTGTGGAGAAACAAGATGGCGGACGGCGCGTGTGAAATGCTAATCTGACGCGAGGCAGTTTCCCCCGGTCGGTGTACTTGTGGTCAACTCCCTTGTCAACCTGGAGGTATAGGCCCAAGTGTGTGTGTGTGTGTGTGGTTGTGGTGTTGGTGGTGGTGGGTGGTGGTGGTGGGTGGTGGTGGTGGTGGTGTGGGGGGACACACTGAAACCCAGATGAATTGGATTCCATTTTGTGGTCATCCTTTTTTTTTATCGTTTGCTTTATTTGTTTTGTGGTTGTTGTCGGTTTTTTTCTGGCGTTCTTTCTTTCTTTCTTTGCCCTCCTTCCACAACTCTTCTCCTTCCTCTCTGTGTCTCCCCTCCCTCCCTCCCTCTCTCTCTCCTCACCGTCTGGCCCCCACAGTCCTTACCGCCACCTCCTCGCCATTTATCACGTTGCCATCTCGATAGAACCTCCTCCCCCCCGCTCTCTCTCTTCGCTGGAAGCCATTAGAGCATCTCTGCATCATGGCAGCCAGATTGCATTCCGGTGTTCGCCGCGCTACATTCATCATCTTTTGTCCCCTACACTCCTCCATGCTCCCCCCCCCCCCCCCCGCCCACTGCCCCCCGCCCCCTTCACTTTTTATCTTGCCCCTGTGGCCACATGGCAGAAGGGGGCGGAGCCTCGGAGCGACACCGGCCTTCTGCCCGTCGGGCCGAAAACAGCCGTCGAGGTGTACGGCTTTCAAGTGAAATAACCCAATTAAACTCGAGCGAAGAGACGAGGAGGGATGAGGAGAGGGATGCAGGGGTGGGGGTGGTGGTGGTGGTGGTGGTGGTGACCGTCGGGGTGGTGGTGGTGGTGACGGTGGAGGGGGCGTGATCACAAAAAGACCTTCCGTACTCGAGAACGCCAGAGGAGGAATTCTCACAGATGGCGGCGAGGAAGCGGTAGCGGCGTGATGTGGCAGCGCGCCCGCCGCGGCCATTTTCCCGGTATTTATAGGAATGGAGAGAGTGAGAGAGGGAGATGGAGAGAGAGAGAGAGAGAGAGAGAGAGAGAGAGAGAGAGAGAGAGAGAGAGCGAGAGAGAGAGAGAGAGCGAGAGAGAGCGCACACTTGGGTCAATGACTCGCTGGCCGCCATGGCAGAAGGGGTTGCTGAAACCGAGTTACGAGGTCCACTGAGAATCGCCGCGCAAACTTGAGCAAATAATAATTAAAAAAGCACAAAAAGGTAAAAGACGGAAACATGAGATCAACATTTCTCAGACCAGATCAGAAACACACTTATTATTCTGTAGTGTTGTGATGAAAACCACACTGGTGAGTAATGGCCGCGTAGGATAGGAAATCCATTCATCTTCGCTCTCTAAAAGTCCAGGCCAAGTCCTGATTGCGCTCATTAGGGGCCAAAACAACAGACGCCAAGCGTCATAATTATCGGCACGCCGCCGCCACCGGCGCCTCAAACAGTATCAAGTCGATATGGCCCAAATGTCACGGGGGCATTAGTGGACAATTATTAATCCATACCGCGCTGGGGGAGGACAATTTAATTATCACCTGATCGATAGTCTCCGATCGTGTACAGATGTCGTGTGCGCTGGACGCACGGAAAGATTTGCCTCACGAGGACTCGGATGAGGAAAAGAGCGGGAAAAAGGTCGTATCGGAAGAAAGAGGCGGCAGCGTTCGTACTGTGCCGTCCAGCCTAGCATGACGGTATGTCCTCTGTGGCTCATATATGGGTCTTGGACATGGGCCCTACAAAACTACAAAACTACGACTACAGCCAGGAGTAACCAAAAAAACAAATCAAACCTGTGGAACAATGTTGTTTTTTGATACGATTGTACAAATTGTTTGGAGAACAGGACGGTCTCTGATGGAGTGGATTGTTTCCACTTTGTTCGTCGCGCCCTTTCATGTCTGAAGGCAAAATGCATTCAAAGCACACGAGCTCTTCAGTTGGTTTCCATTCTAATGGATGGGTTTGATCGGGTTACCGGGACAACGATTTTCTTGTTGTTCCTTTCTTCGTTGTCCCCCCCCCCCCCTCCCCTTCCCCTCGGTACGGGTTCAAAGCGGGCTGCAGTAATGATATTTCAATAAAAACAACGCAGTTTCTTCTCCACTCGTGTGCGTATGTATTTGAGTAATTGCTGTAATCCACAAAACAGACTCATCCAATATGTGGTCAGCGCTGAAACCTTTCATCAACTGTTTAATATGCTAATGCCGCACAGGAATATATATTGGCGAAGACAACTCAGAAGTTAGGAGCCCAGGCTTTGTATTTTTTACTCTGACTCCTGATTGAAAACCGCTTAATCAATTTGTGGGAACGTTTCTGACAGCAGATACACACTTTTCACCGAGTCATAGTCTCACTATCACTTGGGCGTATTGTAATCTAACTATAATGGAAGGAGTCTCCGATCTCTAATTTGATTTCCTCCGCAGCCGTTCATCCGATCGACCTCACCCTTGGCAGGTTTATTGCCGAGCGCCCAAGGACGTGGAGCGTTGAGTGTGAAGTTGTTAGGAGACAACGAGCGGTTCTCGAGGAAGCTGCAAGCAATCGGTGATTAACTCCTATGAACACTTTATCACTGTACGCACTCCGGGCAAAATTACTGGCGGGACTATCAGGTGTTTGTTTCTTACTGTGCGCAGTCAAACCAAGACAGGTGGCGTCCCACCTTAGAACCTGTTGAGTTGGCGTCACATGTTCTCGCCCAAAATAAGTACTTCTTTCTGCTTTTCTTTTGCAGTGCGTCGCTTTCAATCCAACTTTTGTCCCTCTCTCTCTTCAAATCTCTTTCGCCGTCTGCATTTGGGTGACTCAACGCGGCCCAAACGTCGCAGGGGTCCAGTCTGGACGACTCTTACTCAGCGGTAGGTCATCTTATTCAGATTGACCCGAGCTCAAATCGGTTTACACCGTTGTGCTTGTCGTCCCTGGGAATGAAATGCTGTTTATTCACGTGTGTCTGGTGCTCTTGCTGTTATTTGGCCTCAACGTTTCCAGATAATTGGACACAGAGCACAATTCACTGCTGTTACTGAACATTGGACCGGCGATTTTAAAGAAACCTTTTGTATATTTGAACCTATCGACCGTATCCCATCGTAATATGGCGGCCGCGCAGACTAACAGAGATCAAAATCTTTATTATTGAGCCAAAAACCCACTCCCGGCCCGCCTCTTAGCGAGCCGCGCTTCGGAACACTTCTGCTCGCCGCCCGGTAATGAACGTCAACTTCGAGAGTTGCTCGTGACGTTGAGAAGCTCGGTCAGGACTGTGACGGGGGGCCGCCGCCGAGTACAGTTCCATCCCACTGCACCGCACGATTCCTCTCTCTCTCTCTCTCTCTCTCTCTCTCTCCTCTCCCCCCCCCCCCCCCACTACCACCGGCGTTCCCGCGAGGCTACAACGTTTTGTTGTAGGTCGAGGCTCCTCCCTTGTGTGCGACGGAATACGACAATTAAGCCAAGAGAAACAGTATTTTGTGTCGTCTGTGTGTGCCGCCTCGTGCGCCTCCGGCCATATTCAGCGGTCGACGGTTCGCCTGAAGAATGTCTGGCTGTGTGCGCAATGAATAGACTGCGACTGCACAGTGTGTGGGAGTGTGAGGGTGTGTAGTTGTGTGTGTGTGTGTGGGTGGTGCAGCCGGTACATGTATGCAATTACGAAGGCGCGCGCCGTGCGCATGTGAGGGTAAGCCAGCTAGCTCCGTGTACGAGCGATGCGGAGCCCCCCCGTGGTCTTTCTATAAGTGAAAGGGTTATTAAGCAGAGTGTCAATATTACACGAGAAGGCGTCCCTATGGCCCGTACCGGAGCAATCTGGATTCCCCGCCTAAAATCCCCCCTGCGCCCTCGCCAGGTAAGCCGTGTACCTGAGTTGAAATTGCTCGAGGGATATGCTCCAGAGGGGGGGGGGGAGGGGGGGGGAACGTGCCATGTCTGCTATGAGGCGTTTGTCGCCTTCCTCCCGCCGAAATTAACGATGAAAACGGCAACGACGGCGGTAAGTTCCCCGCCTGAAGAACGAACGAAACGGCGAACGGAACGCCTGCGGACCGCGTTAACCACGTCTCGACCACGGTGGAGAGGCGGGGAGGGAGGGGGGGGAGGGACATTCCTCGCCGAATAATCACACGGCTGGTTGGGTGGGGGGGGTGGGGGGGTTGCCAAGAAAGGAGGCAGGACCAATTAGAATTGCGCCGTGTAATTGAGAGGCAAAACAGATCATTTGCGGTGATGAAATTGAACTGCCTCTCTGGGCGACGCTCTGTGGAGAGCGAGGGCGAGCTCCAAACGTCTCTCGTCTGATTATGTGTTATTTTTCGCTCTCTCTCTCTCTCTCTCCTGTTTGTGGGAACCCGTCAGGGGACGAGAGAGAGAGTGAATGGAATGTGTGTGGTGTGTGTGAGAGGGGAAATCTTATTTGGAAGGTGTACTTAGCGAAATTCATGTCGGCATAAATCCTGACATTATCAACTCTGCCGTGACATCGCCAATCCCACATGTGCACTCTGGGCGCTAACGACACGGGCGGAGACGGCATGGAGGGGAGAGAGGGAGGGAGGGAGGGGGGGAGAAAGGGAGGGAAAAAATGCAAGAAGGAAAATGGCAGGGGAAAGCTGGCTGTCAAGTGGCGAGGAGCGGTGGTCGCGGTCGTCAGGATTGAGTGAAGGGAAGAGTGTCTTTGAGGGAACACATCAAACCGTGCTCATTTCCCCCCCGTCTTCGTTTTCGCCTTTAAATTCTAGGGGCATTTAAAGACCCCCGCAAAACCTGTTATGTTTTTTTTTTTTCCCGTCAAGGTAAACCCACTCTCCTGTCAGCCCCGCCCCTTTGTTTTTAACCGTTAATTAGCGGCACTTAACCGGAGACGTCCTCCGTCTTAATGAGTTGACGAGCGGATGATGGATGGAGCCGAGGGACGGCCACCAGGGAGTGCTAGCGCTGGCCGCTAACGCATACCTCATCCCTGTCCACGTGTCTGTGTGTGTGTGTGTATGTGTGTGTGTCTGCGCATGTGTGTGCACGTGGGTCCACACCGCATGTTCCTGGCTCCCTCTCAGCCGTGAGCGCATTTTCATCTCTCGACGGAAAGCTTCCGCTCTCATTTTGTCCGTAGCTAAAGTACGGCGGCGGCTAAAGCTAAAGTGAGCGCGATGCGGCGGGGGCGGCGGCCATAAATCTGCACACACACACACACACACACACACCGCCCTGCGCTGCGCTCAACGGCAAATAACTCAGCAGATGATAGAGAGAGAGAGAGAGAGAGCACTGC